>CM053595.1:258147512-258170539 GCA_028646575.1 Pseudocheirus occidentalis | reverse complement strand
TGGTTATCTAAGAACTTTATTTGGAAACTAAAGTTAATGTTGCCCCAGGAGTGGAAGATCAGTATATTGTGAATTGTTGATTGAATCAACTCCCTCTTAGGGAAACTAGTTCATTCCTTTTGTTAACTGATTGATTGAATCTTAAACTGTGAAGCTAGTTTCTCCCTTAGGGAAACAGCTGATTCTTCTCTTGTTCCTTGTTCCTTTCTGTAATAAGATATAATATTGAGACTTTCCTTGTTCTGAAAATTGTATATAATATTGTGAATTGTTGAAACTGTGAACATTGTAATGAATAAAGATTTGTAATGGAATAAACAGAGTGTTCACTAATACTGTGTAATCCGAATCTTAAAAGCTGTTCACAGTAGCATTCTGTCAGGAATCTACTGCTGATTGGCTTTACAATCATCTCTATTTAATAACTCCCAAATATCTATACTACATCCCTGACATCTCTCTAGAGTTCCAGTCCCTTTTTTCCAATTATCCATTGAAGATTTACACCTGAGTGTCCTATTGTCGCTTCAAACTCAAAATGTCCAAAATTCAATTTACCTTCCCACAAAAACCTGTGCCTCCTAAATTCCTTTTTTTTTTTTAAGCACCATTGTCCTGGTCACTCATGTTTAAAATATCTGTTCACACCACCCTACGAGATACATCTAGTCAGACCCATGTGAACACACATAACCTACTTGGGAAATACATGCCTTATACATTTGTATTAATTGATGCAGAGTAAAGTGAGCAGAACCAGAGCAATTTATATCAGGACTACATTATAAAGGAAAACAACTCTAAAAGAATTAAAAGCCATGATCAATGCAAAGACCAGTCACAACCCCAAAAGATTCATGATGATTCCTGCTTCCTCTTGGAAGTGAGGCAATGGACTGGACGTACAGAATAAGACATTTTCAGAATTGTTTTATGTGACTATACTTTTTATAAGAGAAGGCTTTTATTTTCTTTGGAGAGGAGAGTTGAGGAGTGGAGAAGTAGGGATAGTAGTAATTTTTAAAAGGGAAGGGAAGAAAGGAAAGAACGATGCCATTAAAAAAATAAACAGCAGAAGATATAAACAAAACATTGTTGAAACTACTTTATTAAATTAGAAACTTGCAAAAAATCAAGACATATATAGAGAATATAGTTTCAATATACAGTCCTCTTTTTCTGTTCTTCTTTGTATATGGACAAATCTTCACATTTGTTGATATTTTTCAGGTTCATAGTAATAAAAAGGAAAATGCAAAATGAAACAAAAGAATACTGTCAGGAGTACTAGAGCTCCTGTTAAAGAAAGCAAAGGACCCCAGAAAAGATTTTTTTTAAATACTATATAGGGAGAAAGAAAATCAAAGAAGCTGGAGGAGACAATGGTAACATGACAGAAGGCAGACCTGCTCTTATTTTACTTGTGTTTTCTCTTTCAAAGAGAAGGACCTTTGAAGTGGAAAGGGCAGAACAAAAATGGTCAAGGGAGTCATATCAAAGACAAGTAGGGAATGAGTGAGAGAGCTCCTGTTTGATGAGGTCAAGTCACCAGGCTTGTTAGCCTGTATCCTTGGGTACTGAAAAAATAGGCAGATATGATTGCTGAGTTACTGTTAGTGATCTTTGAACAATTAAGGATAAACAAGAGAGAGATTTCAAAATTGGAAAAGGATGAACATCTCAATTTTCAAAAAAAGAAAAATGGAACAGTGGAGTCTGCAAACTATAAGCGAGTGTTCTTGATTTTGATTCTTGGCAAAATTCTGGATAAGAGTAATAGACGATTAGCAAAAATATACAAAACCAATTGGTGATCATAAAGAGACAGCATTACCTCCTTAAAAATAGGTCTGCCAATTTCCTTCTTAGACAGAATTAGTAGGCTGGTAAAAACTACAAATACAATTTCCCTATATTGTAACAAACCATTTGATAAAGTCTCTCATGCTCTGTGGACAGAACTGAGAGATTCAGACTTGACAATAGTACAGTTAGATTGATTCATAACTGTTTGAATGGTCAAGATCAAACAGTAATTATTAATGGTTCAATGTCAACTTGGAAGAACATCTTCAGTAGAACAAAACATTCTACTATTTAACAATTTTATCAGTAATTTGGATAATGCATGCATGACATACTTATCAAATTGTCAAACAGAAAGCAAAAAGGCATAACCAACCCATTTGATAACAAGATCCAAAAATATTTTGATAGGTTAAAATATTAGGCCAAATCTAAAAAGATTAAATTTAATTAGCTCCCAAGTACACAGTGTTAAAGTGTGGAAAGACAGAATTCTGTCTGACAAAGATGAAAGAGGGAATTCCTCACTAGGAAATTCCTTCCAGAAATGAAATCATGGTTGTCGTCCAAAAATCAAAAAGTCAGTTGTAGATGCAGTGTAGTACACTGGACCTTTGTGACCTTGGGCAGGTCATTTTACCTCTCTACTCCTCTCTGTAAGATGAGGGATTTGAACTAGTTGACCTCAAAGATCCCTTTTAGCTCTAAGTCCTTGATCCTATAATCTGGGGGTTTAGTAAAATACAAGGCCAGCATGAGTCAACAGTGAAGTATGACAATCAAAAAAGCTAATTTCATCTTGGACTGCATTGAGTCAGTGCCCCAGAACTAGGGAGGTAACAATACCAATGTACTTGACCATGGTCAGGCTACATCTTGGAGTATTGTGTTGTGTTATGGGTATCATGGGTTAGGAAGATAAGCTGGAGAGGATCCAGAGGAAATCAGCAAGGATGCTGAAGGAACTGGAGATCCTGTCACATGAAGACTGGTTGAAGGAACTGAGAAGACTTAAAGGGAAATATGACAGTGTTCATGTATTTGAAGGGTTGTCATGGAAGAATTAGGTTTGCTCTGTGCATCCCCAAATAGTAGAACTAGGACCAATAGGTAGAAGTTGCAGAGAGGCAGATTTAAGCTCAATCAAGAGAACTACCTAATGATTAGAGCTACCCAAAAATATAACAGGCCATCTCAGGAGGGAGTGGATTCTCCCTTGCTGGAAGCTTTCAAGTAAAGTTCTGATGTTGTTGAGTGGACAAATATATTCAGCTATGTTTATCTATGGTTATAGGCTGTACTAAGTGGACTCTGAGATCCTTTCCAACTATGAGATTCTATTATTCTGTGGCAGTGGAACCACTATATTTGGACACAAATATTTCAGTTCCTCATATGAAGAAGATGAAACTATAATTCAAGAAAATGAAATCTGGTAAAGCAGCTGAACCAGACAAAATATCTGAAAATTTTTCACAGGAAGTTCCACAATTTTGAAAGCATGAGTGAATTAATTTTAAAGATATCTGAAAGAGCAAAAGATCCAAAATCACTAGGCAGTCTTCGAGGTAGCACAGTGGGTAGAGTACTTAGCCTGGAATCAGAAAAACTTAACTTCCGGAGTTCAAATCTGTCCTGAAACACTAGCTGTGTGACCCTGGGCAAGTCACTTAATCCCAATTGCCCTGCCTTCCCCCCTCCAAAAAAAAAAAAAAAAAAACAAACTAACAAAACATTTCATAAGGAGCAACTAGGTGGTGCAGTGAGTAGAGCACCAGCCCTGGAGTCAGGAGGACCTGAGTTCAAATGGGGCCTCAGACATGTGACACACTTAATAGCCCTCTGACTCTGGGCAAGTCATTTAACCCCAATTGCGCTCCAAAAAGCTAAAAAAAAAAAAAAAAAAAAAAAAAAAAAAGAGTTCAGAGAAGCATGAGAATTACCTACATGGACCAATGCAGAGTAAAGTGAGGCAGACCAGGAAAATAATATGTAACACTTACCACCCTGGCACCCACTTCCTTAAAGTCAGCTGTGTTACATTTCACCCAAGGGTTCTCCAGTATCCTTAAGGGAGATTGGAGTGTCTAGGATCTCCACGATGGCTCTAGCCTCCACCTGGGGTATTCCCTCAGTTATAGAGATGGGTCTTCTGCTCCCCAGTTCCATTTTACCACTAACAGTAGGATTAGCTTTTACAAAAAATATTTACTTCAAAGGTATAATGACAAACATGCAAACTTATTCACTAAAACATGTGGCATAATTCCCCTGCCCTCCCCAATCTCTGGCAATTTCTATATAGCATAATAGACCCACTTCCAATTCCAACCCTACCCCCCACCCTCTTATGCTCAAGTTCCAGGTGACTAGGCTTTCCTGCCAGGATTGCTGGCTTCACAATCTGATCTGTACTGTAATTTTGGCTCCAAGGTCCACTGGCACCTAAACAAGACAGAACAGAAACCCCAGGCCCATTTTTCAGAGCTGGGATGAAAGAGCAGAGGTATATTCCAGTCCCAGTTCAGTTTGTGTCTCCCATGCAGGGGGTGAACTGTGATCTTTACTTTCAGGATGCAGTAGGAAAGAGCCAACAGGAGAAGAGAGAGACAGTTACAGTATGGCAGATTTTAAAGACGGAGCAAGAAATCTGCTTTTTCTGGCTATGTAGCCAAAGTAGGCTACTCACACCTACACAATAGGGAACATGAAGAAGCAGGGCACCTCCAACTCAGTAGATCTGGTTATGCACAGGCAAACCTCCTTACAAATATATACAATGACTTCAACAACGTCAATGAAAGCGTATGACAACAAAACTAAATTCTATGTAATTATAATGACCAAGCTTGGTCATTGAAGAGATAGGACAATGGATGTTTTAGTTAGTTTTATTGAACTGTGTTTTTTTCTTTTGGGGATGACCCATTGGGTGGGGAAAAGGGAAGGAACATATTCAAAAATAAACATAATTTTTAAAAAAAGATATTAATAAATGAGATTTTAAAATTTAAGTCATAGGATATGAGAATATATAAATAAGTTCCAAGCTGTATAATTTGAGGGAGCATTTAGTATCATGAATCAACTGAAACACTGAAAAAAGTTGTAATTTATGTATGTATCAAGCATGCCCATGCATTTGGCAGGAGTTAGTAACCCATCTCCTCTATGGTGTCTTGAACAAAGTGTGAATTCTCTGGGCAAAATATGACATTTTTGGAGGTAAAAAGTTTTTTCCTTGTCTGGTCCTTATTAGCCCAATTAACTTCATATTTTTTTTTTCCTGGTAGGACCTTGAGTCCAAAGTTTCAAAGTTGTAGAAAAAATGAAAATTAACTCGTTGACAACTCAGGAGTGATATAGTTCATGTCTTAACTGAATCTTCTATACACATCGCCCTACACTCAAAAGGTAACCCCCTTATTGAAGGATAAAATTATATTAAGGCAAGTCAATAAATTATTAGCATCTCTGCTTTGGGCAGACAGAGCTTTAGCAGATATCTGAATAACTGAAATATTCTATCGCTACTAAATCTTGTTTCCTACCAAGCTTGTGTAATCTGTTAACCAAACTTCTCTATTTTCTCTTTCTTCCCAGATAATCTATGGTATACTTAGATTATATATAACTTCTATTTCTGCCTCCATTGGTCTTTGCCCAAATGCTTTCCTTCATGCTTCTCCAATCTGCTTCTTGGATTTCCTTATATAAATATATTTTCTATAACAATATGACACCCTCATTCTGACATACACCTTTGCCTCGCTTATTTTTTTTTTAAATAAGTCATGCCATTCAGAGTCATGTTCTAATCATGGACCTGATCCCACCAATTCTTGATATTTATGTCAAATTTTCCTATTTGCCATAGGTACTTGTAATGTTAATGGAATAGGAAGATCTTCCCTGTCCATTAATAGGCCTATGTGACCAAGTGTGCCCTTTTCCCTTGGAACAGGAGCCATGTTCCCAGATCTAAAGGTACACAGGTATTTCAATCACAGCTGTGATACATCCTGAATCACATAGAGCCCAATGTGGGAGGAACTTGCCTAAGAAGGAGCTTACTTAGGGGGAGGCTTGCTTGCAGGAAGGCTTTCACACCTTTTGATACTGAGCTAATTAGGCACTGAGCTAGTGGGTTGTGATGCCTTCTGGCTCTGAGCCTACTAGTTGAAAATGATATATACTGGGAGGCTGGCGTTTTACTTTGGGGATTCACTTATGAAAAGGACCTTTAGATTCTCTGGACAAGACTCTGAGTATCCATTTGTTAAGAGCCCCCCCAACTACTCAGAGGTTTGTGCTCTTCCAATCCAGTGGTGTATGTGGGTGGTTGTCTTACTTTGTTCAGACAGTAGGAACCCTGTTGTTGAATCTCTGTGCTAATTTCTCTGCTTGTATTTTCTACATATTTGGAATTAAAGTAAGATTGTTGACACCTTTAAAAGTTGTCTTTCCTTTAGCAAAGCAGATCAAAGAACCTGTGTTAGCAGGCCATCCTAGGTATGCTAGGGTACTTGCTAATACAGTTCTATACATCACTCTGATTTTCATCTGTATTTTATATATATTTGTGTATAACAAATACGTACTTAACCCAAGGGATCTGTGGATAAATTTCAGGTCTATGAACTTCGATAGGAAAAAAAAAAACCACGTTATTTTCACTATCCTCTAACTGAAACTTAGCATTTCCTTCAATTATGATTTTTTTTTAATTCTGAGAACGGTTTTATAGCTTCATCAGATGTCCAAAAAGGCCCAAGCACAAAAATAGTTTAGAACCCTTGGTGTATAGACATCTGAGGTCATGGCATTTCTTGTTGACTTCCTTATGGAACAAAAATTTAGGACATCTTTTTTGCTTCAACTTACAGTGTAGTTTCAGTTTGACAGACACAAATAGGAAATTTTCCTACCTTCTTCTTTGTTTCCCCAGTATCTACCATAGTGTGAATAGTTGGCACTTAATAAATGTTTGATTTATTAATGCTTCTAAAAAGAATAGTCTTTATAATTAATTCAGTTATTGTCATTTTCTTACCACTCACTTACCTTATAAATTGCTTTTGTTTTCACTTGTCTTTTTTCCTTCTTGGAGAGGGGAAGGTACGGCAGTTGGGGTTAAGTGACTTGCCCAAAGTCACACTTGCCCGAAGTCACACACTATGGGCTAATTTTTGTGTTAAATGTCTGAAGCCAAATTTGAACTCTGGTTCTCCTGACTTCAGGGCTGGTGCTCTATTCACTGCTCCACCTAGCTACCCCTTCACTTATCTTCTGAAGGTCATCCCTACTTTTAGGTCATCCATAACCTAATCACCAAAGCCATTTTTTTCCCCTTAGTCATCATTCAGTGGTCTTTCCACAGCATTTAACACTGTTGACCACTCCTTTTTTTCGTGATACTTTCTCTTCCCTTGTTTTTCCTGAACCTACTTTTCTCTCTTGACTTTGCTTACACCTGTCTCCCAGTTTCCTTTATAGCCTAGGCACTCACTGCCCTAATCCCATTTTCTGCCTGCTCAAAACTAGCCCTGCCCTCCTATGAAGTGCCCCATGTTTCAAAATTTCCTTTCACTCTTTCCCTACATTCAATTCTCATCTTTCAAGTACAGCTGGGGCATCAGAAAAGCATCCTAATTAAGATAATTCACACTAAGGTGTAACTAAGAGTTTTAGTCTTACTGCTTCCAGGAGATATTTTCCTGTTAACACTTCAGTGGATCAGTCACTGAAGTCATTCATCAGTATGTTTTCCTTCCATGGATGCAAACAGTGGCACCACCAGATTTTTCTTTCCTGTCTGAGTTTTTTCAATAAAACAAGGATAAAAAATGCCAAGCAATATTCCATTCTTAGTGTCAATGCTATCCCAGAATCAAAACACTTGGAAATTAATATGTCCTTCATTTAGGAAATCCTGGATCTTCCAAACTATGGGTAGATAGACTGTTAACAAAAGGAAATACCTAGTATAGCTAAACCTAAGGGTGTAGAAGGTAGGCAACCATTTAAGAGTGTAGCAGACAAAGAGGTGGAATAAGGTAGACTATTGATAATTCTTTTTATAAATGAGTAGATATTTAATGCCAGAAAATTCTGCTGTGAATGGCATATAGCTACTTATTTTTAAATATTCATCAAGTGTGTTTGAATATACAGTGAAAGTTCTTGGTTTCAATACTGACTATGCACTTAAATAACTGATTCTTCCTCTTTTCATCTCTGTCTGTCAATCAAATAAAACCAACATGCTGAGTCTACAGAGGGCAGAGTAAGTAGCAGTAGAAAATTTAAAGCTTACTAAGTCCTAAGTATGGTTTGTATTAGAAAGCTATTTTATGCCATAGAACTATTTAGTTCGACTGTATTTTTATAGTCATTTACACAAATTACTTGTCATACCTAATAGCAAGCATCACTGTTCCATATGATTAAAGTATATCATTAAGTTTATTCTGTTTTACTTAATTTTAACACTATACATTCATGTCTTTCTTTTATAACCAGTGTCATCTGCTCACAACTTCTTTTAAAACTGCAAGGAGCTGCGTAATATTGCATATATCAAGGGCCCAAAATATGAGGCTTGCATCCATTACTATAGCAACAAAATGGAAAACAAAAATAATATATATATCAAATCCTCTTACCAGGAATATCAGTATGCCTTTATGTGATATTAAATGGGGTCCGGTAGTGATGAGGCATTCATTAAATAGATCAATCCTATCCACATTTGCATCTAAGAAATTTCTAGAAATGTCTAAAAGAGCCCTTGTCTGAGCTAAAAGTAGCAAATTTGGGGTCTGCAGGTTAAAACTGGTCCTCAGCTTGATTTCCCTCAAGATAAAAAGCATTTTAAGGCAATCTAGAGAATCATTCCCCACCCCAGCTCCCTGCTGGGCTATTGTGACCATACCTTTAAGAGCTGAAACTTTTGAAGGTTTAAGACAGAGTAACTGAATAACTGAATAGCAGTTACCTTTCTTGTTTTCATGTGAAACTGCTGTAGTACATCTTAAATTACAGTACATTTAAAAATAGTATTTGTTTTACATACAACTTCCTCACAGTACGCTGATTTTAAAATTGAGTATAAAAGGTAAAAATGGGTACAGGATGTGGAGAATTCAACAGAGCTATTCTGTAGAAAGAGAAAAGGGGGGTTCTTTTTGCAAGTTCCAGGCTTAATGCACAATTAACACATTTCTGCACAGAATGGTTAGGTTGCTTTCAAAGGGCAATGACTATAGCTGATAATACTGTGAAACCCATAGCCCAAGTGAATGCTAAGGTCTGATAAAAGAAGTTTATTTGAACTGAAACTTGACCCAAAAGTTTTTTTCTGCCTCAGAGTGTCTGTCTCTATGACTGTTGCCTCTTTTCTTCCCTGTAGCTGCTTGTCTCTAGCCCCGATTTCCTATTTATCTGTGTGATTTCCTTTTTTTCTCTTCTCTTCTCTGTACTGTAAAAGTATCAATCCTATTGCATTACCCAACTATCTGAATTCTTGTTTTTTAAATTCTGTTTTTATTGCAACAGCAACAACTTGAAGATTTCAGCATTGGCCCAAACCCTGTATGTGACACAGCAGTCATTTTCTCTTTACTCAGGAAAGAAGAAGCAACCTTCCTTTCAGCTACATCACTGCACCCTGTATATGTTGGGTTTTTTTTTAATTTTAAAGAATTTATTTATTTTAAGTTTTCAACATTCACTTCCATAAGATTTTGAGTTCTAAAATTTCTCCCCCTCCCTTTCCCCCTTTCCAAGACAGCAAGCAATCTGATATAGGCTATCCTGAATATGTTTTATATCCTCTCCAGAGTGGAAAGGAAATATGGCATTTCCTAGAATTGAAATAGCAAGTGAGAAGGAGGACCATTTTGAAGATGCCTTTGAAGAAATTCCAGTAGCAACATCAGTCGACCTTACCTCATCCTTAGAAGAAAGTACAATAGGATTGTATTTATTTCTAAGTAATAAATTCTCAGAAGCTTTGGATTCACTTCGCCCATTGTATAATAAAAGCATGTACCATGCCCTTATTTATGGCGGTATTGTGGTTCTTAGGGCCTTGCTGACTTCTGATGTGCAAGATATAGAACTGGCAAACACCACAATAATTGAAGTTTTGAAAACTTGTGAAAACTTTAGAAAAAAAACCTCATTGATGAATTCATTTTCTCGTCTAATTTACAAACAGGGAATGAGTAAAGTTAAGGAAGAAGAATTTCATGCAGAACTCTGCTATGCTCAAAGTTTATCCCTGAAAGCATCATTGATACTTTTACAAGATGAAAGTATGTTTGGTTTTCTCAAAGCTGGAATCAATTTTGGGCTAAGTTACCAAATATACAAAGATTGTCAGCAGCTATTATTGCATGTACCAAACTACCAAAGCAAAACCCAGAAACATTTGGCTGGAGGAATAAAGCTTGGAATTGGAATATTCAATTTGGTAACAGCACTTTTACCACCTAAGACTCTTCCACTATTGAATTTTGTTCGTCATTCTGGAAGTTTGGAGTTGGGCCTCACTTTACTTCGTGAAGGTGCAGTATCTTCCAGTATTTACAACATAATGTGTTTGTTAAGCTTGTTCCTATATTACAGTTACATCTCTGTAACTCTTGGCACTGGAAAGGAAAAGAGGCACAATTTTGAAGAACTCCTTCTACGTTATCTCAGGAAGTTTCCAAAGTGTGTCTTCCTTGTCTTTTGTTATGGACGCTTAAGCATGCTGAAAGGGAATTTTGAGTATGCAGAGATAAAACTTCAACAATGCATTTTTTTACAAAACGAGTGGCAGCAGCTTCATCACTTCTGTTACTGGGAACTTATGTGGTGCTACATTTTCCAGCAGGAATGGCATTATGCTTATCGCTATGCAGACCTACTCTCTCAAGAAAGCAAGTGGTCCAAGGCATCCTATGCATACAACAAAGCTGCCATTCTGACCATGCTTCCTGCTGAATTTGTGAAATCAGTAGGTGAGGATATAACATCTTTGTTTTTAACAGTAGACAGTCTAAAAATAAAAGTTTTAGGGCATTCCCTCCCAGTGGAAAACTTTGCCGCTTTGAAATCCAAACGCTATGGTAGTACTACCTCATGGTATGTGGCACAACCTGTTCTGGAGCTTATGTATATCTGGAGTGGCTTCCGAATTATAAGAAAAAGACGAGACCTCGTTTCACTCTGGCTAGTACTAATTGAAAAGGAAGAGGCAGTTTTGCGGAAAGATCAAAACAAAGATTATCAAATAGATGATATGTGTTTAGTATATTTACTAAAAGGTCTATGCCTGAAATACCTATCCAAATACTGGAGAGCTGAGTTATGCTTCAACCGCGTTATTAAAAATGAAAAAATGATAAAATTTGATACATATTTGGTGCCATATGCATACTATGAGCTGGGAATACTACAGTATCTACGAGGAGATAAGAGTACAGCAATAAAAACCATAAAGCAGGTTAAAAACTTTAAAGACTTTTCCATGGAGACCAGGTTACAGATTAGGGTTCATTTAGCCCTTCAGCAAATGACTAAAGAAAAATGATTTTAAAACAAGAAGTGGTTTTATTTCACATAAATGTAATGTCTAAAATAAATGAGATGCCATTAACAAGTAGAAAAATTAGTTCTGTGTGGAAGGAATCCAAAAATAGGTGTTTGCTAGAAATATCTGAATAATAAGTAAGGTATCTGCCGTCATCACAGTCCCCTCTTTTCAATAGCTATTAAATGCTTTGTAGGTTCTAGTTAGCAAATAGAGTAATGTACATTCTTGAATAACAGAATATAGAAAATTGATCTGGGGAGGTTAAAGGGATGAGGTCATTGTTTAAAGGATTGAGGGTATCTCCTGGCTGGAGCTGCCAAAGAGGCAGCTAGCTAAGTGGCTCAGTGCATAAAGCCTGGACTGCAGTCAGGAAGACCTGAGTTCAAATTCAGCTGCAGACACTTACCAGCTGTGTGACCCTGGGCAAGTCACTAAACCTCTGTTTACCTTAATCCTGTGGAGAAGGAATTAGCAAACTACTCCAGTATCTTTGCTAAAAAACACAAACAAACCCACCACCAACAAAAAAAAACCCCAAAAAAATCCTCTAAAAATGACAACCTATGGTCAATATGGTCCACTGGTTCATGAAGAGTTGGAAATGACTGGATCTGCTAAAGAAAAACAACCTGTCCCTAAGCTCTTAGGATCTTAGTTTATTCCTCACTGATTGCTTGTCTCAGCATTGGGAAATAATTTGATTGACTACTATTGTAATTGAGAACTACCCCTTGTATTGGGCCTATAAAAGGAAGTATGAAGACTCTCTGGGCCCTAGAAAGAGGAAGGAAAGGGAAAAAGAGGAAAAAAAGAGACAGACTTTGATCCCTGGGGAATGAAGTCTGTGGATTGGCCCAGACACTTAAGGTCTTTTCACTCTCAGAAGTCAACCCTGGAGAAAACTATGTGGTCAGTAGCAATAGCTCCCCAAATCCTACGTTTTGGAGGATTCAAGAGAGTTCCTGAATACCAGCCTTTTTGAAAAGTATTTAGGGGCAGCTAGGTGGCACAGTGAATAGTGTACTGGCCCTTGGAGTCAGAAGGACCTGAGTTGAAATTTGGCCTCAGACACTTAGCACTAGCTCTGTGACCATGGGCAAGTCACTTAACCTCAGTTGCCCTGCCTTCACCCCTCCAAAAAAATAAGGAAAGAAAGAAAGAAAGAAAGAAAGAAAGAAAGAAAGAAAGAAAGAAAGAAAGAAAGAAAGAAAGAAAAAGAAAGAAAGAGGGAGGGAGGGAAGGAAGGAAGGAAGGAAGGAAAGAAGGGAGGGAGGGAGGAAGGAAGGAAGAAAGAAAGAAAGAAAGAAAGAAAGAAAGAAAGAAAGAAAGAAAGAAAGGAAGGAAGGAAGGAAGAAAGAAAGAAGGAAGGAGGGAAGGGAGGAAGAAAGAAAGAAAGAAAGAACAAATGAAAGAAAGAAAGAAAGAAAGAAAGAGAAAGAAAGAAAGAAAAAGAAAGAAAGAAAAAAAAAGTATTTAGAGTTACAGGGCCCAGACTCTTAGAAAGAAAAGGAGGAGTTGCTTGATAGCACATTTCGGAGAGAAGATCCCAGGGTTTTAACCTTCTAGAGTCTAGGTCCTTGAGTATGGCCTTTTGACTGAGTCCACGTTTTATAGAACAAATGCTTTTATTAAGGGGGTTTGTTCTGTTAAATTTGGATTCAGTCAAAGGGCTCCACTTGAGGACCTAGAGGGTCACATGTGACCTGGAAACCTCAAGTTCTAAACCCCTGTTTTAGACAGAGAAGGGGATATTCCTGGCTAGTGTCTCAGAAAGAAGAGAATGGAGCAGAACTCAGGGCTGCTGTCCAAGAACTCCTTACACTTTACCTTGTGGATTTCTATGTCAGTCCACAAACATCACACCCCAAGGATCAAAGTATTTTCTCAGGTCTCTGGTATCAGCTCTCCAGGAAGGTATGCCTGCTCCCTTTTATAGGACAGTATAAAGGGGGTACTTCTGATTTATAATAGCCCGTGAGCCAGATGAAACTTAAACACTTAACCTCATCCTCCATGAGATATGAATGTGTCACCATTCAGTTGGTAGACAGGTCCTGTAATGTCCTCATTCCTCTTAGTGAGGTGTTAATAGGCATGTCTACACTTTCCATAGGGAGATGAAATCAAAGCCCTGAATCACAGGGTAATTAATAATAGATCTAGAGATAGAAGGCCATCTAGTGCAGAGGCATCCAGTCCAGATGCCATGTTTGAAAAGATGGGGAAATAAGTCTAGGAAACTTAAGTGACTGTTCCCCACGCTTACACAGAGAGAGGTGAAATTTGAACCAGGTCCTTTGATTCCAGAGTTGTTCATATTCATATGACCCCTTTAACTTCAACGGAGTTGATCAAAGTCCTTTCATCACCTTTCCTCAGAAATGTGTGATTAAAAAAAGATTATAAAATATCTTAGCTCTTTCAAAAAACTAGTAATTTCCCAATTGTGTAAAACTTTCTAAAATGCATTTATCAACATCTTAATTGAATGCTATATATATATACAATACCCAGATGAAATTAGGGAAATATGACTGAAGGATTCAAGTGTTACACAAGCACTTAATTAATAATGCATATTGATAGAGTTGCCAAAAAAAAAAAACCAGTGAAAACTTTACTAAGACTTTTCCAAATAAAATAATTAGGTGTTCTAAGTTGTATAGTTTCTGCTGGTTTTTCTTTTGGAAACACTTTTTCTTCATGCACATATCTAAGAGCCTTCTCCACAAGAAAGTTATTTCATATTTATATATTGATACAAGGATATAGAAAAGACACTTGTAGATCTTTTTCATTATAGGGCATATTGATAGAGTTTCAATTTTCTATAAAACACCAGAATGGTTGAAACCTCCCATTCCCCTTTTCAAGGAGAGGGGGGAAAGGGAAGCATGAGAAAGGCATAGAGAAAAGAAAGAGAAGAGAATCTGTTTAGATGTTCAAGATCTCTCCATTACATAATCCCAATTAGAACTCACTGTTATTTCATTCTAATCATGGATGCATCTCTGCCTTCTCTACTGCTGCTAAACTAAACTGAGTAAAAGACCATATAGTAGAGAAACCAGACTTACAGGATTTACACTGTAAGAGACTATAGAAATCACCTAGTCCTATCCCTTCATTTTACAAATGCAGAAACTGAGGCTCAGAAAAGTAAAGTGACTTGCTCAAGGCTACCCAGAGAGTAAATCAAATTTGAATTAAGACTGTCTCTACTACAGTACCACATAGCTGTTCCCCTTCAACTAGGTCTTAATCTTCTGGATTGATTTAGCTGGTTGAGACCCACCCTTTTCCCTTACTTTTTCCTCCCTTAGGAGGTGATTAGAAAAGCTCACTTCCATGGGATAAGACACATGGGAAAAGTTGCTTTAATGGATTATTATGTCAAGATAATACCAATGGGAAAATATCAGAGAAAGACCTTCAGATTAGCCACTTCTGCATTCTCAGAAAATTTTTCTAGGTAAATTATCAACAAATTGTTTATAAATAACTGTGCTCATATGCCTCTGTCATTACTCAGGAAAGATACCCCTCTTAAAGGCCTTGAAAAAGTAGATCATTGTCACTTTACCAATATCAAATTTGGTCTGAGCCATTCCTTCATTCTTTTTTTTTTCCATCTTTCTTGTCATTTCTCTTTGGGGTATATAGGAAAGGATTCTGCCTATACTCTTTTCTCTTTGTAGAATATAACCATTTGAATGAATAGCAAATGTACTGTAAGTTTCAGTAGCTTTCTTAAATCATGAAGAATTAAGGAAGGGTTACTTTCTTCAGCTTAAGTTGAAATATATTCAATACATCAAAGCAGGGGGTGGCTAGGTGGCACAGTGAATAGAGCACTGACCCTGGAGTCAGGAGGACATGAGTTCAAATCCGGCCTCAGACACTTAACACAAAAACTAGCTGTGTGACCTTGGGCAAGTCACTTAACCCCAACTGCCCTCCAAAAAAGCAAAAAAAAAAAAAAAACAAACATCAAAGCAGTTAAGTCAATAGCATTGACTCTGGTGGTTTTTTTTTTTTACAAGTTTATAATTTTTGATCATTTCTAGAAGCCATAGCAATATGGTTCCTAGTAAGGGGGCTAAGTTGACAGTATAGCAAGCATATGATCCCCATTGATATTTATGTAAATGAAGTTATTTAAATTTTGTGTTTTAGAGTGTTTTAGAGACCTAATGGTTAGGAAGAAGGAATAGAATTTACACATTCAAAGAATAATATCTTTAAAGGACTTCAACAATTTTTTTTTTATTTTGGAAAAGGGATCTTTCTCCAATTTTGTACACTTATTGTTTGGCAAAATGAATTTCCAACAGTGGCACCATCATTTCTTCAAAGGCATTCAGCTTTGAAAGTGTTCATTTTCCTTCCTTTTCCTTACTCTCTTATTTTATCCAATGGCAAGAAGTCTTCAGATGACTCAAATTTGTTTTGTCTTTTTTTCATAACTACACATAGCTTCACCATATACCCCTGTTATTTCAAAAGCCTAATTAATATATAATTTCTTCTCTGTGAACAGTAAACTCTACTCACACCTGTGATGTTATTTATTATAATATCAATTTGATCATGTCACTCCTCAAAAGTTTCCAATGGTATCCCATTTCTTACCTGAAAAAGTTTAAATTCTTTATTGTGTAATATTTTCCATAATCAAGCCTTATCATATCCAGCAAAACTTAATTCTAACTGCTCTCCAGTAGGAATCCCATGCTCTAACTAGACAATTCTCACTGTTTCCAAACATAGTCTCATTACCAGTTTTATGCCTTTGTTAATGTTGTTTACCTTCTACTTATACGAATCCAGTATACTCAAGATCGCCTCTATCATGAGTCTTTCTATGACCACTCTAATTTGCATTGACTCCAAAATCTCAAAGACTGCCTAGCCCAAACTCCTCTTTCTATAGATAAGGAAATCGTATTCCAGAAAGAAATTACATATCCAAGTTCATACAGGTAGTAAAGTAAGGATTCATACCCAAATTTTTTAACTTGGAATACAATGCTTTGGTACTTTCCTACCATTTAATGAATGTTTGGGTTTAATTTGTTTAATTTCTCCTCTCTGAGATGCCCATCAGTTGGAGAGGTACAATGCTGATAAACTCCTCTGGGCAACCAAACAGAATGGAGAATGACTGAACAAGTTATGGTATATGATTGTCATGGAATCAAAAAAATCTGGGAAGACTTATATGAACTGATACAAAGTGAAATGAACATAACTAAGAGAACACTGTGCACAGTAACAGCAAAATTATAATGATGATCAACTGTGAAAGACCTACTCTGATCAAGAAATTGTTCCAAAACAATTCCATGGGTCCATGATGAAAAATGCTATCCACCTCCAGAGAAAGACCTGATGACCTCTAAGTGTAGATTGAGGTGTATTTTTTTTCACTTTATTTGTCTTGCTTTATTTTTGTAACATAACTAATATGGGAATGTTTTGCATGACTTCACACGTATAATGGGAATCTCATTGTTGCTGGTCTTCTCAATGGGCAGGAGAGGGATTTGAAGAGAATTTGGAACTCAAAATTTAAAAATGAATGAAAAAAATTATTTTTTAATTTCCCCCTTTTTGAAGCCTACAATGAAGATGATTCTCCAGGAGAAAAGACTAAGGGTACTTTTTGCAGTGTCTGGCCAAGTTACTGATTCCCTGCTGGTCAGATAGATATCATGCAGTATAGGTAGGGAGAAGGCAAAGGAATTTTATGGCAGTACTTAGGAAGGAAGTATTCGTGTTCAGAAGCACTTGTGCTAGGTGCTGGAAACATAGATCGGAGAATAAACAATCCATTCTCGTAAAGAATTTACATTCTAACCATGGAGATGACAAGTTTGTATCTAAGTATATTCTGAATTAGTAAAAAAAAACAATGCAAAGTAGTTAAATATAAGGTAGTTTAGGAGGGAGGGCACTAGCAGCTGGGGGTCAGGAAAGACTATTATAGAAGTGATACTTAAACTGAATCTTGAAAAAAGTAAACAATATAATACCTCTATAGTTACCTATATAGAATTTATAAAAGAAAGCTGCAAGTTATGGAAAAATATTACACAAAGAAATGCTGATGCCCTTGACAGGAAATTAATAAACTTATAGGATGTGTTATATTTTGCTTATAATCCATTATCCCCAAAAGTATGAAATACGTCAGTGTTGAAGCTATTGATATTTCTCTTATTGTGGTAGTAGAGTTATGAAAGTTAATCATTTAGTGCTGAAATATTAGAATGTAATTTTTGACATCTCAGGGCTATATTTCTCTTACTTTTTAGATGAGGAACCAAGGTTCAGGAGGTGGCATGATTTGCCAAGGTCACATATCTAACCAACAGCGAAGGTGAGACTGAAACTTGGGTCTCCTAACTCCCAGTTCAGTGTTTTTTCCAACATAATGAAGGTGCTTTTCATTTAAAAGGGCAGCCTCACCCTCAATGTCATGCTGAGGTATCCAGAGGGGAGCTGCTGCTGCTACTATTCTCTCTGGGTTCTTTCTACTGGGTAACCTTGAGAGTAGGTTATACTGGTAAATGTTTAACAACCACCTTTCTGGGAGGGGGGGGAGAAACTTGCAAGACACGTTAAAATTTAATCTGTATTATTAACATTTTTTTCTCTTGTTTTCTTAAGTTTAGACAACACAACAATAAATCTAGCACTGATTTGTAGAGTTTGCCAATTTCTGGGTTGTAAATGCTCACACTGAAAAATCAGCTTTCTAGAAAAGGTTCTAGCTGACTTCAGTACTACCTGAGGGACTCAGTTTGAAATGTCTCTCAACAGCTTCAAAAAGTGCTTCCCAGTGGTTCTCACAGCCCTTAATTAACTTTAAGGAAAGACATTTAACTAAGGTGGTATATAACAAAGACAATTGTTACAGAATCAATACCCTCCAAACTGGAGAATGCACTCTCCCCTTTACACATACAAGGTTCCTAGGGGAGAGTGGGTTCAAATGAATAGTGAGGTGTGTGTAAGGAACCTATGTTGCAAAGTGATAGCTCAGAGCTTGTGGTAACTAAGAAATCCTTTTCCACTAAAAAGAGTCCTTGTGAAGAACCCCCAAACTGTGGCTCTCTGTTGAGGCTTAGAAGACCTGAAGCTGCCTTTCAGCTGTATGTCTAGCTTATGAATGGCATGTCTATTGGCTCCTGATGCAAAAGCTGCCATCAGCTATTGCTCCTCCAGGGATGCTACTTTCAGCTTCAGTGGACACAACTGCCAAAAGTGATGGGACCCCCAAGACTTTTGGAAGTTCACCCTATCAATTCCAGCCCTCAAAACTAGATTGCCTTTCTCAGGATGCCTTCTGTTTGCACGTCTCTCTACTATTTGATGGATAACTTGTCTCCTCCTAGTGCGGTTTCTTTGGTAACACAGTTAATGGGAAGAGGAAAGAAACAAGAAGGCACTCTTTCCTTCCTTCAGTACAATTAATTTCCTCTCAGGTTTCAGGAATCCTCAACTCCTGTATTGGACTCCTTTCTCACTTGACTCACTGGCCCCAAACTAGCTTGCTGTTCTCATCCATAAGCCCAGGAGGAGTAACTTGATCTTTAATCAATTACAAGATATTTCCTATGTGAATCATCTGTCTTTATTTAGCTTTAAAACTCCTGTGATTTGTTCAAATTGATTTAAGACTAATTCACACCTAATTTCCTTTAATTGAGTCAAAGTGACTGGTCTTTTGTGATTAATCTTATAATTTTTTTATAGTCACTTAATTTATTCCTAATGGCTAGTATTCCTGAAGTTGTTTAAATTTTATATGGTTTTCTTTGAATAAATCTTCATAAACCTATGAAGATTTATACTCATATACCCAGATAATTGACATTCATTTACCACTAAATGACAATTAGGACCAACAGCCCCTGGCCCTGCTTCCAGCCCAGTGTGTAGCCATTATCCAGAGATGCAACCTCTGTGAAGAAGCTAGCAGTCCCCACCAACTGCTAACTGTCACCCACAGGGCAGGCCAACCAGCCAAACTGAAGTAATACCCAAAGGGAGAGGCAGGAGGCAGCATATGCCAAGCAAATCAAACTACCATCACCATCTCAAACACTGCCTCCCCTCAGACTCTGATGAGATAGTCCATAATCCTGAACCAGATCTCCTGCCCTGCTTTTAGTCTGGTTCCTGCAGACATCATTGAGGGGACCAATTACTATGCAAAAATGGGACCATCTCTTTTGATAAGGTTGAAACCACCACCACCAACCCTTGACCAACTTCCATCAAAAGACAGCTAAGCCCAAGAACCCTAAAAATGGCAGCACTCCACTGGTCATTGGTCCTACTTCTAGTCTAGTCCCCCAAAACCCTAATGATGGGAAACAGTCTTTGTGGAGATGAGACTAAGCAACTGCTTCTGTGAATCTGCAGTCTTTACATTTTTAGTAGCAATAGCAAAAAGACTGGAAAAAGAAAGTCATTGCCACCAAAGTCCTTGGCATTGTCATATGGTTCAACATCAGAAACAGATATGGTTTTATTAGTGGAAATGACATTAAAGAAAATGCATTGCCATTTGCTTTGCTACTATACCCTAAACGTCTTGGAGCCTTCCCATCTGATTTGATGCTAAAATGTCCTGTGTGTGCTTTCTCTCCCATTTGAATGCGAGTGCGAGCTCTTTGAGAGTGGGGACTATCTTCACTTTTGTATTTATATCGACAGAGATTAGCACAGTACTTTCTGTGCAGTGCTTAACAAATGCTTTTTTCATTCATTCATTTCATTCCATTCCATTCAATCATCTTGTTTTTGTTAATTAAAGGAAGGTTTCTTCATCTTTATCAACTAAAACTAATGGTCACAGTATGAGACTATGGAGTTTTTCAAGACTTATCAAAACATAACTAAAAGTTTTTATCATTGTGCCCCCAAAACAATACATTCCCAAATCCCAGCACAAAAGAAGTAAATCAATAGTCTCTTTAGTATCATGTCTTCTTAGGTTTTAAGGTAGCTTGGTATGGTGAACTTCCCTTCTATGAACAATATTGTGTTAATTACTGTCTCCATTTTAGCACTTAAAGAATGCCTTTCCAGCGGCTAGGTGGTGCAGTGAATAGAGCACCTGGCCCTGGAGTCAGGAGGACCTGAGTTCAAATGTGACCTCAGGCACTTAGCACTTACTACCCATGTGACCTTGAACAAGTCACTTAATCCTAATTGGCCCTGCCTTCCCCCCTCCAAAAAGCAAAAAAACAAAAGAAGGCTTTGGACTGTTATTTAATTGGTATGAGAATATGTTTTAGCATCATAGATTTAAGGACTGGAAGGGATCTTAAAGATCCAGTTAACCATTATGTTACAATTACATTTTAACCCAAAGAGGTTAAATGAGTTGCCTAAAGCCCCACAGTTACTTAGTGACAGGGCTTCACCAGATATACAGGTCTCTGTATTTCTCCATTGGGATTCTCCATTGCTCTTCCCATTATGCTATACTGCTTCTTACATATATGCTCTACTTAAATATATATATTCTAATTAGACTATAAGCACTAGAGAAGTGGTAACCAAGCTTTTTTGATCACACAACTTATCAGTAAATAATTTTTGAGTACACACTCTTCATATATATATACTGATTTATAAATTATACATATTACTATTGTACTAATATATTATATACATTATAAAATATACAATTGTTATTAAAAGGAAGAAAAAAGAAACTTTTAAAATATTTACTTTTAAGAATATGGAACTCTTTTTCCTCACTTTCTTATTAATACTATTTTTTGTCAGAGCAATGTAATTGAATGTTTCATTATTTTTAAAAATCTTAGTTTAACAGATTGTTAGTTATTTGAAGGTCTGTTTCAAGTTTCTAGGTTTAATGCCTTCAGAAGTAGGAAGATGGGATTCGCTCTGTTTGGTGAGAACATGTCTTCTCAAATCTAGCAGGTCCCCTCTACAATTTACTATTCTGAATATCTTCCTGACATGCAAACTTTCCTTCATTTTTCTTTTTTCAAATTAAGAAACACTTATTAAGAGTTTCCCATATACTAGGCACCATGCTAAGCACTGAAAATACAAATACAAGCAAAAAGAAATACAGTCCTTGCCCTCAAGAAGCTTAGCTTTTTAAAAATTTAATTATTATTGGTTTTCAACATTCACTTTTATAAGATTTTAAGTTCTAAATTTTTCCTTTCCCCTTATCCTCGCTCTTCCCCAAGCCAGCATGCAATCTGATATAGACTATACATGCACAATCATATTAAACATATTTCCACGTTAGTCATGTTGTGAAAGAAGAATCAGAACAAAAGGGGAAAACCATAAGAAAGAAGAAAAAACAAAAAAAGAAAAAACAGTATGCCTTGATCTGCATTTAGACACCTAGTTCTTTCTCTGGATGTGGATGGTATTTTCCATCATGAGTCTTTTGGAATTGTCTTAGATCATTGCATTGTTAAGAAGAGCTAAGTCTAACAACGTTGGTCATTACACGGTGCCGCTGTATACACTATATACAGTGTTTTTCCTGGTTCTTTTCACTTCACTAAGCATGGAAGTCTTTCCAGTTTTTTCTGAAATCCGCCTGCTCACCATTTCTTGTGGAACAATAGTATTCTGTTACATTCATATACCACAATTGTTCAGCAATTCCTCAATTAATTTCCAATTTTTTGCCACCACAAAAAAGAGAAGGTACTTTCCTTCTAATGGAGGAAGACAAGATATAAAAGGAAGCTGAAAAGATGGGGAGGGAGAAGAGGAGGAGAACAAACTCATGCAAAGGTACGGTCGAGAGAGAAGTCCAGAGAGGAGCAAGAGCTGAGCATAAAGAAGAATGAAGGGATGAATGTGGTTGGCCTGGGCACTTCCTTAAAATGGAGGTTCCAGGAAGAACTGACCAATCAGAGGAAAAGGGCTATAAGAGGTATTCAAAGATGAGAAGGTTGGAGGAATGGAGGCATCTGCCAGAGTGAGAAGGCTTTTTATGTTTCTCTTGAATCCTATGTTTGTATTTCAAAGTTTTTACACAGTTGTTTAGTCAGGAATACTTGGAAGTCTCTTGTTTCATTAAAAGTCAATTTTCCACCTATAAGATTATGTTCAGATATTCTAAATAAGTTATTCTTGGTTGTAAGCTTATATTGCCTTCTGGAATATCATCCCATGCTTTCCACATCTTCATCATGGTGGCTGCTAAATCTTATGTGATCCTGACTATTTGTCCCTTAGTACTTGAATTCTTTCTTTTTGACTATTTGCAGTATTTTTTCTTTGACCAGAAAGTTCTAGATATGGGGTATAATGTTTCTGGGAATTTTTATTTTGGTGTTTCTTTTGGGAAGTGACTGTGAATTAATCTTTCACTTTGCCCTGCGGTTCTAAGAGATCTAGGCAGTCAAGATTTTAGGCAGTACAGTGATTTTAAAATTGTCTTTCCTTGATCTGTTTTTCAAGTCAAGTGTTTTAACCCTTTGCACTCCGCTGTCCCCTCTCAGGGGACATCGGAATTCTAGCATATCACTAGGATGTCCCCTCTCAAGGACTAAAACAGTTGCATACAGAAAGAATAATACTAAGCTTCTTGCGTGGAAAGATAAAAGAATTATTACCA
>CM053595.1:258128441-258147012 GCA_028646575.1 Pseudocheirus occidentalis | reverse complement strand
AAACCTGTTACTAGCCTGGCCCTCCACTGTCCATCTGCTTCTCACCCTCGAGCCTATCAAAATATCAATCCACTCTTTCATTGACCTCATTAACTCCACCTGAAGTCCCTCCCCAAACTCATTACTGGAGTCTAACCTCATTGACTCCTCCTGAAGACCCTCCCCAGGCTCCTCCTCTGAACCACCCCTAGATTCCTCTGTATATAAGACCCCATCTTCCCTCCATCTTTGTGGGAGTGCCACAGAATGCCCTAGAAGATGAGAAGACTTGAGTCGAATTCTTTTGGCAGGACCCGGCATGTTGGTATTTTGGGGTCTCAGGCAGCCCTATCCCTCTTTGGGTACCATCTTCACTAGGAGTTCCTCATAGGAATATTATAGTGACGACAGGCTCCTCCTGCTTACAAGCACCTAATTCTGACTCTATTAATTGGGAAAGTAGGGCACCCTCTTTAGGAGGTGCTGGATAAGATTTCACAATTAAGTGACTTAGGGGAATGGGGAAGAGATAAATTTGAGAGAGAGAGGAGAGAGGAGGGAGAGAAAGAAAGAGAGAGAAAGAGAGAGAGAGAGAGAAATAGCCAGAGTATTCAAAGACAAAATGGATTGACAAGAAGGCAACTATTTACTGCTCTATTGACAGCAGGGGTAGATTTTAGAAGAATAGATGGTATTCCAACTGAAGAGCTGCATAAGATGTACCAAGATAAGGTACTTAACATTAGAATGAATAGGGAAGCAAGAACCACCCCTGCAGGTACTCCTGAATATACAAGTTTGCCACACCTTCAAGTAGAATAGGAAATAGGCTGAGCCCCAGCCCAGACTAAAGAAATACACCAGGGAGGTGCAAACCCCATATTGGTTTAACAATATATTGGAAAAATGGATCAACTACTGTAACTGGGGCATTGCTCCATGGGGGTGGTGGTGGTGGTGGTGGTGAGGCCACACTTATCTATGGATAACCCTGATAAGTTTAAACATGGAACTCCTATTACCATCACAGGGCTTGGAGGGGCTGAAATATTAGCCAGACAAGTTAAAACAACAATGAAAATTGGGCAGTTACCTAAGAAAGAATATACTATGGTTGTTGTACCCATTCCTGAATACATCATTGGAACACATATATTGAGAGGCATGACTCTGAATTTACCTGAAGGAAGATACCAAAAATTCATAGGATTGTTTAGATACTGGAGGCACCACATTCCACCTTTGGGACAGATTTTGAAACATTTATATAAAGTCACTTGGAAGACATATGAATTTGACTGGGGACTTGAGCAGAGGAAAGCTTTTGAAGAAGCCAAGGCTGCCATACAATTGGCCCTTGATTTATGGCCAATGCAAAATGGTCCAGTGGAATTACTAGTGACTGTACAGGATGATTATGCAAACTGGAGTTTAACTGCAAAAACAACAGCATCGAAATGTACCCTTGGGATTTTGGTGTAGGAAACTCTCTTCATCTGGAGTCCAATATACACCTTTTGAAAAGCAGTTAGCTGCATATTGGGCTTTGGTGGAGACTGAACAACTGACTCTAGGCCATGAATTGATATTAAGACCTGGAATCCCAATTATCACCTGGGTAATGAGTAGCCTAGCTTCTCACAGAACTGGACATGCCCAAGAGGCTAGTATAATCAAATGGAAGTGTTATATTCAAAATAGAGCGAAAACAGGCAAAAGCGAAGTCTCTGCTCTACATGAATCTGTGACAAGCATAGAAACTGAGGGGAATGACACACCTCTGAGCCAAAGTAATGGTTGGTACAGTCCTCTGTTAAATGGAATGAGGGATATGATGGATTAACTGGAGAACAAAAGAGACATGCATGGTTTACTGATGGGACAGTGAAATATTTGGGCCAAAAAAGACATTGGAAAGCAGTAGCCTATAACCCGTGTACTAGAAGGACTTTGGAAAGTACTGGGATAGTAGAAGTAGTCAATATGCTGAACTTATATGGCAGTACATCAAGCCATCAAAACAGAACAAGCACAGTGTCATATATTCACTGATTCGTGGGCAGTAGCTAATGGCTTAGCTACATGGATGCCCATGTGGAAAAATCAAAATTGGGAAATTCATGGCAAACAAGTGGGGCAAAGAATTATGGGAAGATATTTGGAACATATCTTTGGTCACTGACTTGTCAGTTTTTCATGTAGATGCTCACGTCACCCTCACCACGCCAGAACGTGAGTACAATGCTCATGTTGATAGACTGGCAAAGATTGCTACTGAACATATTGTACCTACTTTGACAACTGATGATCCGGTATTAGCAAAATGGGTCCACCAAACGGCTGACCATTTGGGGGTCTGGGCCACACACTGGTGGGCACAAAATCGAGGTATTCGTATCTCTCATTCACTGTTAAAACAGCAGAAGAATGTCATACATGTCAACTGGAGAAGGAGCGAACTGTTCCTTGGGTAGTGACTGGAGAAATAGCAAAAGGAAAGATCCCAGCCCAAATCTGGCAAATAGATTATATTGGTCCACTACAACAAGACAAAGGATGCAGATTTATACATACTTGTGTTGACACCTATTCAAGTGTACTAGTGGCTTGTCCTTATAAGAATGCAAACCAGAAAAACGCCTATAAAACTCTAGATCTCATAAGTCTATATTATGGAATCCCAATGCAGATTCAGAGTGACAATGGGTCACATTTCAAAGGTAATGAAATGAAGAGGTAGAATGGATACATCATATTCCATATTATCCACAAGCATCTGGGTTAATTGAAAGAATGAATGGATTGTTGAAAGAACAGTTAAGGAAGTTAAGTTCCAATAATTCGTATCAACATTGGAAGGATAATTTGTTCATGGTTTTACATAATTTGAATAATAGACCATTGGGAGGAAGTACACCTCTAGCCAGAATGATGACCCAAATCTGCAAATTAGAAAACTGCAAACACGTAAGATCCCAAATAATGAGTATTGGACTTTGAGGCCAGATGTCCCAGCACTGTGTCCAGGAACACCTGGTTTGGCAGGGCATGATTTACATTAATCAGAGGACTTTTGGTTGGACAGAAAAGAAATAAGAAAACACTGGAATATGCATAAGAATCCCTAAAAATCACTTTGGTCAGATTTTTACCCAAAGCAGGATTAGCAGCTCAAGGAATACATGTATTTCCTGGAGTAATAGATTCTAATTATCAAGGAGAAATTGTTGTGAAATCCCATAATTTAGGTGAAGAGGACATACAGATTTGTAAAAATGATAGGACAGTTCCAGTGATAATTGTTCCTTGTAAAACAGTACCACTTATAAAAACTGACTCTCCTTCCAAAATAACTATCAGAGGAACTGAAATATTTGGTTCTACTGATAGAATAAAATTGGGAGCTAAAGTATGGGTAAAACAGAAGCCAGATGATGTTCCAAAGGCTATGGTGATTATAGCACATGGGAGGGATAACACTGTAACTACTGTTTATTCTGGGGAAGATGATTATAAAATTGTGCCCTTAACTCATATTTCCTATCGTCAGCGAGGCTACAATAGTGGGCTCATGGACTCCAGAAGCATGGCTAATCCTATATCTACCTTGTTTCTGGTTATTGTCTCTTTGCTTCTTGGCTTTTTTTCTGTTCACCTTGTTTGCTGGATTTGTTTCTACAGGCTTGGTGCCCTCCACCTATAGATGCCCAATAGCTTAAGCTGGATATCACCCCTGTCCATGACTGTGATGTGTCACCCCTGGACCTGGCATCAAACACATTCCAAATGCTGGATAAAGAACTGACCTCTCAAATGGGACCCCTTAGGACAAGGGACAACTCTACGTCCAATTTCGGCATCAAGTACCCATGGAAGAAGAGACCTTTGCCCCTTACCCCAAGATTTTGGGACCTCCATTTGTTTGGGGGGGAATGATGGGGAGCTTGTGCTCAAGCCTCATGCTAAAATATCGTTTTCTGTGTTTATTGTGTGCTATCTTGGTTATATTGTTGTAAAATTCTGTTGACGCCAGTTACTCCTAAAACTCCTATTAACCTATGGAATGGAATGTATTGTTAACGTATTTTTGCCAAGTAAGGGACATGAAAGATCTTGGGGCTGAATGTAATGATACTGGGATCTGAAGATCTTCCACACCCCTAGAAATTGTTGCTGTAGCAGGAAGGGGTGGAGCAAGAGAAAGCTGGAACCAAGCTAGCAGTGCCAAAGCAGCAGCTGCAGGAACTCCTTTTTCTTTAAGCCTACCAGAATCTCTGCTAAGGACTCCTGCTGAGGACTGCCAGGGACAGGAACTTTGGGCTGGAGCTGCTGGGAGCAAGCTGCCTGGATGCTGAGTAGTTGTCCTGAGTGAGGAGAGGAGGATCTTTGCCTGAGGTAGCCTGTCCTGTTTTGAAGGCTTGAGAATGTGGGTGTTTACTACTTTAACTGCATTCGCCAACTTCATAACTACTGTGTTGGCTATGACTTTTTGGTTTGGGGCCTCATTAAATAAATGTTCTAGCTATATTACTTATGTAGACAGCCTGTTACATTTTGTGACTAATAACCATATCAGCATACTTATAGTTATTGTAGGCATTGTGAATACTGCATTGTTGTTGATATAAGGTGCCTTGGGGCACAGCACATGGGCTTAATGAGGGCACCAGGGTCCATTGGGAGCTGTGCCTGCAGCTCCCAGGCAAAATCTGCTCTCTGCCTCTGTATATCCTCTCTGGGCTTCATTTATAAAAATGAGAGAGAAAAGAGGGAGGATGAAATAGTTTTATAATACCTTGGAACTATCTGATTCCAAAGGTTCCTCCTGGCCCCTAATTCTACTATCATTAAAGCTCCCTACCAAGCAGCTAGGTGGCTGCAGTGGATACAGTGCCTACCCTGGAGTCAGGAAGACCTGAGTTCGAATTCGACCTCAGACGCTAGCTGTGGGACCCCAGCAAGTTATTAAACCCTCTTTGCCTCAGTTCCTCATCTGTAAAATGATCTGGAGAAGGAAATGGCAAACCCCTCTAGTGTTTTTACCAAGTAAACCCCAAATGGAGTAATGAAGTCAGACACTATAGAAACTACGGAAACAACAAAACCTTAACCCGATGTACCGTGGAGGTTACCCGCCCTACGGGACCAGGGTCGGTTCTCAGCCTGGTATTAGCTGTAGGACTACAAAACAGAGGATCCTGGGTAAAGGAAGTGACGATATGAGAGCAAAGCATTTTGGTCTGAGAGAGGCTGGCGCGTGGGCCCAGCTGGGTCCCGCGCTCTGCTGGCTTGGCCTGCTTCGCTCTCTCGCCGGCTCTTTCGCGGCGGGGAGGCCGAATGAGTGAGAGCAGCTTCCGGAGGGCCTGGGGCTCAGCGCAGGATCGGGCCGCCGAGGTCGGAGCTGCTGCCCCCTCCAGAGATTGACTCTTGGGACGCGCTGGGCTCTCGTGACCGGCGGGGCGGGCAGGATAGTTCCTTTTAATAGCTAGCATTGAGATTACATTGAGAGTGCTTTACAGATACCGCATTTATCCTCATCCCCACCTCCTCCCAGGTAGGTGCTATTGTGCCCATTTTATTGACCAGGGGACTGAGGCACATTAGTAGTTAAATGACTCTCCCAGAGTCAGGCGGCCTGTGCCGCGGCTCCGAGGTCTCAGAACTCGGGTGCCTGAGCCGCGTCCCGCCTCCTGCTCCGCGCGGTCTAGCGGCCTCGCCCTTCGGGGGCACTGATTCGAGACGGGCGTTCTTTGCCTGGAGCTTTGGCTAAAGTGGAGCAGGGCCCTGAGGGTCTGCAGCAGACCTGGGCCTGTAGCGGGTGCTTAATAAGTGCTCGTTGACCAACTGCCCAGCGCGCTGAATAAAAGAGCCGCGGCGCGGCCGGTTCTACGCAGTGGTGAAGGGTGGGCTGGTGTCCGCGGCCTCGAGGCCGCCCCGACTGGACCCAAACCACCACTGGAGGGTCTCGAGGGCCGCGCGCCCAGCATGCTCGTAATAAAATGTGTTGAGGCGCCGACACGCGGATAAATGTGCTGCGCATGGTGACCTTCGGTGAAGTACTTGGTACCCACGTAATTAACCCCCGGTCCGATGGGGCAGCTGAAGCCAGGAGAGGTTAGTGGCGAGCGCCCGTGCCCGGCCCAGAGTAACAGCAAGGCTTTACGTTTAAGGAGAGCGCTTTTCACGTACGGTCTCGTTTGATTCTCCTCACAGCCGTGTTGGTGGTATTTGCCCCCACCTTATAGATGAGAAAACAGGCTTCGAAAACTTAGGTGACTTTCAGGGTCGCACACCTATAGCAGTCCTCCGAGGCAGCATTAGAACTTCTTTACTTCAAGTTCAGCACTATCTGTTGGGCCGGTGTGGAGTGTATGATACTCGAATGGCATAATAATACATGACAGCATAGTTGATATTAAGATGTAAAGAGCTGGATAGTTAGCAATTATCCGGTGCAACTTCATTTTACTATCAGGCATTTTAAAGTGTCTACTACGTGTTAGTTCTGAAGATGCAGGTACAAAAAAATTGAACCGTCCCTGCCTCTAGGGCTTACATACTTAATAAGTGAGCCATATTTATAAATATATACAAAGTAAATTACAAAGGGTAATTTAGGGGAGGGGGCAGTAGTAGCTGAGGGCATCAGGAAACACATGTATAGAGGTTGGCATTTGAGCCAAGAGTTGAAAGAAACTAGGAATCCTATAGGTGTCGTATTAGTCTGATGGTGAGAGCTGGTTCTAGAGCCCAGGTTTATTGGGTCTGGCTCTGCTGGCTGGAAATGTTCTTTTATAATTGTGCTCCAACTTCATGTTTATATGTTGGCTGCCTCAATTATTTGCAATTTAAGGGCAAAGACTAGACCTCTTCCTCTAGAACAGTGCTGTAGAACCCTTAAGTCCTTACCTAATACTGTCAAACAAAGAAGAAAAAATTCCAGCAGGCTTCATATTGATGTAGATCATAAATTAATATTACCTGTGTTGTATTTTTAGTTATTTTGTTAAACATTTTCCAGTTATATTTTAATCCAGTTCTGCTAGAAGAAAAAGAACCTTGGTTCTTTTTTTCTTTTTGGAGGGGGGAAGCAGGGCATTTAGGGTTAAGTGACTTGCCAAGGTCACAGGGCTAGTAAGTGTTAAATATCTGAGTTGGGATATGAACTGGGGTCTTCCTGACTCCAGAGTCAGGTTCCCTATTTACTGCACCACCCCAGCTCCTTGGTTCTTAAACTGCTTTAGAACTTACGGAGAATCACTGATGTTCTTGGAGCCTTGGGTGGGCACAACAGGCATAAAGAGTCATCTTTCATTGTCTTCATTTTAAAAATCTGAACCAGTTGCTGTTTGAATTGTTCTAGCTCAAGACCATGAATGAATGGATGAAGAAAAGCCCATTAGAATGGCAAGACTATGTATATAAAGAAGTCAGAGTGACAGCCAGTGAAAAGAATGAATATAAAGGATGGGTTTTAACAACAGATCCCGTCTCTGCCAAGTGAGTATGGCATGACTTGTTTACAGCACCTCTTTGAAATCAAGGTGCTGAATTTTTAAACTTTAATTCCTATTCTCCCTCTTCTTCTCATCCATAAGGAATATCAGTATGACTGTACATTAAAATCTAAGTTTAAAAAATTAGAGTGATTATTATCTTTCTTTTCCTGGTGTATTGTGCCTTCTGTAAAGCAGGCACTTAATAAATGTTTGTTATTGCATTGCAAGAGCATTCATTTCCCATCTCAGGGAGGGAACCAAACCCGTGAATTCTTTGGTAGGAGGAACACACTGTAAGGTGAAGGTGACTCCCTCTGCTAGTGCAGAGAACCTCCCCCTCCCCACCCGCTGTTGCCTGGGGCAGTGAGAGTTAAGTGGATTGTGCAGGGCCATGCAGCCTGTATACTACACATGGCCACAGTGAGATTGAAGGTAGGATTTAGAACTGTGCAGTGCACATCGATGCTGTTCCTGCTTCCTTTAGATGCTAGGGGCAGAGAATTGGGCCAAAAATTTTCAGGTAAAGCTTTAGGGACTTCTGACAGCTGACAGTCAGAAATCCACGTGTAGCCAGCAAGCTTATACTTAATATTCACTACCTTCTATGCCAGATACTCCTCCAGCCATTGGCAATATGAGTACAGAAATGAGGCCATCCCTGTTCTCAAAAGCTTCCATTCCATCAGAAACAGCTCTCAATGTCCAGATGGTACGAAAGCACCCTCAGGATCTATAATCTTGTGGCTGTGGGTACACCTGCCACCAAAGCAGTTGGCACCTATTCTGTTACTTAAGAAGCAGTCTTTGAGAGTTTCTTTGGCCCCCAAATTCATCATTTTGTGGTCACCCTGGTAATGAACTAGGTGATCAAATATTGAATGACTATTTGGATGAATGATTTGATTTTCTAAATAGTGATTTATTCAGTTTTAAAAGTAGCACATCTGTTGCATAAAATATGGTACACCTGTAGTTTCTTTTGCACTAAGTCCTTTTCCTTCTCTGCTCCTTCCCCTTTTTATCAGTGAACAGATAGAATTAGGGGCTAGCCCAGGGAGGGTTAAGAGGAGCCCATCTCCTATTCCTATCCTGGTGGATCAGTGGTGGTAAGAGCCTCCTCTGTTCTTTTCATTCAGCAAACATTAAACACCTACATTTTATCCAGCCTTGTGTTTGATAAGCCCAGTCTTCCGTCCTCACTAAGTTTATGGGACAGGGCAGCAGAGAACAATAAGACATGATATTATATCCTAAGACACTAGAGTTGTAAAATAAAGTGTTATGTGAAATGAGAGAGGGAAGATGTATTAATAAAATGCATACAGTTCCTTTAAAAAATTAGGCAGCAAGTTGAAGGAAGTAATTCTCAAGTTTCCCTCCTCTGTTTTCTTTTATTGGCCTTTCCCACAGGAGTCTGTGGCTTCTGTAGGCAGATTAGTGCTCCATATTCTGCTGTGGGGGACCATGTCAAGGAAATAAGTGGTGACTGAGTGGAAGAAAGAGATTAATCAGCAATAGCCAGGGCACTAGCAATTACTTTATACCATCTTGAATTTTGAAATAATGAACATTTTTCTCATAGTAGATAAGTGATCTTCATTGATTAGGCATAAGTCTCCCAACTTGGGAGAGCTAGAGAAACAGAAGTAGCTAGAACCAGACTGCCATAGGCTTTCAGAGCAGGGAGACCAGCACATATATCTTGTCATTCTGTTTAAAGTTCATTTTAGTGACATATAAGGGTGTGTGGAACAAGCAAACCCTATGCTCCTAATCATGTTAAATTTTTATATTTATGTCCTAAACTATAGCGCCTCTTCATAAACATTTATTCCATTTAAAAATAGGCTTAGGAAACTGAGAGTTAATTGTTGAGGGTCATCCATTGAGTTGGATGGATCTGAGAACAATTCTTGGCTCTCTCTGTCTTTTAAACCCCTGGTTTTGTATCATGAACCTCTGGTTAGAGTTTGATTGTATAAGAGTAGACATTTTGAATATACCATGCATACTATAGGCATCTAATTATAAATACTTGTTGACTGAATGAACTTCTTTGTCATTTAAAAAAAACTTTATTTTTCCCTAATTACATGTAAAAACAATTTTTAACACTCATTTTTTACAGTTTTGAATTCCAGTTCTCTCCCTCCCTCTTTCCTTCCTTTCTTCCCCTCCCTGATAAATAATTTGATAGATTGCACAGTCAGGCAAAACATATTTCCATGTTAGTCATGTTGTAAAAGAAGACACAGATGCCCCCAAAACACACACACAAAAAAGTGAAAAATGCATGCTTCTATCTCATTCAGACTCTATTGGTTCTTTCTCTGCATGTAGAGAGCATTTTTTGTCATTTGTCCTTTTGGAATTGTCTTGGATCATTGTATTGCTCAGAAAAACTAAGTCATTCACAGTTGATCATTGTTTCTGTGTCATCTTTAAGAAAGGAAGCATTCCAACTTGTTCTGGTAACATGTGGTATGTCCGGGATGGTGCCCCGTGCTGCTCTGTTCTCTGCTGCTTAATTCTGGGTTGTTAACTCGTATCCTCCCCAGTTTAGGAGGCTTGTAAGTCTTTGTTCATTCCCCTGCTGTGTGTTTTCTCTCATCCCAAAAGTATCGTCCTTGTGAATTTTCTCGAAGATGGCACTGTGGCTGTGACTGGAGTCATGGGACACGCTGTGCATACTGTTGAAACTTTGAATGAAGACAACCAGGAAGTGAGAGAGAAACTGATGCATATGTTCATGCCAGAAGAGAGTAAGGCCTACAACCCTGAAGACCTGGAAAAAAGGAAGATCAGCTTGAAGTCCTGGTTGGAGAAGAATCACATACCCATCACTGAACAAGGAGAGTCACAAAGCACCCTCTGCGTTGCTGGGGTCCTGACCATAGAGCCACCCTATGGACCTGAAGACTGCAGTAGTTCAAATGAAATTATTTTGTCCAGAGTACAAGATCTTATCCAGGGACATCTTGCAGCTTCCCAGTGAGACACCAAAACCTGTTGCTCAGCTTGTAGGAAGAAAGACTTCATTTTTTCCCTCGGTAAAACTTATTGAATATGTTAACCCCTTAATCTTCTAGAGTTCTTCGAGTACGTTCTGTGCTTTTGAAAACTTTGGTGTTGCAAGTGAAAGCAGATTGACTTGCCAGTGGTATGCTCTCTGTGTTTTGGATATAGGAGAGCCAGGGAAGGGAGAGACTCACAGGCACAGGGAAACTCCTGTTTTGTAGGATCCCCTTTTGTAATGTGGAGCTGTGCTTCTCCTTTGTTAGCCAAGAGATAATGAGTAAGTACTGGGGGAAATGTGATCTGCACCCATAGAAGAAGTTGTCACTGCAAACCACAGTCTATAAATTCATTTTAGGAGGATGGGAGGGAAACATTGAGAGCTGTGATTTCATGAGTTTATGGAACATCACTTTACTGATATAGAAGGAGAACTCTGTACCTTCAAGCCTTAAGAGCATTGCCTGTAGAGCCAGTAGTTAAATGACTTTCCAGGTATCACACAAGTAATATGGGTCAGAGGCAGGATTTGAACCCACATCTTCCTGATTTTAGCTTTGGCTCTCTGCTGTCATGTTGCCTTAAAATGTGCCTATTCACATTGAATATTATTAATATTTTGGCTTTTTATTTATTGTATTCTTAGTGTAATGACCAAATTAGTTATAAGACTTGAATATATTTTTAGGCTGAAACTTCTCACCTTTGGTTGACCATTAGGAAAATCTGTGCTTGACACTTAAAATTCTAGAATTGTTTGGTGCCCTTAAACTCTACAATTAGATTCACTGGTTAATAATAGCAGTGGAAATTATTCTTAAAGGAGAGTAAGAACTTGAGTCTAAGAAAAAAGTATCTGGAAGTTACATTCTTTATTATCAGACTTTATTAGGGTCTGTGTGAAGATTGCTGACAGGCAGTTCTCATGCCTAACCCAGGGGATTGGCAGGTAGGTTTTTATGTTTGGAGATTAATAAACTGAAGACGTAATTTCCTAGCAACTACTAAGTAGTTAGGTGGTTTAATCTCTTTGCAAATAAAACCTAAGGGCCCCAGGATGAATGAATTGACTTTACCTTGGAAAGCTGCTAGGCTAGAGAATCAAGGGCAGGCCAGTGCTAGAAGTAATTTTTTTTGAGATTATTCTCATTTTGCTCTCCATTTTTAAGTCCATAGTGAATCCTGGAATCTTCCTTTTTTCCTTTTTTCTGTTTCCAAAAGGGGCATCACACATAAATAATCAATGGCTGGTCTCAGTATCCAAGGTTGTCTTTGAATGATCAGGGAGTGTTAAATGACCTCCAAAACCCCTACTAAGTCGAAGATTATTTGATTCATACAAGAAAAGAATCTTTATTCATTCCTATATCTGTCCTTTCTCTTCAGTGATAACTTCTATGACTCCTTTAGACCAGTGATTTTCAACTTAAGTTTTGACAAGGTCTCTGATTTTCTGTTGTTTCTCCAAAATGCTATGTATTTTTAAAAATGAAAATGAATTAAAATTTATTTTGTTTAAAAAATTTGATGTCTGCCCCCCTCTTATCCTTCTCACCCCCACCTGATACACACATAGTGTCTTGACACATAAGCAGTCAGTGAATAAGCATTTATTAAGTACCTGTTGTTGTGTTCTAGCCATGGTTAGGCTTGAGGCCCTGCCCTCAAGGAGTGAACTCCCAGGATAATTTAATATACTGGTCACAGTATTTTTTTGAATAAGGATTTATAATAACTAAAATGATAACTTTTGTCCCCAAAAGCTGCAAGCTAAAATGTACATTATATAATTATGTAAAAGATATAGGTGCTTGAGATGAGAGAATGTATTTGAAACAGTTGGTCATTTATTGCTTAAGGTGCCACTTTGGACTGTCTGAGAGCTCTCAAGGGATTCTCAAACCTCTAAATGGGGAGCCACTGATGTAGACAGTAGTGATTCTCCCAAGTTTGAAGAAAAACAAAAGATTCTGAAAAATGGAGGTCAAGAGGGTGTGCACTTCAGTCATGGGGGACAGCCAGTGCAAAGTCATATAGAAAGAAGATGGAAGATTATAATAGCATTTATAGAATACTTTAAAGTTTACAGAGTACTTGGTATATATTATTTCCTTTTATCTTTATAACCCCAGGAAGTAGGTGTTATTATCCTCATGTTACAGGTGAAGAAACTGAGGATGACAGGTTGCACAGTGTCTGAGGTTAGATTTGAATTCAGGTTTTTTCAGCATGTTTAGTCTCCTGCATCACTGAGTTGCCATATCCATAAGGATATGGATTATCCATAAGGATAAAGAAGATTAGTGTGGCTGTACTGTAGAATGTGTGAAGTGGAGCAGTGTATAAGGTAAGTGCATAGATGTTTAATAAATGATTCTTACCATTGGCAAACATCTGTAATGGGGATAAGTTAGAAGCCTTCTGAGTAAGATGAGGTATGAAGTAAGGATGCTTTGTTATTACAACTATTGTTAAGTATTTTGCTAGAAATGCTAACTATAGCAATAAGAGAAGAAAAAGAAATTGAAGGAATTAGAACAGGTCATTAGGAAGTAAAACGCATTATTCTTTGCAGATGATATGATAGTATACTTAGTCCACTAAAAAACTAGTTGAGATAATTAACAGTTTTAGCAGAGTTGTAGGATAAAAAGCCCACCTGGATCATCCATATTTCTATATATTACCAACAAAGTCCAGCAGCACCGCAAGAGATAGAGAATTTCCATTTATAACTAGACAACATAACATTTGGGAGTCTACCTGACATGACAAACCTAGGAACTGTGAACACAATTACAAAACACTTCACACAAAGTCAGATCTTGGAATTTGAAAGATTTATGGACTGTGGGTAGGTTGAGCCAATATAATAAAAATATAATTATACCTAAATTAATCTCCTTATTCAGTGCCATATCGATCAAACTACCCAAAAATTAGTTTATAGAGTTAGAAAAAAGTAAAATTGATCTGGAAGAACAGAAGGTCAAGAATATCAAGGTAATAAGTGAAAAAAAAATGTGAAGGAAGGTGGCCTAGCTGTACCAGATTGCAAACTATTACAAAGTGGTAATCATCAAAATGGTCTAGTACTAAGAAATAAGAGTAGAGGATCAGTGGAATAGACGCAGTACATGATGTATTGTAGTAAATGACCAGAGGGATTTAGTGTTTGATAAACTTTAAGACCCAAGCTTTTGGGACAAAAAAGTGCTGGGGAAACTGGAAAACTACGAGAAACTAGGTATAGATTGATACCTCACTGTTTACCAAGAGAAGGTCAAAATATGCGATTTAGACATAAAGAGTGATACCGTAAATGAGTTAGAAGAGGGAGGAATAGTTTACCTGTTAGAGCTATGGATAAGGAAAGAACATAGGACCAAGTGAGAGAACATAAAATGTAAAATGGGTAATTTTGATGATATAAAATTAAAAAGTATACAGGCACTGTGGTAGGGAGATCCATCCTGCCCCACTGGAAATTCAGAGGGGTGAGAGGGAGGACATAGGAGAGAGCAGATTGGGGGAGGGGTTATACTGTGGGATGGCTGTTATGAGGTGTTGGGTAGGGGATATACAGGGAGAAAATTTATAACTCAAAATCTCATAGAAATGAATAATGTAAACAAGAAAATAGTAAAAAATAAAAAGATTTGCACAAACAAAACCATTGGAACCAAAAATAGAATGAAAGCAGAAAATGGGAAAAAAAAATTTCAAGTTTTTTTTTTTTTTTTTTTTTGCTTTTTTTTGTAGGGCAGTTGGGGTTAAGTAACTTGGCCAAGGTCACACGGCTAGTTTTTTGTGTTAAGTGTCTGAGGCCGGATTTGAACTCAGGTACTCCTGACTCCAGGGCCAGTGCTCTATTCACTGCGCCACCTAGCCGCCCCCCAAAATTTCAAGTTTCTCTGATAAAGGCCTCACTTTTCAAATATGTCGAAAACTGAGTCAAATTTATAATTGATAAATGGTCAAAGGATATCGGTAGGCAGCAAAAAAATCAAAGCTATAGTCATGTGAAAAAATGCTCCAAATCACTATTGATTAAGGAAAATGAAAATTGATACAACTCTGAAGTGTCACCTCACACCTATCACATTGGCTAATAACGTGACAGGAAGGAAAAATGATAAATGTTGGAAGAGATGTGGGAAAATTGGGACACTAATGCAGTCAGTGGAGTTGTGAACTAATTCAATTAATCCGGAGAACAATTTGGAACTATGCCCAAAGGGCTATAAAATTGTGATCCAGCAATAATACTACTAGGTCAGAATCCTGAAGAGATAAAGGAAAAGAACCTATTTGTACAAAAATCTTGATAGCAGCTCTTTTTATAGTGGCTAAGGATTGGAAGTAGAAGGGGATACACATCAGTTGGAGAATGACTGAACATGTGGTATGATTGTAATGGAATATTGATAATGAGTACGCTGATTTAAAAAAAATTTGGGAAGACTTAGATAAACTGACAAAGTGAAGTGAGAAAACCAGGAGAACATTATACTCAGTAACAGCTATATTATATGATGAACAACTCTCACTTAGCTACCCTCATCTCTCAGTGTTCCAAGATAATCCCAAAAGACTCATGATGAAAACTTCAGTCAGCCTTCAGAGAAAGAACTGATGGAATCTGGATGCAGATTGAAGCAGACTATTTTTCACTTTTTTTTTCAATTTTGAGGTTTGTCCCACAAAATGACTAATGGAAATGTTTTACATGATTACACGTGTATAACCTGTATCAGATTGCTTACTCCCAGAGAGGGGGAGGAGGAAAGGAAATAATTTGGAACTCAAAACTAAAAAAACCAAACAAACCCCAATGTTAAAAATTGTTTTTACATGTATTTGGGGGGAAATAAAATATTTGAGAAAATTATATAAATGCTTCTTAACTTGAAGCCATAACTGAGAATTGCTGTCTGAAGACTTCTCAGTTTTGGAGGAAATCAGAGCAGCATGGGTCACTGTCTCCCAAATGCATTTGGAGGAAGTACTTCTTCATTAGCAATGAGGTGCTGCTGTCTTGCTAGAGAACAAACACAACTGAAATAATTTAAAAGGAAGTTTAAGTCATCTGGCAAAGGGGAAGAACAGAAAAGGGGTAGCCCAATCCACACCCACTCCCACCACTGTCTGGGAGTTGTATATTACATAGAGTTCAAATAAAGGAACAAACACTTGTCTGATCAGCACAGAGGCACAATGTATGAGTTGCTTACTTTTCTTTGCATCAATCTTTTGCTCCCTGCAAGATTTTTTTGGTCAGCATAACCTGGAATCCTAAGTGAAGTATTAAACATACCTGGTCTCCAAGCAACAGGTTTGGTCTCAGCCATGTAGGGTGAGATTCAGACAAAATAATCAATTTTTTCCGCAGCTACAGGCTTTAGAGTTGGCTGTCCTGGGTTCAAATTGCCCTGCTCTGTTATGTCCTACACTTGTAATGTTGGCTGAAGCCCTTAACCTTTTGGGTCTTTACTTAAGTGGTCTGTAAAATTGTGTACGTGTGTTGGGAGGCGTATGGGAGAAATGGATTATGATTTAAGGTCCATTGTAGTTTTAAATCGAATCCTATACCCACTGCTTTAGTGGAGGCTAGCAGAAGTTTTTCTCAAGGCTTGTTCGCAGTCATTTTAACTTGAATGATCCTTTTCCCAGAAAGTATTAGGAAAGGAGCTTACCTCTGAAACAGAGCAATTTGGCACTTTAGGAAAAGGGGCATTCAGCATTTTCAAAAAATATGATCAAGCTTCCAGAAGCTTGGTGTAGGATATGTAAATTGTGTGGATGGTCTGTTTTACTTAATTAAATTTCCTCCTTTCTTTGCACCATATTTTAATGGTAAAATATTTGCTTTAAAAAGGAAAGTTGTGGATAAATGCAGTATTTTATAATAATTCCCATTCTCTTCCCTCACTCCCCCAGAATAGCAATTTGCTATGGAGCCACCAGTGTGTATAAACAGGTTCCTAACTGACTATCCAGATTACATTTCCCCATTTAATCCAGTCTTAGCTGTTTAACCATGAAAAGATTGCATAAATAAAGACTTGTGGGCTAGAAATAATGAGGACAGCTGGTGTTTAAGTGGCCAAGACCAGGTGAATTTTGAGGGGCATAAGATGTTAGCATTAACAGAAATTTCTGTTCAATCAATGGATGTTTACCCTAGCCTACAATTAGTTGACTGGCTTTGCCATTGTATGAGGCATTCCTTTTGTGTTTTAAGTATAGTTGGCCATGGATTTGTATAGACATCTGCCATCTGTTGTGCAGGGAGCATTAAGCAGTCCTTTCTACCCTGTTGTTAGGGTAGTTGTACCAGTGTAATGAATGAGCACCTGCAGCACACTAATTTTCATAGCACCAAATAGTTTTGTTGCTTTTTAAACCACAATTCTTTTATTCCAAATTGCTAAGATGATAGAGACTAAAAGACACGGTCCTAAATTAGGCTCCAAGATGACATTGGATGCTTTTTATAGCACATTCATTTTTCCGTAGGTATGCCTTCTTTGCTTCATCTCCTTTTGGATACGCTTTATACCAGGACATTGGAGTCCAGTCTGAAGGTGTCTCAAGTTTGTTTGCACAGGGGTCACACAAGCAGCCCCAATTTAGAGGAACAAGGACTTTCCTTTCCCCTGCTGCCTTTATGTGAGTTTTAAGTATCTAGAACTTCAGCTTCACTGAAGTAAAAGTAAGGAGGATTCATTGTTGTTTTGCACCTAAACCATGTTCACAGAAACATGTTTTAGGTTATGATTTTAAAGATTATCTTCACATTTCCAAAAGAAATGATTTGAAATATTTTCTCCTGGAAAGGAAGTGTTTTTGATACGCATACTTAGAATAGCAGTAGCTAGAAAGGTTTTCAAAGCACTTTACAAATATCTCCTCTTCCTTAAAACCCTGAGAGATAGGTGCTATTATTATCCCTACATAATAGATGAGGAAACTAAGGCAGACAAAGGTTAACCTTTGTTAACCACTTAAGACAAAGGGTCTTAACTGGACCAGGGTTCAGGGCCCAGGGTCTAGGGTCTATTGTGGGATGTAGTGTGGTTTCTCAGGTGAACTATCTGCTAAAATTCTGTGTGGAATAAAGCGTATTACAGTCTCTCAGAAGAGACTGTCACCCTTACTGTTAGAAAAGATGTTTTGAAAGGTCTACAAAGTTTTCAATTGAATTATTGCTAAATCGATGTAATGAGTTGTAAAGCAAAACACATCTTGCTGTTTCAATATGAACTTGTTCCATGAACTAAGCAAAAGTTAACATTTGTAACTGAGTGTGTATGTAAAAGATTCAATTTCTGAAGTATCTCTGTCTTCCAAAGTGAATATAATCAGATAGACAAGCTTTGTGATGTATGTCTACTATTCTGTGGTGAGGTTCCAAGTCAGAAACCTCTTTTGTTTAAGGTCTACGGTTATGTTAGTGAAACTAATAGCTTGTGAGGTATCTAGTCTATGTAGCATGTAGAAATAGAAAGGACTCCTCTTTGGTCATTTTTCTCCTATTTCTTTTAGGCTTTTCTTTGTTTACTCTCTTTCCCAGATTTGTCTCTTCTAGGCTCAGCACCCTCCACTTGCAGATGATGGCTCAGGTGGAATGCCAACCACTGCCCGAAGTCACTACCCTACACCCTTTGGATCTAGTGTCTGCCAAATTCCGGACATTGATGGACCCCTTGACTGATGGACCCCTGTGAGGCAGGGACAGCTCCACAACCTTTCTTAACATGAAGCAGCTCAGGAAGCTGAGACCTTTGTCCGTTGTCCCCAAATGAATTTGGGTCCCATCTGTTTGTGGGGGAAAATGATGGGGTCTGGGATGCTTTTGTCTGTAACGTCAGTTTGTAATAAGCCGTGCAATCAAGCTGTAAAGTCACACTCTCTCCTTCCCCCCCACCCTACCATAGAAGCATTAACTCTGCCTCTCCCCTGCCCCCAGCCTAAAAGTCTTTTCCCTGAGCCAGCAGTCTACCTAGATACAGTACTTATGAGTCCTTCAAAAGTATTCTATAAACAAATCCTTAGAGAAATGCATAGCCTCTTTG
>CM053595.1:258065739-258127941 GCA_028646575.1 Pseudocheirus occidentalis | reverse complement strand
TTTTTAAGGCATTCTTCTCCTCATTGGCTTTTTGGGCCTCTTTTTCCATTTGAGTTAGTATATTTTTTAAGATGTTATTTTCTTCAGTCAGGTTGTTGACTCTCTTTTCATGATTTTCTTGCATCATTCTCATTTCTCTTCCCCATTTTTCCTCCGCTTCTCTTATTTGGTTTTCAAAATCCTTCTTAAACCCCTCTTTGGCTTGTAACCAGTTCATATTTTTCTTGGAAGCTTTTGGTGAAGGAGTTTTGACTATGTTGTTTGCCTCCTATTCCTTTGATCCTTTTTGTCCCCAAAAAAGGAATCTAAAGTTAGATTGCTGTGCTTGCTTTGCTTCCTTTGCCTGCTCATGTTGCCACTCAATTACTTGACTTTTGAGCTTTTTGCCACTGTAGACCTCTGCTTCCAGAGAGGAGAGCTTTGTTCCAAATTGCTGGGGTTTTTGCAGCTGCTGGAGCTATTGGGAGGGTGCCCTCTCTGCAGCCCCCTTAAGCTCTGGTCCACTGGCCACATTCCCCAGAACCTCCATCCAAGACCATGATCCAGATCCAAGCAGGTTAAAGCAAGAGCAATTACCCTCTGAATGGTTGCTTGGTCCCCCTATGATCTGCAGGCCAGGAGCTCTGAAGCAGCCTCTGATGGTGACTGCATGGTCTCTGCCACTTCTTGCTCCCAGAGCAGGGGCTGGACTGCTCTCCGTTCCCCCAGTTCCAACAGAGTTCCACATTGACCTTTTACTTTGTTTTTGGCATTTATGGATTGATAATTCTGGAAACTGCCACTGCTGCTGGTGATCTATTGTCCCAGGACTGGCGTGTTTATCTATTGTACCACCTAGCTGCCCATTAGATTCCTTATTAACACATTTTTCAACATTTTGGAAGGCAGATATAATTCTAGCTCTATCTAGCAATTCATCGGGGCTGCTATAACTTTAAAAATATTTCTACAAAATTCTATCTTTATATTCAGTATTCCTTAAATATATAACAATAACATTGTTGTTGTGGTTCATTCTTTGTTCTCCAAGAAGACCAATGACATCATGAGAGTGGAATCTTGACTTGCACATGAATTGGGTTTAAGTGAGGCAGAGCCATAAAAAGTCATCAGCCTCACTCTCTCTTCCAGAGTCATTGGAGTCCAATGCTAAGACAAAGGTAAAAACAAAGATGGCCCCAGTAGAATTGAATAAATACGTATTCCTTCAGTCAGTTGTGTTTCATAGTAATACAGGCATTGAGACACTATACTGTCTCTAGAAGTTATGTCTATGTAATCCAGGGATGGGGAACCTGAGGCCTTGAAGTCACATGTGGCCCTCTAAGTCCTCAAGCACGACCTTTTGACTGAATCCAAACTTCACAGAACAAATCTCTTTAATAAAAGGATAGATCCTTTAAATTAAAATAGCTAATTGTGATATAAAATATTTACTGGCTAATGACAAGTGCTGTATTAAATGATAAATATACTTGAAATTCAGTTGCATACATATATTACTTTGTTTTTTAACAAAGTTTATTTATAATCTAAACTTTGTAAAGAAATGTCTTCAGACATGACTTTATCCTCTTCTGCTACTGGCACACTATCTACCCTCTCACAGAAACTCCACCGAATGAATGATCAGTGTTGCCCAATCATTTATTTGAAAATCCACCAGATAGAATAGTAACATAGGTGGGAAATGAATACTTAAATGAGAGGCAATACAAGGCTTGTTTTTGCAGAGCATTTGTGATGATTTAGGACAGTTTTAAGATGGCTTGTAATACACATGCCCAGCAATCATGGTTTTCTAATAGCCTGACCAAAAATACAAATATTCATGACATCTTGCTTACATGATGACACAGCTGAACAGGTACATCATTGGGTAAAATGAGGGAATAATTCTAGAGTAGAATACAAAATGCCAATGAGATTATTTACATGTTTCTGACCATCTGTTGGCAATCTGCACATAAATGTCAAACTCTTGTGATAATTTGGAAACAATTTGGTGATAAATTGAAAAACAGGAACGTGTGCTTAGTCAGAGGGGGTCAGTTTGGTGTAATCACTGGAGGAGCTTAAAAGCATTATGCACACGATCTTAGTGATTTTTAATTGTATAATTTTGATGTTTGAATTGGAGATACCAGTTGAATCAAGTCTTACAGTCAACAAGAAGTAAGCATAGTGGCATCTCATATTCTCCACATTTTTTAGTTAGTTGTGTGTTGGTAAAGATGTGGTCTATTACATTGCTAGCAAAAGTCTGCTTATTCTCTCCTAATATGGTCTTATCAAGGATCTGTACATTCTTAGAAATTTTAAAAATGGCAATGATAGCATATGGATTGGTAGTTGTTGATATACCCTCAGTTGCTTTTTGGGAGATACCTTTTAGTAAGTTCTTGCTACGGAAGAACCTTGGCCTTGTTAAATGGCTCGATCTCAGAAACTGATATAATTTTTTTTATCAGTGTAAATAACATTAAAGAACCATTATCATCTACCCTGTAGATGCACCCTAAGGAACCACGAGACCTTTTCATCTAACTTGCAACCTACTACGTGTGGTCTCCCCATTAGAATGTGAGCTCCAAAGAGCAGGAACTGCCTTGCTTTTCTATTTGTATTCTCCCCACGTAGCACAGTAAATGCTTCAGTCATTTCTCCGTCCCTCCAACCCCCATCTTTGGTATCTTTCCTGACTTCAAGTACTTTGTTTTGTTCCCTTACCACCTTCACAATTGTCTCCAGCAAGGATCTCAAGTGATTCTGTCTTCTTTTTCTTTTATTCTCTTTAGTTTTATTTGTTTTTTTTTTTCTATGAGCACATCCTGGACTATGACTTTATAGAGTTCAAATGTAGAAACTCTTCATTTCTTGGTGGTAAAAAAATTATAAAACTTTAAATAAAATTTCCCCATATTCTGTTTCTCATCTAGTTTCATACTTAAAAGGTCTTGGTATGGTATTGCTTAGTTGTGTCTCCTGAAAAGTGTTCTTTTTTTTTTTTTTGGAGGGCAGTTGGGGTTAAGTGACTTGCCCAAGGTCACACGGCTAGTTTTTGTGTTAAGTGTCTGAGGCTGGATTTGAACTCAGGTACTCCTGACTCCAGGGCCGTTGCTCTATTCACTGCGCCAACTACCCGCCCCAAAAAGTGTTCTTTAAATTGAGTTTATCCATCACCAAGTATTAGGTGATGCAGCTCATTATCTTCCCCCTCTTTTCTCTTAAAATTAAAAAAACCCAATTATTCCCAACTCAAAACCAATATGAGCATTTTCATTTACATAGAAAACCCTGAACATGAAACTGAATCTGTTCTGTGTCACTTTTCTTCAGCATGTAAATTTCAAAGCTCTCCTGCTTGTCTGATTCCTATTGACCTTTCTGTTCTCTACTTTTACAATGTTTTAAAAAATTAACATATATTTATTTTTATTCTTTCCCATTTCCCTACTCTATTAAAAAACACAGTAAAAATGATTGTCAAACAAAAAAATCCCCCAAATTCCCCCCAAATTTTCAAAAAATATGAATCTCATTCTGCCTTTTTGTTCATCATTTTCTGTCATCACTTTTCCGTCAGGAGAGGTAGATTCTTCATTATCAGATTTCTGGAATTATGATTGGTTTTTTCAATTTTATTTTATTAAATTTGCTTATCTACTTTTAGTTTACAACATTCAGTTCTACAATCCCTTGAGTTCCAAATTTTCTCCCCTTTATCTCTTCCCTCTCCCATGGCAGCATGCAATCCAATATAAGCTGTACAAATACCTTTGCATTAAGCATTAATCAGGTTGTAAAGAATAATTATAACCAATGAAGTGAACAACAAGAAAGAAGGAATGAAACAAAACTAAATACAAAAGAGAGCAAGTAGTTTGCTTCAGACTGCATTCAAACTCTGAAGTTCTTTTCTCTGAATGTGGATATCCTTCCATCATGAGTCTTTTGGAGTTGTCTTATAACCTTGCATTGCTGAGAGGAGCCCAGCCTATCAAAGTTAGTAGTCACAGATATGATGTGTCTGTAATTGTGTACAAAGTTCTCCTGGTTTTGCTCTCCTCACTCAGCATCAGTTTATATAAGTCTCTCCAAGTTATTATGAAGTCCGTCTGCTCTTCATTTCTTATAGCACAATAGTATTCCATTACATTCATATACCACAGCTTGTTCAGCCATTCCCCAGTTGATGGGCATCTCCTTTATTTCCAATTCTTTGCCACCACAAAAAGAGCTGCTATATTTTTGTATATAAGGGTCCACTTCCCACTTATATGCTCTTTTTGTGATACAATCCTAGAAGTGGCATTGCTGGATCGATCATTTGTTAATTGGAGAATGCATCCTATATTTTTCTCTTTTTTTTAAAGTTCTGCTCCAGCTTTGCTCTAATGGATCAGTGATCTGTGACTAGACAACTGATTCAGGATGGACTCTTCAATAATAAGTTAATTTTCTGTTTTAAAATATAATCACTTTTTTTGGTGATACTGCTATTTTGCCATGTCCAGCACTTCCAAATCTGTCTATGTCTCTCTCACACACACACACATGCACATACACACACACATGAGTTGAAGTTTCTATGTAGTCTACAGATCTTTGGCTTCTCATTCTTTATAAAATATTTTCCAACATATTTTTTCAGCAACCTCATCTATTTCCTCCTTTGCTTTGAACCCAAGAGCATCAGGTGTATGTTGATTTAATTTGAAGTCACAGAGTTCTTCATTGAATTTTTGTACATCTTAATGTTTCTTATTGCCTTTAGAGTTACTGTAAAGAAGCAACTCTATCAACTCCTTCAGGTTTCCAAGTGATAGTGAACTATTAACTGCCAGTTTTGTGCCCTGTTATTTTGACACACAACTTATTACCTTGGGCAAATAACCTCTTCAGGCCTATTTCCTCATCTGTAAAATAAGGGGGTTGGACTATATGGCCTCTAAAGCCTCCTTCCAGTTTCAACTCTATGTTCCTATGAATCTGCCTAGCTCTGCTATTATACAGCTCACATCTCTCAATCTTGTCTACAAGGATAATATATGAGGCTGTCAAAATGCTTTACTGAAATTTGGGTATAATAATAATTGACATTTACATAGTGCTTTAAGGTCTGTGAAATGCTTTACATAATGTCACATTTGAACTTTACAAGAATACTGTAAGAGGAATGGAACAAAATCTATAAACATAAGAACCATTCCCAAAATGATAAATGGTCAAAGGATATGAACAGGCAGTTTTCAGAGGAAGAAATCAGAGTTTTCAATTGCCATATGAAAAAACGCTCTTACTATTGAATAGAGAAATGCAAAATAAAACATCTCTGAGGTACCTCCTCACACCCATAAGATTGGCTAAGTTGACAAAAAAGGAAAATGACAAATGTTAGAAGGGCGCCAGGAAAACAAGTATTGTATTACACTGTTGGTGGGGCTGTGAACTGGGCTGACCATTGTAGAAAACAATTTGGAACTATGTCCCCAAAGCTATTAAACTATGCATACACTTTGACCCAGAAATACTCCTACTAGATCTATATCCCAAGGAGCTCAAAGAGGAAAGAGTCCAACAAAAATATTTATAGCAGCTCTTTGTGGTGACAAAGAATTGTAAACTGAGGCACACTTATCAACTGGGGAATGGTTGAACAAGTTATGGTATATAAATGGGATGGAATACTACTGTGCTGTAAGAAATGAAAGAGGAAGGTTTCAGAAAACCTGGGAAGACTTGTATGAATTGATGCAAAGTAGAGCAGAACCAGAAAAATTTATACAGTAATAATGTTGTAAACATGATCGACTCTGAAAGACTTGGTTATTTTGATCAACCCATCATCCACGACAATTCCAAAATACTTATCATGAAGTATGCTGTCCACCTCCAGATAGAGACCTCATAGACTCAGTACATACTGAAGCATGTTTTCTTTCTTTGTTCCTTTTTCTCTTCTTTCCTTTCTTCTTTCAACATGGCTAAGGCAAGAATTTGTTTTGCAAGACTATACATATTAGAAATGGGTTTTACTTTTCTTGCTTTCTCAATGGGTGAGGGATGAGGAGGAAGGAAAGAATTGGTAACTGAAAATAAAATCAAATTTAAAAAGAACTCTGTAAGGCAGGTCATTGGATGAAAAGGGCCTTAGAAGCAACCAAGTCTGACCTCTTTATTCTATAGATGAGGAACTTGGGGAAAGAGAGATTGTGACTTGCCCAGGGTCACACTGCTAGTAGATGAGGTGGCATTTGAACTATCTTTCCTCACACCCACTCCAGTGTTTTCTCCTCATCAGTGGCATCAAACTCAAATAGAAAAGAGGCCACTAAACCATATATAAGAATCCCTGTGGGCTGCATATTGACTTATATTTCTCAATTACATGTTAATATGGTTGGGGACCCAGGCACTCAGGAACGTTGCAGATAACCTCTGTGGTTCCATCATGCCATATCATGTATTATAGCACCAGTTATTATCCCTGTTTTGTAAATGAGGGAACTGAGACTCAAGAGAGGTTCAGTGAATTGTCCACGATCACACCAGTAGTATGTCAGAATAAACAAAGTAGATGTCCATTGATTGACTGGGAATGGCTAAAGAAGTTGGGCATCAGTGTAACAGAGGGAGGTCCACTGGTGTGGAATATTGCATTTATTGTCAGATTTTTTCCAGCATATTAATTGGTTTTGCTGAATTTTTTTCTCTTTTCTCTTTTAAAAAAAATCTTTGTTGTAATTGATGGCTTCCTGGAAGGAAGGAAGGAGGGGATACTGGGGAAAATCTAGGTATTTTAAAAACAAAAGATATTTTAAATTATGTTTTAAAATGTCAGAGGTGGGATTCAAATCTTAATTGCTTCCTACTAAACCATTTTGCTATATCTACAGCTCTGTCTTGATTTAGTAGTCCAGAAACTTAAAAAAAAAGTTAGCCTGTTGAACACATTCTGGTTTTTAGTTACTTTCATTTCCAAGTATACTCATAAATCATATCTTTGGTAAGAAATAGGATTTTGTCAGGAAATTGCATTATACTTAAGTCTTAAAGTCTAAAGAATCTATTACACCTTCCCATTTAGAAACTAATGATAATATTTGACCATCTCTAATCTTGTGTTACTGAGTTCAGTAAATTCAGTTGCCCAGAATGTAATCCGTTAAGTCTGTTGAACTTACTGAGAGAACTTACAAAATGCCAATTAGGAAACACTGACTTTATTCCACACAAGAATTACAAATTACAAAATGTACAGCTGCACCAAGTTAGAGGAATCTTATCTTCAATAATATTTTAGTTTTTTCCAATGTTAAAAGGGAGTTCCAATGGTCTGTCCCAAGTAGTCACAGTAATCTTCTCCCCGAAAGCCTAGTTGAGAACTTTGTGTACTCAGAGATCTCTGATCTCAGAAATCTCTTCCCACGTCTTCAATGTATTGAGGGTTTCAATTAGCTGTTGATCCCTTTTTGATACTCCTCAGTCTGAAGATCATCTTCCTTGGAGAAAACAAAATCAAAAGAGCAACAGTCCCGTCCTTTCTTTACTTTTCCTTTTGCCTCCAATCAGATATGGAATAGGTGCAGAAAGATGAAGACACCACATTATTAACACTCCACATCCCATAACTACATCCACAAGAGTTTTCAGCCACATTGAAACTTTCCCATGAGCTGTCTGTATAATATGCATGGCACAAACATCAGGGTGTACTAATTAGTGACAAACACTTCATTGTTTTTTAGCTAAATTCCAATAATAGTAAAATAAATATCTGATTTTAATAAACCATTTAGCAAGCACTTCTTAAAGCCACACTAAATACCAACTACCTGTCTTGTTGGTGTTTAAAAAAAAATTAAAATTTCACCTTGAAGTAGCACATAATATTCTAGTATTCATTTGTAAAAGTATTCCTATATAATTTCTTTTTTTTTTTTTTTGCTTTTTTTTTTGGAGGGCAGTTGGGGTTAACTGACTTGTCCAAAGTCACACTGCTAGTAAGTGTGTCAAGTGTCTGAGGCCGGATTTGAACTCAGGTCCTCCTGACTCCAGGGCTGGTGCTCTATTCCCTACACCACCTAGCTGCCCCTATATAATTTCTTATATCATGATTTTAATGTTTACTCTTAAGAAGATTCATGCTTATAAGAGGCATCACTCAACTTAATAAAATTCCTTAAGTTACACAGCAATACTTGTTGCCAGCTATCTACTAAATACCTGTGATAAGTATTATAACAATAGTGCCAAGGACAGAAGGCCCACATACATACACTGTTAACAATGGCAGTACCAGTTTCCTTATGGCAAAGTCTAAAGGAGTAATTCAGAATTCCTGGTCATTTCTCTTAAATATGTCAATCTAGCAGTTTCCTTATTTTGCTACTTAGTTCAAGAGGAAGCACAAACTATAATTTAGGTGCTATATTACTAGATATGGAAATATTTTTGTTTTCATTTAAATGAACTGCATGGAATTACTTGTTCTTTTTATATGGTGACTTAAATAAACCATTCAAATTTGCCCCTAAAGTTTAAATACTTTGCTAAGATACAATTGCAAATATGTTGGTAATGATCACTGTGGATAACATGTGAAGTTTCCTATAAAGGTAAGTAAAAATACCATGACAATGATCTACCACCATTAATGTGGCCAGCGGATACGTTTCCAGAGAACACTGATAAGTTTGAAAGGATTACAATGCTTTGTAGCTGATGCATAGAAAAATGTAAATATGTTTCTTCCATTCAGCCATTTGACCGTGATAGCCACTCTTCTGATAAATGGTTTGAGAGATATAAATCTCTCTACTTTCCCAAATGTTAATGCATCATTAAAATAAGCATTGGTTTAACCAAAGATGCATTTACAGACATAAAATGCTAGAGAGTGCTCAGATGTCAGCATATAATCTTTTCTATTTAAAATATATCAGTTCTGTCTTATTAATTACCTGTCAATTATATGTCATGTGGGAAAGTGGAATTTTTATATGAAGCAGAGTTTAAAATAATTTAAAGAAACCAATAACAGTTTCTAAATGGAGAGATGAAGAGAGCATTTTGGGGAACAGCTACACTGGAAGGCAGCCATATTTTGTCTAGCTTCCAGGAACAGTAAATGGTAAATAACTAGACCAGCTCATGCATGTTTCAGCATAAAATTCATTCTCATTAGCACTGTTTCCTAAGCTGACCTTTAACGAGCAAAAAAGACTTCATAAATTAAGTATCCACAATTTTGAGTGGCTCAAAATAGGTCTCATATATTCCCTGCTCACATGATTTGTGCTCAGGCCTGCACAACCTGCAGCCCATGGGCTACTTCCTGCCAGAATGCCAGATTTTGGTGGCCTGTGAAAAATGTAGAGGATATTTTCCTCTACATTTTCCACAGGCTGCCTGAAATCCTTTGGTAGGCTGCAGGTTGTGCAGGCTTGTTACTGATCTGTCAAGATCTTTGCCCTGGAAATAAGCATCAGGTACTTTCACCAGGGCTCATGACAATCAGAAGGGCTATGTTGGAAAAAATAACAGATTAAAAGTAAGAATATATTAAAATTGTGTTTGTGTTACCAGGTGAATCTCATTCACTGTAGTTTTCATAGAAAAAGAAAACAGGCAAAATTGGTTATAGGGTGTCTCATCATTATCACCTTCCCCAAGTTATGTTGGGATTGTCCATACTTTTGGTCCAAGTACCTCAATATATTGTGGAAACTCTTCAGAAAGGTACAACTTTGCTGATGCAGTATTTGTAAACAATGGGTGCCATTACCAAGGCTAAAACCACCATCAAATAATTCCAAAGGTAGAGGTACTGTAATTTCCTAGGAGAATAATAAATAGGTGAGAGGAAAGCATCAAGGCCATGTATTACTGGGTAGTAACAAGCTTTACAATCATGCTGATAATCCGTGATCCTCTTGGGCAAGTGCTGAGATCCATGCTGGGGTTCTTGATTTTATCTTGAAGTAGCTGGTCAAGTTCACAACGAAGTTCCTTAACCAATTCTGCCACCTAACAAATGATGCAAAGGTGTGGTCAGTGGCAAGGACAACAATAACAATATATCATTAAAAGAAAATGCACTAGCCTATCAATGACAAAAAAGGCTACTGTTTTTATCCCAACCTGAAAAAGAAAAGCAGCACCTTCATTTTGTAAATTGTAAACAATTCACACATGGCTCATTGCAGGCCCTTTACTGCACTGACAAGGCTTGTCATAAAGAACCTACCCCTTTGGAATGCAGCTATCATGCTGCATTTTTGAAACTTACCTAGTCATTTTCATCACCTGCACTAATCTGGATATAAGCAGTAAAATTAAGTCAAAGCAGAAAATAGTCATTTTTATTTGGTTCTGAGCTACGTTATAATTTTTTCAATAGATTTATATTCCGATTATATTTCAATTAGAATAATGTTAAATTGAGTTTTCCTTCTTTAAATATAAATTAATTTGTGGTATAGGTAAGAAGCATGTTGGGTTAGCAGGGGTAGTAAGTCAATCTTAGGTTAAATATTTGTCTTATAGAATATAAAAAGTAGATAACTGAAAACTTATTTAAGAAAGATAATAGTTCTAGAAATGACAAATGCTGGAGATACGGAAAAAGGCATACTAATAAACTGTTGGTGAAGTTCTGAACTGGTCCAACCAGTCTGGAGAACAATTTGAAACTATGCCCAAAGGGTTGTTTATACAAAATTGTATGTACCCTGGGACCCAGCAATACTATTAGGTCTGTATCTCAAGGAGAGAAAAGATAAAGGAAAAAGATCTATATGTAGAAAAATATTTAAAGCAGGTGTTTTTTTTTTTTTGGTGGTGGCAAAGAAGTGAAAACTGAGGGTATGCCCATCAATTAGGGAATGGTTGAACAAATTGTGGTATATAATGCAATACTATTGTGCTATAAGAAATGACAAGGATGATGGTTTCAGAAAAACCTAGAAGACTATATAAACTGATACAAAGTAAAAACAAAAAGAACCAAAAAAAAAAAAAAGAACTAGATCATTGTACACAGTAACAGCAATACTGTAAGAGGATCAGCTGTGAAAGACTTAGTTACTATGATCAATACAATGGTCTAGGAGTGGTTCTCAACCTTCCTAATGCCTTGACCCTTTAATACAGTTTCTCATGTTGTGGTGACCCCAACCATAAAATTATTTTCGTGGCTACTTCATAACTGTAATTTTGCTACTCTTATGAATCGTAATGTAAATATCTGCTATGCAGGATGTATTTTCATTGTTACAAATTAAACATAACCCCCAGGCTGAGAACTGCTGGTCTAAGATAATTCTAAAGGATTCATAAGGAAAAGTGCTATCTACCTCCAGATAGAGAACTAATGAACTCTGAGTGCAAACTGAAGTATCGTTTTCTCATTTTATTTTTCTTGCTTCTTTTATATTACATGGCTAACATGGAAATGTTTTGCATAGTTTCACATGCATAGTTGATATATTGCTTGCCTTCTCAGTGGGTAAGGGAGGGGCTGAAGGGAGAAAGGAAGGAGAAAATTAGGAACTCAAAATAAAAAAAAAGAATACTGAATAATGATTTTCTTTTAAAGAAAGGGTAGTAATCTCAGTATAGAACTCAGAACTATAACCCTTGAATTCTTAGTTCATTAGTTAGCTGTTACTCTTTGCACCTAAAGAAAAGCTTTATTATACTTCACATTATCAGAGCCTCTGCTGACAATATGTTTAAATACAGTGGTTCTCAACCTTCCTGATGCTGCAACCCTTTAATACAGTTCCTCATGTTGTGGTGACCCCCAACCATAAAATTATTTTCGTTGCTACTTCATAACTGTAATTTTGCTACTATTATGAATTGTAATGTAAATATCTGCTGTGCAGGATGTATTTAAATCGAACTTAACCCACAGTTTGAGAACCGCTGGTTTAACATCTCACCAGTTTACCTCATTACCTGATGGGAGGCAGCTGCAAAACGAATCCAACCATCATCCAGGGAGACGATAAACTCTCCCCTTTGAAGCCGCACATTGACCTGGCCTCCACCAAACAAGAGTAGTGGGTACACAGACACCATGCTACAGTCTCGGATGAATACTCGGCTGGTCTTGATCTTCTCATGGTACACCAGGTAGGGGCTATCAAAGTGTCTCATCTGTAACATACAGCCCCTGACGTCATCAGTGAGGTCATTGCCAGTATCTAGCCCCTGCTTCAGTAAACTCAACTCAAAAGAAGCTAAATTCCCCTTGTCTCATTGCCTGTTATTCAGGCTGACCCAAAGAGACAGCCCCTTTTAGTTTCCATTTGCTAACATGCCCTCCCCCAACCCCCACCTCAGTCCATATCCACCCTCAATGTTCTGCCCTGATAAGGCTTTCCTTTTCCAACATTACAATATCCATCCCCTTATTCTACTTTAAGCCCCTTCCAATCAACAGTGATACTGACCTGATAGTTCACCGAAGAAGGGTGAATGTGGACATAGCCATCATTCTTGGTGACAAACTTCAATTCCTCCACTTTGGGTTGCATTCTAACAGCTCCTCTACTGGTCTTTTGATATTTCCCTTCTGGAGTTTTCACCTAAATGACAAGTAAAACTAAATGCATAATTGAAATTTTTGTTTTAGAAGGTTTATTCATGGGCAACGAACAGTTTTGTTTGAAGGTTCCTATTCCTTTTCTTTCCTCCTTATTTCCTAGTTAATTTATGTCACACCCTTGTGACTATACTGGCAGTTTACAGCCACATTTTATTTCTTTTCTACCAATTCATAAAAATAAGTGAGATGGGTGTCACTTTGCCACAGAGCTGCTATGCACATTGGACAGTTCATCTGTCCATCAGAATGGGCACTGTAAATATTGGATTGTATTCAGGATCCTAGTGACGTATTTCCAAATGGCTTTTTAATGTAGGTTTCAATTGATCTTAAAAGCATATCTGTGGTGATCTGAGAAAGTAACCACTAATAACTGAATGTATAATATGTGCTAGACACTGAGAAATGGTTTAGAATTTGAGCTGACAAGTTGAAGGTTCTCTAGAAATCTGAAATGAGAGCCTGTTGCAGCTGGAGTTCCAACACTTGGTTTGAAAGTTCAAGAGACAGGATGAGCTTTGAATTTCCAGAATGCCAAGTGTGCTGGGCACTCCCCCTGGCCCCTAAGACGACTTATTCCAATAGAAGGAAGCCATGCCACCAGTAACCTAGGTTTAAAGGCTATTTTTACTCCAAAGCAGAGTTAATCAAAGGAAGAAGGTTCCCATAGTATGTACAAATGTACCTCTAGCATTCTTTGTTGGGCTATGGAATCTGCTTTGACACCCAAATGAGAAAGGCTGGCTGATCCAATAATATTTGTCTATTCCAGTAAATTAGAAGGATTAAAGGATTATTTCACTTTATTCAAAGGATGTTTCAGAAAAGTCTAAAATGTATGCTAATTAAAGGAATATTTTTAAGTTGTACAATGAACACCTTGGAAATTCTCCCTTTTGTACAGCAAAGTAGTCTAAAAATGGGTAGGCAACAACAATAAACCAGGGAAATATTCTGTTACCTGGACTACATTTGGATATAGAGCAGCACATAAGATTGCTGATATCAGCTTGGTATTTTCAGCATTTGAGTTTGCCTGTGGAAGAAATACATGATTAAATTGTTTTTCTTTAATGATTATTAAATTAGGAAAAATAGAAAACATCTGTTTTAATTGTCTTGGCCACTTAGGTTGTGATAAGACACTTTTGCTTTTGACCACTGCCGCCTCCAATCTGCTCTCCTATCAGTCCTCTCCCCTCCCACTTCCATATAGTGTAAGATAGATTTCTATACTTAACTGAGTGTCTGTGTTATTCCTTCTTTGAGCCAAATCTGATGAAAGTAAGGTTCAAGCAATGCTCGCCCCACCTCCTTCTTTCCCTCTACTTGTAATAGGTCTTTTGTGCCTCTTCATGTGATATAATTTACTCCATTCTATCTCTCCTTTCCCTCTTCTCCCAGTACAATCTTCTTTTTCACCCCTTAATTTTTAAAAATATCATCCCATCAAAGTCAGCTTACACCTACGACCTCTATCTATGTATACTCCTTGTAACTCCCCTAACAGAGATAGTTCTTTTTTTTTTTGCTTTTTGGACGGCAGTTAGGCTTAAGTGACTTGCCCAAGGCCACATGGCTAGTAAGTGTTAAGTGTTTGAGGCTGAATCTGAACTCAGGTCCTCCTGACTCCAGTGCTGGTGCTCTATTTACTGCGCCACCTAGCCACCCCAACAGAGATAGTTCTTAAAAATTACAAGTATCATCCTCCTGTGTAGTGATGTAAAGTTTAACCTTATTGAATAAGACTTACGATTTTTTTTCCTTTTTACCTTTTTATGTTTCTGTTGAGTGATAGGACACTTCTGAATATATTTAATTTACACCTATGTTTAAAAAATACTTGTTTTACCTGGGTAAAAATGAAAATACATTTTTTACTACAAATGAGATAAAAGACTGTTCTCACTACATTCACACCAGCCAAAGAGCTGACAGCACTTTGTAGACATGCATGAAGTAGTTGTAGAATAAATATTATATTCTGTTTATAAAGCAATTGGAAGTAGGGTGGGGAGCAGAGGGCTTTTTCCATGCATGTTTACATTTTCTATATAAAATGTCTGGCAACATTTGGAGCAAAGTGGTACCAGGCACAGCCTGAGGAAGAGCTTATCTTACAGCTGTGACAAAGGAAGTTGTCCTTTAGCAGAAAAAGGTCAGATTGTTTTGGATGTGCATTTTTGTGAATGATCCTTCATAGCCCATGTGGGTTTGGGCAGGATCAATAGGAAATTAAATAGCCATGTCTGCTCCATGAGTAACAACTAATACATTATGGAAAGGACAAAGAATTCAAGGTAGAAAAATAGCACCGAGCCAGCCCTGGCTGAAGAATGAGCTATATGTGAAAGTAACCGTTTATTCATTTTCTAATTAAGGAGAAAATGAAAGATTTTTTTTTACCTCCTCTCCTGTGGCATCCAATACACCATCTCCACCCTGGGACCATCTCTTCTCAATATCTCTTGCTCTCAATCCTTCCTTCACAAACCCTATATCTGATAACAATTCAGTGAACTGCCTTTTAAGGCTGGCAATTTCCTAAAAGAAACAGATGAGATCTTTCAGTGAGGGCATCACTTGATGATTTATGGAAGAGCACAGACAAGAAGAAAACAGTGTAGGGCAACAATCTGCACCAATGGATGCTTGCAGTTACCTTTTTTGATATTTGTCATCTAGTAATATTTTGTTAAGTGTATAGTTTTACTGTAAAAACCAGTATCTGTGAGTTACTAAGATAAATCAAGTATTGCTTGTATAAGTTAATAAAATAATGAAGAGGAACAATAGAAATAATCACAATGGTAGATTCCAAAGCAGTGGATGACAGATATACAATTTTGCCCAGATATTTGCATTTTAATTTGAATATTTGCATAGGCCCAAGTTTCAGGGAATTTGCAGTAATTCACAGTACTATAGCTTTAGTATTTTGTTTGAAGACCCAAGTCAGGAATGAGTCTGAGAACTTATGAAGTTCTCTATCCTGCCCCTTAACTACTCCTTGCTCCCTCATTGCATGCTTAGAATCTATAGCTTTCTCTTGCAAATGGATGCAAAGCACCAGCTTGTCCCATCTTCCACCTTCCTGTTCACTGTTTACCCAGGGCACATATTATGTGTGGATGGGGAAGTTCAGGGTATCTCTTCTAGCTCTTATTTAGTTGTAGGTGGCTAGACAATAACAGAGTAGTTGAAAATAATAACAGAATTGAAAACAAATTAGCACTACTCAAACTCTCTTCCAGTTTTCCTGCTACCCAGAAAAAATTGCTCAGTAAATCACAAATCCAAAAAAGAAAACAGAAGCCTGAAAGTTTCCTACAAATACTTAATGTGTAGCTCTTTTTTATTGTGCTCTTTTTAAAAGGCTCTTTTGGGTTGTTGTTGGGTAGTTTTCTTCTTTGTTTTGGGGTTTTCTTGGCAAGATACTGGAGTGCTTTGTTCATTTTACAGATGAGGAAACTGAGGGAAACAGGGTTAAGGTGACTTGCCCAGTCATACAGCTAATAAGTATCTGAGACTAGGTGTGAACTCATGAAGATCAGTCTTCCTGATTCCAACCCCAGTGCTCTATCTACTACACCATCTACCTGCCCTGTTAATAAGGTTCCAGTTACTGTAATCAAACCTCTTTGTATGTCTTGCAGGAACCTTTATTATAATGTATATGCTATAAATGTTAAAAAAAATGAATCCTATTCTTTTTTTTTTTTGGAAGGGAGAAGGTAGGGCAATTGGGGTTAAGTGACTTGCTCAAGGTCACACAGCTAGTTTTGTGTTAAGTGTCTGAAGCTGAATTTGAACTCCGATCCTCCTGACTCTAGGACCGGTGCTCTATTCCCTGTACCACCTAGCCGCCCCAAATGAGTCCTATTCTAGTGCCTATATCAGGGTGTGGAGGTGACCCTAGGTTTTCAGACAATGACAACTGAAAAAGTTTCAAATTTACTAGAAACTGAATGCTGCTAGCTATGTATGGAGACTCTTCAACAGGAGGTTGGCAGACTGACAGGGGAGGAATAATTTTTTGCCACCACACCCATTCTAATTTTATCATATCACCAGAAGGCTAGCCATGAGGTGATGGAAACTTTTTCTAGGCACAAAATCTAACAAAATGGTTCACTGATGCCTGAAGAGGTTTCAATTCACACGAGTCAAGAAAGCACCCACATCAGTGAAACTTGGATCTTCTGAAGCAAGGTGTGGACATTATGCTGTTCAGTTTTAGACTAGAGGTAATCATCTATGTAACTGAATAATAGGAACTTCAAAATAACATACTTTTTAGGTAGGCAAGAGCCTTTGGCTAAAAATGTTACTGATTCTCATCATCTATTAGAATGTACACTCAGTATTGTCACATAACAACTTCTATATGGGTCGACAATGTCACCCGCATACAAAAAATCTGAGTAAATTTACATTGTACACAAATCTAGGCAATCAATTCTTTGGTCTTCAATGCTATCATAGTCTAGTCTAATCATTCATGCAGAACCAAATGCCTGTATGTGAAAAGAAGAAAATAAGTAGGACATTAAGGAGGACGAGAATGGGGCTTGTAAAAGGGCTCAACAAAGGCCCAAAATACAAGTCTTTGCATAATGATTTTAGGCCATGGGGTGTATTTGCAGATAAAGCCAAGAGTTCCACAAAAACAGCACTTTCATCTGCTAAGGGAGAAGGGTGTGATTTAGCTGTAACAAGTCTCCCCACCTCCCCCAAGAGTGAAGTAAGGAGGTGGGAGGGAGCTGCCATTCTGCAGAGGACTGACTCACCTGCAGAACTCTTCCTGACAGAAAGTTCTCTCTGCAGTAATTATAACTTGCACGAGCACCTTCTTTGGTGCAAAGCCTCCAACCCTAAACATTGGAGAAAAAAGCAAATTGAACTCAGAGTGTGCATTGTCTCGGGGTCAGTGTAGACACTGACAACTCTGAATCTAGGATCCTATAAAAAGCCAGTCACACATGTTTTATGCTCACCTTATATGCCTGAAGAAGGGCCAGATAATCACTGTTTGCTAATGCAAATTCCAGTTTTTTCTGATTTGCTTCTTCCCTTTTATCCCAGGGAGACACCTAAATAGAAATTAAGATTTGAGGGCCACATCTTATCTGAGCTTTTAACTAGCATTGTCCTACTGTGGATACCAGGTCTTTGGGAAAGCATTTAGTCTAAAACGAAGCATACTTATTTTGTGGTTAACTGCAGTTAGGGTGCTCTTGAGAACTCTATTTTGATCTGCCCTTGTTTTTCTGTCCACCCACAATAAACTATTCTGGATCTTTTACGTCTAACTAGCAAGACTCCACCAAAAAGCCATACCTAAAGGTGGTGTCAAATCCTAAATGCTGTAACTTATTAACCCTTTGACATCTTCAGTTTAGCAGATTTTAAGAGAATCACACCATTCAAGTCTAAAAGTACTTGAATCTCTCCTACTCTCATGGTAATAAATAGTTAATACTTTTGTACTTTCATAATATCCCCTGGTCCCTGATTTTCATCCTTCTCTCTTGCTTCTCAAAATCTGAAGCCTTAATCCTCTTTGTATTCCATCTAGTTTACTTCTTTCAGTTGTGCAGAAGCAGCCTACTTGTAAAACAATTTTTAAAAAGTCTAAACTAAATGGACTATTTCATTCTTCTATTTTTATCCATTTTAAAAATTAGGCATTTAATCTACTTTTCATTCTCTAATAAAAGAAAACCAAGAGGTGAAGAAAGAAGAAAAGGTTAACATTCTGGAAAATAACTTTACTCATGTAGTACTAGCAAAATGCCAGTCTCATTATGGGTTCTTAATGTTTGCTGCTACCAATACAAATTTTTCTAAATTAACAGTATTAGAACAAAAGAAGATAATGCTTTACACATGGAAAGTATAGGTGAAGTCTGAGATGACTGATTTATGCTATCAGAAGTATCATCTGAATGTTCATCTGAGCTGAAAAGTATTAAATCAGCCTGAATCCCTGTCTGTGCAAACAAGCCTTTGTACCATATAACAGTATTCAATGAGGAATCTAAGCAATCATTTTTATGGTCACTCAAGGCCACACACAGAATTTGGATACTGCCATTTTAGAGAAATCTCATCCAGGCTACAATACTTACAAAAGGGGACTTAAAGGCCAAACTAGCTGCAATTGTTAAGGCAGGATCCAGGCAACGGAAGATGGCACCAAACAGCATGAGCTTGCCAATTCTCACATCCACAGGTAAAGAAGCCAAATGATAACCCAGGGGAGTCAACTTTTCATCTGGAGTTAAAGCTCCCAAGTCTTGAAGTCGAACTTTAGAGGTCCGGAGAGACTCAATTCGAGGTGGCTCAATAAGTTGAGAGAACACAGACTGAAGGCTGTGATCAGTAAACATCTCCAAGATTTTAATTCTTAAAATAGAAAGAAAATTATTTGTCAGTCTTATGCAGACCATTGTCACTCACAGAATGATGACACGGAACATTGAATACTTTTTCTCCTTAAAGACAAAAACAACATTTAAGTTCCCAGATCACAAAGCTTCTCACATGTTTTCAATGACCAAGTTACCAGCTTCGAAGGTCACTTTGAATCCCTGAAGAGGTTCTCCTGGGAAGAGTCTATCTAAGCTTGAGGAAACTTCAGATTAGTCTAAGGAGAATCTTCCCTCAACGTTTCAAACACCTCAGGTCTCTCAATGAGCACAAACAGGGAGCTGATTCCACATAATTCTCATATTTCTCTTAAAGCAATTATTGTCTATATAACTAATACAGCAACTCAATCATCTACCTTGTGGAGAGGCAGTGTGACTTAGCTGTTAAGAGATCTAGACTTAAATTGAAGAAGACTTGGATTCAAATTTCCTTTCTGCTCTGGACAACCCTCTAGGACTCTAAGTTGCAGAGAAGGTCCTTCTAGAAGAAATTTCATTACCTGGAAATTCCCTATACTGATGAAATCATAGGTCCAGCCCCTAAACCTATCCCTATATCCCTTGTAACAGACTGTTTTGAATTATGACTTGAATGATTTGTTGATATTTTTAATCTCACATGTTTGGGTCTTGTCTTTTCAAGCAGGGGCTGACTTATCCAAAGTTAGATAACTAGCTAGGAGTAGAGGCAGGATTAGAACCCAGGTCTCCTGATTCTTGGTCCTCTACACCACCTTAAAAAAAGGGAAGTTGTTTCCCAGATTGACTGCAGTCTCCTTATGTGTAAGAATAAGGGATAGAGCTCTTCCCTAGAAGGCAAATTACCTTCTAGCTGATTAGGCTCTAAGTATCTTAAGTTACTGTCATATTGTCTTTGAATCCTCCAAAGCATGTTGTTCAAAACAGGTGTTCAATAAATTTTTGGTGTTTTGCTTAGCCTTCTAAGAATAAATTAAATCTGACCAAACATTTCAAATTTCTGACACTTCAGATGAAAATCCTTGATTTACTCATTTTTTCTTAAGGTCTATTTTAATCCTTTATTCATCAAAGTTCTTTCAGAATGGGTTTCATTTAATATAATCACTTGAAATGAAGGTTGTCATAGATGGGCTACTTGTACAAAACAAGAGACTACTTAAGAAATATGGCAGAAGCATCTCTGAGAAGCTTCTATATACCTCAGGATGTGCACTTGACACATAAATTAGTTCTTTTATGCCAATATGGGGCAGAACTTCTTCCTTTTGGAAAAAGAATGGATGTAACTAAGTCAATTAGGGGAAATTGAGAAGACTCAGAAGCAGCTCCCAGATGTTCAGGTATACCTGAGACACAGCTGTTCTAGGGGCACTCTCTGTATTTCTGGAAGCTGCTGTTTTAAAAGCTGATGATTGTAGTGATGACTGCTGAATAAATGGAAGCAGACTCCAGAAGCAACACGTCCTGCTCGGCCTTTTCTTTGCAGAGCATTAGCTCGAGACACAAAAGTATCCTCTAGACTTTCCATCCCTTTGCTCGGATCATACCTATAAGAATAAAGGAAAAGAGTGACCCTGGGAAAGGATGACCAAGATTTCACTTGTGGGTAGAAAGGACATGGATATTTTGGCAGCAGAATAGAATTTTCTTTCTCTATGCAGTAATGTCTACATGAATATGTGAAATGACTCAAATTTCCATAAACCAGTTAGAGATATCTCATTACTTTGAAGTCACACCATATAAAACCCACTCTTACTCTAATTCTGTCCAAGTCTGACAGGTAAAATGGCTTCACATTCTGTATAGCATTTTAAAGATTCTATTGATTGCAGAATATTAATGGAATTAACTACACTTTAAGGGAAAAACACTTCCTACCCCCCAACCCCCAGATTACTGGGTGAGAAAATCTGATTTTTTTTCCAGATTTTGGTTTCTTAAAGTTCCTATGGTTCTTTAAGTGGTGCTTAAGACACGAGTTAACCCTATAGATTCAAACCTAATTACAATAACATTTGGCAGGGGCTATTAAGGTTGCTGAGGTTTTTGGTTTTTTTTTAGGAGACATTATATAATATAATATGTCCATAATAAACTTCATCTTGTACACAAAGGGAGGGACAGGTCTCTAGCTACAATGAGTAGAGAATAGAGTTGCTCTGGGGTCCTGTGCCCCATTCACTCACCCAAATACCTTTGGGCCCTTCACATAAACCTATCTTATGTCATTTCATGTCAGCCCCCACCTGAAACCACTTAAGGATACCTCTTTTCTTTCATTTTCCCAGAATCAATTACATAAACAACATCATCGATGGTAACAGATGTCTCTGCAATGTTGGTGGAAATGATGATCTTGGTTACTCCTAATGGAGGTTTAACAAACACAACCTGCTGTTCTTCGCTGGACAAAGATGAGTGAAGTGGAAGAATGATACACCTGAAAAGAGATGAGAACAGCTATCACTGGATGAAAAGAACCATTGTTCACAGATAATTCTTATGAAAAACTAACCACACGGCTCTAACCACCAGCACCTGCCTCCAAATGTGTACAAATCTTTGTGTGGGAAGCTTTTTGATCACTCAGTATATCAATTATTTGAACTCAGTACTTGAGACATTTACCAAAGTAAAGGGCAAAGTATCTCTTCTCATTTCTTATCCACCATAAAATTTCAGAAACAATATCAGCAATTTTTCTCACTCATATTACTAGTTCTGAAGCTTAAGAAATGCAAATAGTGCATTTTTAATAGTCAAACATCAACCACCTTTGCCTTAGATATTAAAACATATCCAATAAAGAATTTTTATTCGTACTGTAATTCAATTCTGTAAACATTAAGCACCTGCTGTGCACTAGGCACTGTGCTAAGTGCTAGAGATACAAAAGAGGCAAAAGACAGTACTTGCCCTCAAGGAGGTTACAGTCTACTGGGAGAGACAACATGTAAACACATATATACAAAGCAAGCTATACACAGGAGAAATAAGACATAATTAACACAGGAAGGCACTGGAATTAAGAGGAGTTGAGGAAGCCTTCTGTAGAAGATGGGATTTTAGTTGGGACTTAAAGGAAGTTAGGGAGGTCAATAGGTGTTGTGGAGGAGGGAGAGCATTTCAGGGATCGATGGACAGCCAGGGATAATTCCTAGAGCTAAGAGATGAAGTGTCTTGTTTTTGAACAGCCAGGAGAGTAGTGTCACTGGACCAAAGGGTACATATGTTAAGGAGTAAAGTATAAGAGGGAAGCTAGGTGGCAAAGTGGATTGAGTGCTGGGCTTGAAGTCAGGAAGCCTTATCTTCCTGAGTTCAAATCTGGCCTCAGATGCACACTAGTTTTGTGATCATGGGCAAGTCCCTTACCCTGTTTGCCTCAGTTTCCTCATCTGTAAAATGAGTTGGAGAAGGAAATGGCAAACCACTCTAGTTTCTTTGCCAAGAAAACCCCAAATGGGATCATGAAGAGTTGGACACAACTGAAACAAGTAAACAACAACAACAAAATTTAAGACTGGAAAGGTAGGGAGAGTGGAGGGAGGCTAAGTCATGAAGAACTCTGAATGCCAAACAGAGCATTTTGTATTTGCTTCTGGCAGCAACAGAAAGCCACTGGAGTTTGAACAGAAGATGATCAAATTTGTGCTTTAGGACAATCACTTCAGTGGCTGAATGGAGGATGAATTAGAGTGGAGAGAGGCTTGAGGCAGGCAGACTCACCAGTAGGCTATCAGTAGTCCAGGTGTGAGATGATGAGAGAAGGGCACACATTTGAAAGATGTTTCAAAGGTGAGATCAACAGGCCTTGGCAACAGCTTAGATACTGGGGAGTGCAGGATCCAAGATGACTCCTAGCTCGTGAGCCTGAGGGATTAAGAGGGTGGTGCTGCCCTCTACAGCAAGAGGGAAGGTAGGAGAGATGGAGGGTTTGGGTGAAAGATAATGAGTTCTCTTTGGAACATATTAAATTTAATATGTCTACTGGACATCCAGTTCAAGATGTCAGAATGGTAATTAGAGATGTGAGACTAGAAGTCAGCAGAGAGATTGGGGCAGGAAAGATAGATTTGAGAATCATCAGCACAGAGATGGTAACTGAATCCATGGGAGTTGATGAGGTCACCATAACAGTAGATAGGAAAATATGCCTATCAAAACATCTCTCTAAAAACTCAATCCTATCTTCTGTAACTGGTTGGCCTTTCTCTAGGAAAGGAAGTGCTAACTGAAAGTGTTTAGTGAAAGTAGGTTTAGCCAATATGTGGAGCAAAGAGATATATTTTATTAACAAAATGGGAATAAACTGACTTTCTGGAGTGAAAAGATTTTAAAATTAGTTATTTGGCTTTTTTAAACACACATAGATATGTGGAGAGAGGAGCTGTCTAGTAAGAGACTCATCATAGTTTTAGAATTGGAGGGAGCTTCAAAAGCTGTGTAGGCTAACCCTTTCATTTGACAGATGAAGAAACTGAGATCCATAGTTACTATAAAGTGTATATTAAACATTTCCTATGTGCCAGGCATTGTGATAATTGCAGAGATATAAAAAATACAAGTAAGACAGCTCATGCCCTTAAAAAGCTGACTTTTTAACGTGGGAAGACAACACATAAAGGGGAGTTGGAAGGGAAAGGAGTGGGGTGGAACCATATGTACAGCATGGAATGTAGTGGGCCTGATAATAATATAGGTCCTGAGGCCCCAGCAACATAATGTAAAAGGTAACGCAGGGGAGGGGAACCTGAGGCTTCAAGGCCACATGTGGTCTTCTAGGTCCTTGAGTGCAGCCTTTTGAATGATTCCAACTTTTACAGAACAAATCCTTTCGTTAAGGGAATGAATCTGTTCTGTAAAGTTTAGGTTAGCTGCTAATCTATCAGGTACAAAGGACCCAGGGGCAGTACCAGTTATTGGTGGGGAGGTGATAACCTGAATAGAGGCAGAGTAGCTAGAATGAGCTGGGAAGTGGTGGAGAGGCAAATGTTGAAGAACTAATTCATTGGGATGCCTACATAGCTACATACAATGCAGTAGCCACAATTACATTTTATTCATTTTGTTTTTCCAGTGTGGATAAGTTTGACGTTCACTCACATTGCTCTGAATTTACCAAAGGGAGGCTTTGGAGTATTTCTCGTTGATTCAATATGTAATGGGTCATTTTCAAATTGAAACATTTGCAGAATGTGAACAATGATAGGAAATCATTTAGTGATTCTAAAATGAGTTCAACAGACAGAAAAAAAAATGTTACGTTACATGAAATATATTTTCATATTTTGATGAAAGCCGTAATTGACACAGACTTGAGGAAAGGGAATATATTTTGTTTTATTAGTCTCTTCCAGCGCCCAGGACACTGCTTTCTCTGAATATACTAAATGCTGAATGAATAGGTGCTAAAGATTAGGATAGCATGAATGTATTAACTATTTAGGTATGTATGTTTGTTATACCTCTTATTGGAGGCAGAGAAATCTATGAAAAAGAACACTGGGCTTGAAATGGGAAGGTCAGGGGAGTCCTGTGTAGGCCCTCACTAGCTGTTCAACACTTCATCTTTCTAAACCTCAGTTTCATCATCTCTGAAATGGAGACAAACACTTGCATTACTGACCTCACAGTGTATTTGTGCTAATCTGATTTTGTAAACCTTACATCGTCAGTCCTCCATTCAGAAAGCATCCAAGTTACACAGATAATCAGCATCAGAGGCAAAATCTGAATGCAGGTTCTTTAACTCCATAACTTTAAACTTTTGAACTCTTTCTCATTATTTTATCCGGTTGTAGAAATGGCTCAGTATGATGGTAAACAAAGAACTTACCGCTTGCTACGTCTGTTGTTGAAGAGAGGATTAGACTGTAGCTGTTCATAAAGCATTTTAATTTCTGCTAGTCCTGGTAAAAATACTAATACAGCACCTAAATATATGAGAATTATTCTGATGAAATGTGAAGGAGCTAAGACCAATTTGTATTGATAAAATATGATGAATTTATCAGTATTAAGCAACAAGTAGTCATAATAACCATTATTTAATTTTATAATTTGTACCCTTTAGATTGTTTTTCTCTCACAAGGAATTTGGGAATTTTAAATAACAATCTATAAATCTACATATGATTTCACTTAATAATCATGAATATTCCCTGGGGCAAAATATCCTGACAAATAAGACCCAGCAGAGACATCAGAGGCCATCTAGTCAAACCCCGTCATTTTATAGATGAGGAAGCTGAGGTTCAGAAAGGTTAATACCTTGCCCAGGGTCACACAGCTAGTAAATGATTTCAATACAGGTCTTGCTTACCCCAACTCTATTATTCACTTCATTACACTAAGCTGACTCTATGTAACTGGAACAACAGGCATGAAAATTGTAATGCCCAAGGTTACCCACATCATTAACATGACAGGAGTCACTGCCAACCCTTCCTTTTAGTCAAATATTTGCTGAACAGCTATGGCATTCCTGGTTCCCTGCTAATAATATCTGCCCTCAAGAAAACAATCATCTGTTTGCCACTTCTCCCTGATAGTAAACATAAAAGTGGATTAAGAAAACATAAAGGAATAAAAAGCCAAGATCTCAAAACGCCATAGAACCAATTCTTAGCTACAACTATCCTCTTTTATGTGTGTGGTTATTCCTCAAACAATTTCTATTCAACTACTATTCAGTTTTTGTAAATGTTTTTGATAAGAGAGAAGATTTTAGTCCTGCCTCCCACTTTTGCTAACTCTACCCCACTCCCAACCCCCCTCTTCCATAACAAGTAGTCTAGTGAATTTCATTATTTCAGATCTAACAAACATACATTACAATGGAGACTATTACCTCTTTTGTCCTGGGCCTATAAATTTTATTAATGCGATCAAAAAATACCACTTTTTTGGGTGTCATGTCACACTGCTGACTCATAATGGTGTTGTAATTGACAAAAAGCTGAAGTCTTTCATATTAATATACTGTTAACACACTTCCTCATCCTGTAACTGTACAGTTAATTTTTTAATACAAATAGAGGATTTTAGATTATTTAAAAAACCTTTCCATTGGCAAATATAAGTTTTCCAATGTTAAAATGAACAAAAGAGCAAGAAAAACAAAAGATAATTTTAAAAGACTGTTAACTGCTGTATTCTTGTCCACAAACTTCCATTTCTTACTGTTAAACATAGAATAAATTATGGACATATTGTCTTTAAAACAGTGGATACCAAATCAACCTGCTTGTTTCAGTTACCCTTTTTGGATATATATGGTTTTTTTGAGGGAGAAGGTAGGGCAGTTGGGGTTAAGTGACTTGCCCAAGGTCACACGGCTAGCAAGTGTTAAGTGTCTGAGGCAGGATTTGACCTCAGGTCCTCTTGACTCCAGGGCTGGTGCTCTATTCACTGCACCATCCAGCTGCCTCTGGATATTTTTTGTTGGTGTATTTAACATCGATTTGTTGCTGCTATTGTCATTAATTACACAATTGTCATAGTTATTATTCACTAGATTTGACTTTTTGTTTTGATTTGTTTCTGGAACTGGACCCTGTCATTCAACATAATATTAATTCCTCTTTGCTATGTGCCACTGGAAAAGCAGAAAGGTATTTAGGTACTAGAGAGTGCTAACATGGGCAGAAGGAAGAGCTAAAACCCAAGTTAGCTGATTTAGTTCATGTTAATAATGCTCATATTACCATTCTATTAGAGCAGTGATTCTTAACCTGTGGGTCGCATGACCCTTTCACAAGGGTCACAGGGGTCGCCTAAGACCACTGGAAAACACATATTTCCAATAGTCTTAGGAACCAAGACACGGCTTCTCTCTCAGTCTCCAGGCGGGCCCGCCCACAAACAGATACGCCCACATACAAGTATTAAAGGATCACAGCATTAGGAAGGTTGAGAAACACTGTATTAGAGGAAGATGCAAAACTTAATGGCTAAAGTAATGTTTTGGGCCCATTGTTAATTCCATTCCTTCCTTCTACAGCTATCTCCCATTGTACTATGACGCTATACTTTCTTTTGCCATTTTCGTGTGTATGCGTGTTGCCGTGCACATAAAAAACACAAACAGAAATTACCTGGTGGGTATGAGTGCATTCCATCCACAATCCATTCTAGTAAGGCCTCTATTAATTCAAGGTTAACCTTATCTAGATCCATGACTGACATTGTTTTGATTACAGATTTACTAAACCCTGAAAATAAATAAAGGCCAATAGAATAATACAAATTAGTATTTCAATGTTTATTTCATAAAGGTGCAAAGTGGTCCAGGTCAAAAATAGCAGCATAAAGCTCCAGTGCTAATTAGTAGTATGATCAGGTCCATGAATAACTATATATATATATATGCATGTATAAAGTATGTTTATATATTTCGTTATAACATGCAAATTTGTAATCTACTATATACACATATTTATAATACTTTTTAATATTTGTATATTATCTATCTGCCTGAAAGAGGGACTTACTACTGACACATTGAGTTAGAAATAAGGAACATCACAGAATCACAGAATGTTTTAAGCTGGAATTGACATGTTAGCTCATCTGATTGAATTTTTTTATTTTGTTTTTTTAAAAATTCTGAATACCAAATAAATGAGCATTTCTATATACATTACAAAACAGAAGAGTATGGTATACATGAAATCACAAACCTCTATTATGTAAAGAGTATACGATACATTCAACATGAATTTAACGTTTTTTTCTTTCTCATTGTATTTGTATCCCCAGTGCTTCAGCACAGTGCATGGCACAGGAAGCACCTAATATGGCAGGTTTGCAGACATGGAACCTTCAAATCTGTTCTGCTTATGTGTGATGACTTCTTGCCTTCTCACTTTTAGGGAGGGAGCAGAACTTTTCCTCTAGTTTCATTCTATCCCTTATCCCCCAAACTAAGAAACAAAACCCTTGTAAGAAACATGGAGAATCAAGCAAAACAAATGCCCACATTGGGAGTGTTATGAATGTCTGTCTCTTTCTGCATTTTCAGTCCATCTCTTCCCTCTGTCAGATGGAGAGCACGTTCCCTTGCTGGTCCTTTGAAATCATGGTTAGTCATTACATTCATCAAGAGTTCTTAAGTTCAATGTTATTTGTTTTTGCATTGTTCCAATTGTATAAATTCTCTTGGTTCTGCTCATTTCACTTTGCATCAGTTCATACAAACTTTCCCCAATTCTTCTAAGACTGTCCCTTTCATCATCTCTCAAGGCATAATAATATACCGTTTTATTCAGCCATTTCCTAATTGATGGGTGCTCCCTTAGCTTACAGTTCTTTGCCACAACAAAAAAAGAGCTGCTGCAAATATTTTTGAATGTCTAGATTCTCTTTCTTTCTCTTGATTTCTTTGGGGTATGGTTCTGGTATTGGGCATAAGTCCAAAATGATTTCCAGGATGGCAAGAACAATTCACACATCCACTAACTATGTATTAATATGCTTGTTGTCCAACACTGTCATTTTCACCAATCCTACATGAGGTGGAACCTCAAAGCAAATTTTATTTGGATTTCTCTGTTAGTGACTTGGAACATTTCCTTCATTTGATTGTTGATAGTATGGATTTCTTCTTCAGAACATTGCCTGTTCATATCCTTTGACAATGGCTTTTGTGAGTATAAATTTTAATCAGTTACTTAACATATGATGTAAATAAGAATCTTTATCAGAAAAAACTTGATACCAAGATCCACAGCCCCCTCCTCCCCCAGTTAACTGCCTTTTAATTTTAGCTGCATTGGTTTTGTGTAAAAAGCTTTTAAATTGTACATAATCATAATTGTCCATTTTGTTTTGTATGATCCTTTCTATCCCTTTTTGGTCATAAACTGCTTGCCCCCTATCCATAGCTGTGAAAGGTAATTTATTCCTTGCTTCCCTAATTTGTTTGTGATGTGATCATTTATTTCTGCCAGGTATCCATTTGGAGTTTATTTTACTAGATGGTGTGAGACGTTGGTCTAAACTCAATTTTTGCCAGACTATTTTCCAGTTTTCCTAGCAGTTTTTGCTGTCTTTATCCCAAAAGCTGTTGTCTTTGGGTTTGGCAAATATCACTTGTTGGCTTGCACTTGTCTGTTGCACACCTAATCTGTTCCATTTGCTGACCTCTATATTCTAACCAGTATCTAATAGTTTTAGTGATTATTGCTTTGTAACATAGTTTGAAATCTGCTACAAGCAGGCGCCTTTCCTTCCTATATGCATTTTCATTTTTATTGTATTGGTTCTATCTACCTGTAAGCAATTAATATTTCTCCAATTATCTAGGTCTACTTTTGTAAAGAGTTCTAGAGGTGTATTCAGATGGTTCCTGTGTGTATCTTGGTAGGCAGACAAATATTTTATTCAATAGTTTTTCTGAATTGATAGCAGTGGTGATAGTGAACATATTTGCTTTACCCCTAATCTTATTAGAAATGTCTCGGTTTACTCCCATTGCAGAGAGTGCTGGCTCTTGGTTTTAAATGGACGCTACTTACTATATTAAGGGAAATCCATTTTCTCTTCTATTTTTGGTGTTTTAACAGAAATAGGTGGTGTATTTTATCTAAAGTAGGTTTTTTTTTTTGCATTTACTGAGACAATGTGATTTTGTTCATTTAAAAAAGTGAACATAGTCTACAATTTTTATGGTTTTTCTAATATTGAACCAACTCCGAATGCTGGTTTAAATACAAGGTGGTCAGAATATATAATCTGTTTTGACACTGTTGTAACTTCTTTGCTAATATTTTATTTAAAATTTCTATGTCATAATTTATTAGGGATATTGGTCTGCAGTTTTCTTCGTTTTGTCTATTCTTGGTTTAGGGATTTGTATCACAGAAAGAATTTGATAAATGTCCCTCTTTTCCTATTTTTGCAAACATTTTCTTTTGTTTTTCTTTTTGGAGGGCAATTGGGGTTAAGTGACTTGCCTAAGGTCACATGGCTAGTAAGTGTTAAGTGTCTGAGGCCAAATTTGAATTCAGGTCCTCCTGACTCCAGGGCCGGTGCTCTATTCACTGTGCCACCTAGCCACCCCTTTACAAACATTTTACATAATATTAGATATTCTTTGAATATTTGGTAGAATTCACTTGTAAATCCACCTGGTCCTGAGGTTTGGTTTTTTTTCCCCCTTTTGGGAATTAATTGATGGCTTGTTCCATTCCTTTTTTTTTTTTTCTGAGACTGGGTTATTTAGGTTCTCTGTTTCTTGTTCTGTTATTCTGGGCATTTTATATTTTTCTTAATATTTGTTTAATTTGTCAGTTTAATTGGCATATAGTAAAAATAGTTTCTACTAACTTTATTTTTGTTTTACTTGTTATAAATTCTCATTTTTCATTTTTGGTACTAAATCAGTGTTATAGGAAAAAATAGGAGAAAGCAACTTTAGAGTCTTAAGGTAAGTTCATGAACAGTCTAGAAAATATCTTACCTGGATAGCGGGCTGTCAACTGCTTAAAATTTAGTTGTTGATCTGGCACTGAATCCTTGACAGAACTCTCATCCAAGAAATGCAAAGAACGCCTCAGGTCCTCCTCTACTTCTTCAAATGCAGTTCTGTTGCGTCTTGCTTTTCTTTCCTCTGAATTTAGCTTTGTGGAACGCATATATGGACTACCATCCTCAATCACGTACCTGAGGAACAAAAGCAAATGAATTCAATACCAGTTAAATGAATACCAATCACAGTGGCATCTGGCCTGCACAAGCCTCCTGATAATACTAGCTTCCCCAGGAACAGGAGAATGTAGCTCTGATCTGTGCCACTACTTTTGCTAACCACGCCACTCTTCCAAAGTCCTTCTAGTTTGCCCTCAATTCTGTCAAGAAGCAAGTTGGGCAGGTTCATTCAGCTACCTTTAAAAATTTAATTACATAGCCTGTAGTAAATATGAAGAGTTTCATATATGTTAAGAGCCATGTTAGAGCCAAATCTAGCTCTCTCTAATGGGGAGCAGGCCAACGTGGTGAGGTTGCTAGAATGCACAAACATTACAACTAGAATCACTGTATTCACATTTAAGACAATTGTGTAAAAAGCTACATGTTAACAACTTTGTTTTCAATTTAAACCAAGATACCCCACTGTACCACCTCCAACCCTCACCAGGTCTTAATCCTTTAATTAATTTAATATTGCCAAATTTCAACTGATAAAGTTGTTAAATACTGCTCATCAAATGCTTTGATGATATGGATGTAGTTAATTTAATTAAGGAGTAGAAAATAATGCTGGTAATAACAAATGTTTTCTTTGTTCTGGATTTATAAAGTCAACCTTGTCCAAACTGGGAGAATACCAAAAAGTACAGGAAAAACTAAATTTTGATGTGTTTTGTAATCACAAATACATGTGTATCCATAAAATTAATATTAAACAGGTACACTCAAACTAAGGGTCTAATCCTGCTTGTGCTACTGAATTTCAATAGTACTTGGATAACACTTCAAGGCTGCTGTCATAGTTTCCTCTTTTTGGGTCCAGATCTCTGATTTCATTGGTGTAAGGAATCCCTCGGTGAGGAAACTCCTTTCAAACTGTTCTTCAACTCATATTTAATCTTAGAGTTGTATGGGGAACTAAAAAGTTAGTATGTGTCAAAGGTGGGACTTCAGGTCTTCTGGACTCTGTAGCTGTCTCAGTTTTCCTTGTAAACAAACATGTGACAAAAATCTCTTCCCTTCTTTACATATTATAATCAATTATTAAATATTAGCATACCACATTCCCACAATAAATTAAAACTCAAAAAATTGCATTTAAATAAGTTTAAAATGCACTGGGGGAAGCTAGCTATTTACAAAAATCTTACTGTGACTTTAAAAACGATTCTTCATTTTATAAAACTCACTGCCTAATTTATCTTTTGGGTGAATATGGATTTTCACACCAGATTTGCCTAAAGGACTAGAGGATTATTAAGGAAAAAGCACAAAACAGAATTATATTCATGACATCAACAGTAAATTGGAACTGGCCTGAAGATCTGATAGATTCTAATATGAGACCACTTAAAATCCCAGGAGCATAAATAAAAAGGAAGACACTAATCAATAATAACAAATAAATGAAGAACTGGCATATTACTAGATGATGGCCTATAGAGGGGGAAAAAAAAACCTGGGTTTTTTCACTGGTTTTCAGCGAACCTTAATATATTTCTTACTTAGTCATAGCAATTGCATCTTCCAGAAAAAACTGATCAACAGGAAATGTCCGGCCTACAAAGAGAAAATAAATATGAAAAGAATGCCTCTTGGATGAAGTAAGCTCTTAGAAGGGTACATAGTTTTTCCGTATTAAGGCTAAATCAACAACAGGCATAAAATACTTTAAATAGTTTTTGAATGGGTAAATGGATGTGAACATAATTTTCAAAAGGAAAAACACAAATGGTTTATAAGCCCTTAAAAATATTCAATCTCATTAATAATCAAAGGTATACAAACTAAAACCACTTTGAGGTACCACCTCATATCCATCAAATTGGCCATCCATCCAAAAATTACTAAAACCAATGAAAGTCAATGGTGTTTGGATTGTGGAACACAGACAGGTACCCTCATTCACTGCTAGTGGCAGTCCAAAGCAAAAAGTAAAAGTTGCAGAAATAACCCCTGACCCCATAGTATCACTGTTAGAAATAGACCCTGAAAATGTAATTTTTAAAAAGACAGGTATCTGTTCAATTATACCAGCATTATTTGTAATTGCAAAAAAAACTAGAAGCAGTCTAAAAAATTGTGGTACATTAAGGTTACAGACTACTGCAACTAAGACAAACAAGTATGAAGAGTATCAAGAAATCTGGGAAGAATTTTATGAAATAACACAAAACAAAAAAGTAAAACTTCAGGAACAAAGAGCATTAGCTGGGGTCATGTAAGAAGAAAAAGGAATGTGACTAGATAAAGAATCTTCATGGAGTCTTAGAAGTGACTGAAAAGGTGGCATTTTGTTTGTAAAAAGTCATTTATTTACATGTAAACAATTGTAAGGAAAGACTAATTGACTAATATTTAATGTTAAATTTAAATGATCATTATTCCATGGTTCCCCAAATTTGAATTTTGTAAGCAGATCATTTATTAATTTTTATCAGGTCAATAGCTGAAGGCTCTGTATCAAGGCACAACAGGGGGCTGACAAAAATACATGAAGGATAAAAAATTGGGGGTATTTATTTGCCACTGTGATTAATGTTTACAAAAGCACACAGCCAACCTTAAGGTACTACAGAAATAATAAGGTTATTACTATTCAGGATTCTATTCCTTTTCTGCTTCTATGGATATTAGCAATTCATCTGGAAGTAAAAAATATATTTAGAAATAACAATTACGAGACCCCACTTTACATAACGGCTATAGAAACTCAAGAGAATAACTTTACTGTAAAAACAAAATCTTTGAAAGCTGTAAGAATTGTAACCAATTTGGGGTGGCTAGGCAGCTCGGTGAATAGAGCACCAGCCCTGGAGTCAGGAGGACCTGAGTTCAAATTTGGCTTCAGACACTTAACACAAAAACTAGCCATGTGAACTTGGGGAAGTCACTTAACCCCAGTTGCCCTGCCTTCTCTTCTCCAAAAAGCAAAAAACAAACAAAAAAGAAGTGAGTCAAGGGATGGCCCCTTTAATTAAAAAAAAAAAAAGAACTCTAACCAATTTGATAATTGCATAGGATGGGTGATGAAGCATGCCGTCCATTTGCTGAAATGAGAGGTAGGTAATATACTCAGGGTGCAGAACGAGAGATATTTTCTGGATATAGCCAATGTGGGATTTATTTTGCTTAACAACCAAATATTTGTTACACAGGTTTCATTTTTATTTTTTTTCAGTGGTGGGGGGAGGTAGCAGTAGGAGGAAGAGAAAACTGATTCATTGACAAAAAATCATTTTAAAAAAGAAGTGTAGGTTGTACTATTTTACTGACATTATTTACTGACACTAGGCTATCTCCTAAGCCTATATAGTTCCTTTTCTCTTCTACCTCACTGTCCTACTTGGTGATTTCATAAACTCCCATGGGTTCAATGATGATCTCTATGCCAATGATTCCCATGTCTATACATCTAGTTCTAGTCTCTCTTCTGAGCTCTAGTCCTGCAAGCATCTCAAACTCACCTTCCTCCTGCCCACCCCGCTTTTCACTTAACCTCTTCTTCTTTCCAACTTTGCTATTAATGTGAAGGGCAACGTCCCTCTTCTCAATCATCTGGGCTCTAAGCTTCAGCTCCTCACACTCATCTACACATCCAAACCACTGTCATGTCTACCTTCACAGTACCTCACATGTGTCCTCTTCTCACACCATCCTATACCAGGCCCTCATCATCTCTTGTCTAGACTATCAAATAGTCTTCTAATTGGCCTCTCTGCCTGGAGTCCTCCCCCACTTTAATCTGTCTTCCACTCGGGAGGCATGTCCTATGCCAAAGTGATTTTCCTGCAGTGGAAGACTTGGCCTCTCACTGCTCCTCCCCAATTTCCCTTACCCCAACTCTGAATATACTTCAGCAGTTCCCTATGGCCTCCAGAATCAAATATAAAATCCTGTTTGACATTTAAAGTCCTTCACAACCTGGCCCATTCCCACATTTCCAGTCTTTTTATAATTTACTCCCCTCCATACTGTCTGAGAGCCAGTCTCACCAGCCTCCTTGCTGCTACTGGCACATGCTGTCCCCCATGTCCAGAATACTCTCTCACTTCACCTCCCACTCTGGGCTTCCTTGGCTTCTTTCAAGACCTGGTTTGAATCCCATATTCTGAAGGCCTCTTCTGTTTTGTCTCCCTTTATTTCTCCTTCCTCATCCTTGTTGGTCCCTTCTGTCTGAGATTGGCTTCCATCACACACATAGCCAGCCACACACACACACACACACACACACACACACACACACACACACACTATAGTTATTTGCATGCTCTCTTCCCCCCTTTCAATGGGAGTTCCTTGAGGGCAAGGGGCCATGTTTTTGCCTTTCTTTGTATCTCCAGGGCTTAGTATGGTGCTTAGAATATAACTCAAATGCTTGTTGACTATTTCTCTACTATCAATTTTTCTATAACTAAATACTCATTTGATTTCAAGGAGCCAAAAGATTCACTATATAATATTGGATGAGTTATTTAACATTTCTGAGTCTCAATTTCCCCACAATTTTTAAAAAATAAAAATAATATGATAATAAAAATAAAAATTAACAGTGAGACTAGAGGACCCTTCCTTTCCATTAATTTGTGCATGGAATTTTTTTTTTTCCAGTTAAGCAATACTCAAATATTTGAGTGTGCAAGTTTGTGCCTCTGAACACACAACTTGTGCTGATTTCTTATTCACTGGGGGAATTTTGTCAGGAATCAGTAATCAGTCCTGTGTCCTCCTTCCTATTGAAAAATTAAGTTATTTGACTTGCCATCACTAAGAACCATGGACTTTGACTTGTTTCCCCACAGTGGGAATTTGTACTGGTCCATCCACAATTTTCACTAAAGACAAACAAAAAACCCCAAACAAACCCCCAAACCCTGGTCTATGCTAAGGGTATAGTGTGTGACAGCAGAACACAATGAAGCCAATTGACTTATTAGCTTTCTCATCCACTGCCTAAATGGCCAGTGAGAGGAAATTTTTAACTACAGTTCTGGAAGAAGCTGGATTAAGAGTGATTTAAGATTTTTCCTGAACCAGCAAGAATGTCTTCATAAATTGGTAGCCACTAAAGTATCCAAAGTTTCTAGATAACTGGTAGTGAAACACTCATTCATTACTGATAAAATTGCAAACTTGTAGAATGTTTTTGAGAACAGTGCAGTATTCAGCAAAAATTAGAAAAATAACCCTATCTTTTGACCTAACAATTCTATTTTGGTGACCATTATCTAAAGTTGACCTCAAACAACAAACAAGAAAAAGTTATTTGTTTAAAGATTTGCAAAGCACCATTTTACTTAATTGCAAAAACAGAAACAACTTAAAGGTCCAAGAATAGGCGATGGTCAGTTTAACTGTGCTCCAATAATATAGCATAACACTATAATATAATTTGAAACTATTTGTTATTCATCATACTTTATTTTCCAAAAGGATCAGTGGCATCATTGGGTGATGTCTTGACTTGAAAGTGAATTGGATTTAAGTGAGGCAGAGCTGTGCAAAGTCATCAGTCTCACTCGACTCAGATGTCTCCAGAGTAATCTGAGTCAAGTGAGGCTGACTGGTGGGGGGGGTCTCAGATGCAGTGGGAGACCTTGGCCTTTTAAGCTAAGGTCTTTCTCAGGTCTCAGTTTGTCTGAGGCTACACCCAATCAGTGGCTAAAGGCTAAGTAAGAACTGAGGCAAAAAATGGCCTAGTTTGCCTTCACAAAAGAATCAAACTGGGAGGAAAAGACCCTCAGAGTTTCTGGCCAGAACAGAAACAATTGCTCTTTACACTCACTCTGAGCCATAAAATCCAAACAATAAGCAATTGAGATTTGGGAAGACCTACTGGCCAATAAGTGAGAGTCAGAGTTATTTGGATTTAAAGTATTTCCATTTGAATCCCAATGGACTTTAACAAAGTCTGGTTTACCAGAGGTATATTTCAAGAAATCATAAATGAAACTATAAATATGAAAAATGTAAAGAAATCTAGAAAGAGCTTTTTGAAATGATACAAAGTTAAAAAGGAAAAAAGTAGGACAGAGATTGAACTGTGGGCATACAGAAAGTAAAGTGAGTGGAAATGACAAAGGACATAGATGGGGACTTAAGGGATGCCCCTGGAAAATGGTTAGGGCACCTCTGCATTAAAATCAATTAAACAGTGAATCATCATTAGCAAATTTGATCAGTTTGACTGATATTCACTGTTAAACAAAAAGCAAGAAGTAAAGGGACTTCAAATTCTGGAATAAAGTTCAACTAAATAATTCTATTAAATCAAATATTTTTTTTTTAAAAAAATGCTTTTTAACAATGATGACAGGAAGGTGAAGATTGGCTGGGAAGTAGCCTTAGAAAGGTGGGGACAATTACAATTTGGACTGCTCACTCATTTTTTTAAACCTGATTGACTCAAGGAATTTCTTCCAGCTAAGAATCTATAAACACTCAATTAATAGTAACTGGAATCAAATAAACTATATTGCATACCTGACTACCCTATCTTCCTCTTAATCCACTACAAATATCTGCTTTGAATAGACAAATACTATTAACAATTTATCAATTTGTTTTTCCAGACCATTCCTTTGTAAAAAAAAAAATTACAGAGAAGTTGAAACCCAGAGACAATAAGTGATTTGAAGCAAATTAGCACCAAGATACCTAAAAGGTATTCTAACTACACTATTTAAGAGTACTAGACTATTTACTAAATTCTTTGATCTTTATAATTAAAGCACATATTATAATAACAAATAGTTTCTTTCTAAAACCCTGCTATGATAAAACTATTTTAAGGTTGCATATTAAACATGATGGGGGAGCCAAGAATTCTAAATAACTGAGAATTTAAATCATAGGTGCAACTAAAAATTTCTAAATTAGGTGTGATATTAACATGTCAGTGTCATAAAATGCCAATAGTTTGATTTGTTGCTAACATAATCATTTCTTATCCAGAAAAAAGTATTTATTAACATATTTCCTTACTGAAGCACAATTTTAAAATATTTTGCATGTATTTGGGCATGGATAATACACAATTTAAGAATACATTTTTTCTCACCTGGTATATTAATAACTGGGCAGGAATTAAAGTATTCTGAGAAAAGCTCAGCATTCAAAGTAGCACTCATCAGAACAACACGAAGATCTGGATTCTGCAACATAACATCCTTTAAAACTAGCAGCAAGAAATCACTAAAGGGAAGAAAAAAGATGCCCACATGGCAACCACATCCAGCATCAAGTATCATTCAGATTTTCCTCATTTATTTTATTCATGACTACTACCTCCCAACAGAAACAGACTTCCCAGCAGGTACTCGTTCTTTTCCCTTCTCAGCACTTTTATTTCCTTAAAAACTTTATAGCCTTTACAAATTCAAAATCTACAATGCAAATTCACAAATGACTTTAAATGAATTACAAGTTCCAAAGGTGGTTTGATGATTTTTAAAATAGCAAACTTTTAAATTTGTTTCCCACATTTTAATATCTTTGTATTTTCCTTTTGTGTTTTCTTCAAACCTACTTGAGTTTTTGACACTGTGGTCATTTAGTTATATTCTTTTAGGAATGAGGACAATATTTATTTAGATTTTGAGGACATGTGGTAGAGTAGAAAGAGTCTGAATTTAAACCCCAACTCTGCCACACTTAACTGGGTATGTATTCTTGGGCAAGTTCCTTTACCTACTTGAGTTTCATATGTAAAATATGAATGATGTTCCCATTGCACTACCTGCCTCCCATGGTGGTTTGTTTAGATCAAATGAGAAGCTGTAGGCATAGACTTCTCTGTTTAATGTTTAAAGCTCTTCTCAACCCACAATCCACCTTCCCAATCTAATTATTCATTAGTCATTCTGTGGCACAGCTCTCATACACAACATCCCATCTCTCATCCCTGCCTTTCCACAGGGGGGACTCTGTTCTCCTTAGCCTTGTTCACTTCTAGCTCTGCAGAGTTTGTAAAAAGCAGCTATGGAAGCTGTCCATGCCCTGATCTTTGTCATCCCAGGATCCTGGAGAATAATATCCCAAGTCAATTCCCACTTTTTTTTTTGGAGGGGCAATTGGAGTTAAGTGACTTGCCCAAGGTCACACGACTAGTGTCAAGTATCTGAGGCTAGATTTGGACCCAGGTCCTCCTGACTCCAGGACCAGTGCTCTATTCACTCAATTCCTACTCTCATGTTTCCTAATCCCTATAACTAAGGATCGCTGTCTGCTGATGCAAAAATCCTTTTCCCTTGCTATGTCTTACTGTAGGACTGACCCACCTTCCTCTATCTCTTCAACTGTTATGAACAAACCACCCTTCCATTTTAGGGCTCTTCCATGTCATTGACCTTCCAAATTAGACCTATACATCTCTGTGAAAAACACTACATTCCTGGCCACATCGGAGGTTCAGGCTGTTCCCTCCCGACCCTAACACAATAAATCAGGCACTGCCCCTTCTATCACTCTGCTGCTTCAGCTCATGCTTCCTCTTCCCAATCTGTGGTGACATCCTTCCATTTTTACCTTTGTAACATCTCTATCTGCCCCCACTTTTTTGCTCTGACACCAACAGCATCCTGGTGCTGACCTTCAGCACCTCTTGCCTGGACTTTTGCTGTAACTTGCCAGTTAACTCCCTCTCTCTCTCCTCACCCATCCTCCTGTGCTTATCGTCTGCTCTTTCCTAATTGGTAGTCAAAGGATATGAAAGGCAGTTTTCTGGGGAAGAAATCCAAGCTATTACACCTCATATGAAAAAACACTTTAGATAACTAAAAATTAGAGAAATATAAATCCAAGCAACTCTGAGATTCTTTATCATATTCATCGGATTGACAAAGCTGACAAAAAAAAATGACAAATGCTGAAGGGGCTATGGAAAAACAGGTACATTAATGCATTGCTGGTGGGGCTGTGAACTGGAAAGCATGCCCCCAAAGTTACTAAACTGTGCACACTCTCTGACCCAATGATCCTGATACTAGGTCTATACCCCAAAGAAATTAAAGAGGAGAGGGGCCCATATGTACAAAATATTTATAGCCGCTCTTTTTTGTGTGTGTAAGCAAAGAATTGGAAAATGAGGGCATGTCCATCAAAAGGGGAATGGTTAAATAAGTTATAGTATGAATGTGATGGAATACTAAATGGCATGGTAGTTTCAGAAAAGCCTGGGAAGATTTGTATGAACTGATGGCAAGGTGACGTAAGCAGAACCAGGAAACAATCTATACAATAACAACAATATTGTAGAGATAATCAACTTTGAAAGACTTTGAAATTCTTATCAACACTATAACCAACCACAGTTCCAAAGGACTCATGATGAAGCTATCTCCAGATAGAGACCTGATGGACTCAGAGTACAGACTGAAAAATTTTACCTTTACATTTTGTGCAAAATAAAAAAAATTGATGAAATAAATAAATTTATTTTATTTTATGTATAATAAAAATAAAATCAGATGAAAATAAAATAAAATTGGATGAAAAAAACACATGTTAAAAATGCTAAGGAGGGGAAGCAAGGAAGGAATGGCAGGAATGACCCATAGGAAGTCACAGAGATGCACACTGACAATTCACAGGCCAATCTGATGGGAATAGGGAGTTCATAGAGGGAAATAATACGAATTAGGCCTGCAGAGGTAAGTGGGAGGTAAACTGTAGAGGGCTTTAAATGCTAGTCTGAGGTATTCATATTTTATCCTAGAGGTGAGTACAGAGATGGCATAATTAGATTTGTGTTTCAGGACTATCAATTGAGCAGATAGATGGAAGATGGATTGGAGAGGGGAAAAGACCGGAAACAGGGAGACCAGTCAAGTGGACACTGAAATAGTCAAGGCAAGAGACGAACTAGACTCAAGGCCGTGTCTTTACTGGCTTCCTATGGCTTCTGGAATAAGACACACTCCTCAGCCTAGCACTGGAAGCCCTCTACAGTTCAGCTCCCACTTACTTCTCCTGATCTAAGGCTAAATGGAGAAAAGGGATGAGATGTGAGTGATGATGTGGAAGCAGAATCAACAGGATCCAGCAACTGATTTAATATGGGCTTTTTTCTTCATCTTCACCCTCCTGCACTATCTCTTCCTCCTAGTTACACTCTTTTCTTTTGGTTTCCATGACTGGTTCTCCTGATTCTCTTCTAAGCTGCCTGACCACTTCTTTTCAACCTTTTTTCCGGACCATGTTTTATTTCCTTCCTTGTAATCATAAGTGCCCTTCAAGGTTTGTTCTGGGCCCTCTTCTCTCTTTAGATTTCTCCTTTGGTGATATCACCAACTCCTGTGGGTTCAATTATCATCTGAAAGCAGGTGACCTTTTTTTTTTTTGGAGAGCAGTTGGGGTTAAGTGACTTGCCCAAGGTCACACGGCGTGTGTGTGTGTGTGTGTGTGTGTGTGTGTGTGTGTGTGTGTGTGTGTGTGTGAAGTGTCTGAGGCCAGATTTGAACTCAGGTCCTCCTGACTCCAGGGCTGGTGCTCTATTCACTGTGCCACCTAGCTGCCCCAAGCAGGTGACTTCTAAATAATATAAATCCAGTCTTAATCTCTCCATTGAACTCCAGTCCTAAATTGCCAAGCACTTGTTGGACAGCTCTCTAATTGGATGCCCTACTGACATCTCAAACTCAACATGTTCAAAACAGAACTGATTACCTTCCCACTCTAAATCTGCCTTTTCTCCAAACTTCTCCATTTCTGCTGAAAGTGTCATCACCCTCCCAAACTCCATTTCCTAAATTAAGAGTTATCATGGACTCCTCTCTCTCAATCTCATATCCAGTCAGTTGCCAAGTTTTGTCAACTCTCTCTATGAAATCTCTCTTGTCCCTCTCCTTATTTCTACTTAAAAGTTACCACCTTATTTCATGCTCCCATTACCTCTCATCTAGATTATCCAGTGGCTTCCTAACTCATTCCCCTGCCTCCAATCTCTCCTCTCTTAATTCTACATAGCTGCCAATATAAACTTCCTAATGCACCGATTTGACTATGTTCTCGTCTACATAAAAATCCTCAGTGGCTCCCTATTGTTCTAGGATAAAAGACAAACATCTGCCACAGCCTGACCTGGAAACTAGTATTTCTGTCTACACCTCTTTAACGTTTGTTTAGTTTTTGGTTTACATCATTGATTTCCACAAGATTTTGAGCAACAAATTTTCTCCCCATCTTTTTCCTATCCACCACCCCAAAATAGCGATCCCACTGTATACCCCCTCTCCCATTCTGTTCTCTCCTATGTCCTCCCCCATCACCCCTCTGACTTTATGATAGGGTAAGATGCATCTCCCTATCCCAGTGCCTGTATATCTTATTTCCCAGTTGCAACTACATTATTCCTTATCCTGTACTAGACTGTCTCTGACAAACTGGCTATCTCCAAACTCCAAATCTGATCTCCTGCCCCTGTGCATTCATATAAACTGTACATCCCTACCTGGAATACACTCTCCTCATCTCTGCCTTTTGTGAAAGCTCAGACCATGTGCCAACACCTTTGTAAGGTATTAGTGCTCTCTTCCTCCTCCAATTACATTTGATCTTTATATCTGTGTTCATGCTACATTTTCTCAGTAGAATATAAGCTCCCTGAGGGATAGGGACATTTCATTTTTGTCTTTGTCTTTCTAGGTCTTCCTCTTCTGATTGTTCGTGGTGCCACAGAAGTGGCACCTGGTTTTTTTTTTTTTAAGTTAACAGTATTTTATTTTTTTCAATTACATATAAAGACAATTTTTACACTCATTTTTTGAAAGAACTTGAGTTCCAAATTGTCTTCCCTTTCTCCCTTCCCTCTCCCATATTGCAAGCAATCTGATATAGGTTATACATGTGTAATCATGTAAAACATATTTCACATTAGTCATGTTGTGAAAGAAGAAACAGAACAAAAGGAAAAAAAAACCCATGAAAAAAAATTTTTAAGTGAAAATAGTATGCTTCAATCTGCATTCAGACTCAATCATTTCTTTCTCTGGATGTGGACAATACTTTCTATCATGAGTCTCTTGGAATTGTCTTGATCCCGGGTTCTTGAAAGCTGTGGCAACAGACCCCAAGCTCTGGCAGGTTCTACCATGCTGAAGGGCTTAGGGTATCAGCCTAGTGATGTCTCTCATTAAGGACTAACCTAGGTGACACTGGACAGGATCATTCCCATGTCTCTGGTGGGGTGAAATCACAGATCCATGAAGCAAAGGGCACGGATACTACAGGCACTTAATCGATGCTTGTTAAACTGAACGTGTTCAAGATTCCCCCTGTCACTAAGTCAGAATAGTCTTGCGATTCCACTCTGCTGTGGTACCTATGTTTTGGTTGCTGAGAGTTACATGACTTCTGCCTCTCCCCTTTTCCAACTATTTTAAGAGAGCTCCAAAGCATGACCCAAACCACATCACATAATAGTCCAACTTCTTTCTGTACAACTAACAACTCTTAAACAATTAAAAGAGATTAAGAGAGTTAGCTCATGATTGGGGCAGAATATAGCAGGCATGGCATTATGCCCAAGTAGATTTCTTTTTCATTTTTAAAAAATATATCTATGTATATTATAAAATATACATTATAATGATGATGATGAAGAGTAGCTATCTCTACCATCATAACCTCCTATGATGAATGGATCTTGACTGGACTAGAAGCTGCCAGTCTAGCATCTTCAGTCCCACATAAATGAGATATTAGGTCTTGACATAACTTCCAGCTTAGGTCTTCTCTACAGTACTTACCTCCAAGTGACTTTCAACTATGTCCTAATTTGATGCAGTTGTGCCTCTTACCTTTCTTCTGTTCTCTCATGAACTTCATCAACAATAACATGGGTGACTCCCTGGAGAGCTGCGTCTCCTTCTAGCCTTCTCAGCAGCACTCCTGCAGTGCAGTATAACAGTCTGGTAGCTGAGGACTTAAATGTAAAAGGACAAAAGACAGACATGTGGTCAGCTAAAAAAACCAGACATATGCACCAAAAGCTCTGTTGTCCCACAGTTCTGAATAGGAAGAGATACAAACTAGTAAAATAAGCAGGATACAATATGGCATAAGAGGAAAAAGCACAGGCTTGGCAGTTTGCACAGTTGAGTTTGAGTCTGACACCAACTCTGCAACCCTAGTCAAATGACTAGGTTTCTGGGTCTTGGGATTCAGTTTTCTCACCTGTAAAATGGCAATAATGATATCTGAACACAGAGTTATGGGAAAAAAATATTTTGTGAGTCTTAAAGCACCAAAGAAATATCAACTTAATTAAAATTTAATTAATATTGAGTTAATATTATCTGTAAATCAAGGTGACTGAACCTGAAGGTGCCTTTTAAATTTAGCATTCTCTATTATTCTGTTCATTCAAACCTAAATTTAACTAATACTCTTTTTTTTTTTTGAGGGGGGAAGGCAAGGCAGTTGGGGTTAAGTGACTTGCCCAAGGTCACACAGATTAACTAATACTCTTGCTGTGAATTCTGTTCTATTTCATATAACAGTTTCAACAACAACAATAGAAAGTATTATAAAATAGACAAATAACTGTGATTAGCAAATACAAATCAGAATTAAATTGCTTCTTGTTTGAATAAGGCCAATAAATCACTATCCTGACAAAATGCAAAAAATTAAAATAAAAAAACCTAATTGTTAATTTCTGTCGATGAAGATTAAGAAGACTTGCTTCAAAATTTCTCTAGAAGCATTTCACACTATTCTAAGGATCATTGCCTAAAGAGTCATCATCCAAATTTTCTACAGATCTTTAGATCAAAAGTACTCTTTTAGAGGTAACAATAGTATATATGTTACCAATAAGTGGACAAACTATACATACCTTGACACTCTCTAAGCGGATCTGGTACCCCACAGTAAGACCCATCTTTTCTGCTCTCTCTTTAGCGACACGTTCAGCTACAGAAATAGCAGAGATCCGTCGAGGCTGGGTACAGATGATGTTTGCTACCTTCTCAGGAGGTCCGTGCAGAGTATCATCCAGAATAAACTGAGGGATCTGTGTGGTTTTCCCACATCTGTATCAAAAAGACCCCCACGCCCCCACCCATAGCAAACTTTATATGAGAAAGTCTTAATTTCTATAGTTTTTCCTAGCTTTTCTTTAGAAAAATCATTAAGTGATCGTATGTTGTGGGAAAGGGATAAAACCAGTTATGCTTATAAGCTGTAGCTTCATCTCATTTATGAGAAAAAAGAATCAACTTTTTAACTTACAGTAGGTAAACAAAGGATTAGGAATCTTCAAATGAGAAGATTTCAAGTGAAAAGGCCAATCTCCTGACCAATCTATTTCTTTGCCTATAAAATGGGGGTCATGATCATGATAATGGTAACAGCAATAACAATAAAAGTAACAATGATGAGCATTTTTATAGCATTTTCAGGCTTGTAAAATGCTTTACAAATATTATTTTATTTGGTCCTCACAACAACCCTGGAAAGAGGGTACTATTATTTTCCCCATTTTATAGACAAGGAAGCAGAGGCAGATAGAGGTAAAGGATTTGCCCAGAGTCAAATGAGTTAAGTGCCTGTGGCTAAATTTGAATTCAGGTCTTCCTGACTCTAGATCCAGCACTCTATGCATGGTGCCACCTAGATGCCTCTCTTTTTGAGGCATAATACTTCTGAGGATTATACTTTTGTCTAAAAGATTAGTTCATGTCTAAATATACTGGAGACCATAAAGTGCTGCACATATTTCTACATAACAATATTATTTATATGTAATTATTAAAACACTAGATACTTTTCTTCCTTAATATTCATTTAGATTTTAGGCAGGATGGGGGAAACCATAGCTATATCAGTATTACAAATACCTGTGAGTCCTGATATAATATGCTTCTATGTTAAAAAAAATGTATATATTATATATATATATATATATGCACAAAATTAAATTCATATTTGTTTCTGGGTAGATTTCCCTAATTATCAGAAAAAAGGAGAAACAAGGAAAAGATGTCTTATATTATGCCCAAAATGACAGCTCTAGAAACCACAGAAAATCCTAAAGCTGAATTCGTTTTCAAAATAAATACATTGAAATTATTTTCTTTAAACTCAAATATGAGCCCTCTTAGGGAATCTTATCCTAAAGGTATTTCAATACATAACGGATCATAAGCGGGGTACTCCCTTCACTTATTTATAAACACTTGTCAGAAAGAAAATGAAAATAACCCAAATAAATTCTAAAACTCACCAACCAATATAGTACCAACTACTATTAAAAAACAATAACAAAAGAAAATTCTACTCTAATGAAAACAAATATTGTTTTCCTAGAATATAGTTGGTCTAGGTTAACCAGGGGTCATACCACAATCTAACATTTAGATTAAATCTCCATTAATATATCATGCAGCAGCTAGGTGGCATAGTGGATAGAGTACTGGCCCTGGAGTTGGGAGGACCTGAGTTCAAAGCTGTCTTCAGACACCTGACACTTACTGGCTGTGTGACCCTGGGCAAGTCACTTAACCCCGACTGCCTTACCAAAAAACAAAAACCAAACAACAACAAAAATGAATACATCACACTCTTACCCAGTCATACCACTCACAACAAGCACTTGGTGCCTGCTCAGCAAATCAAGAATGGTTTCTCTTTCTTCCCAAGCAGGGAGTGATCGTCTCTCTTGCAGAATTGACTGGTATTGTCTGGAAGCCTAATATAATCCAAAGGTATCAAGACAATCAGGTTGTGCAATCATTATCCCACAAAGCCTTGAGGACATTAAAAAGAGCCTACAAGAGAAACTCACTCCTTGGGTTTAACACTTTTCCTGCTTTACCCAGTAATGGTTTCTCCATCACATAAAATACCCTTTTCAAGCGCAAATAATAATTGAATTTCTTCACATAAGGACAGCTCTTGCCCAAGAACCTCATCTGGAGTCACAGCTCAGCACAAAGCAGCCATGGGGCCACTGGTGATCTATTACCATTGTGAATAGAGTTTTCCATCATCTAAGGAATTTCTAAAACCATAATTTCTAGCATATCCCACTTGCATAAATGTGTGACCTCTGAACAACTGAGATGTTCTATTCTTATTTTTAAAGGCTTGATTGCCTGATGTTTACAGGGACAACAAAAAAAAACTACTCTGATTCTGAATGTTGATGTCACCATAAGTGACACAAGTTAGAATTTTTCCTCACAATGTAAAATCATAATGTTTTAGAGCTGAAAGGGGCATAAGAGATTATCCAGTCCAACTCCTTCATTTTACATATGAGGAAAGGTAGGTCTCAAGTGATGAAACAAGTCTGCCATGGCAGTTTACTGAACAGGTACTGAAATCATCTTTATCTGGATGTCTTTCAAAAATTAATCTTTTTATTAGTAGATATCTAGTTTAGGGTTACAAATTTTGTTCAAAGCATCATTTGGTCTGTTATTGTACTAAAAATCGTGTTTCTGAGAATAACTGGAACTTTGTGATCACCTATTACTCTGTACTGTGTTTACTGCCCTATGGGTTAATATTCAAAGTCAGAAGAGAACCTGACATATAGAAAAGTTCAACAAACCAAGGTGACAACAGGATGTGGGAGGAGGAATACCAAGCTCCCTTTCTCCTATCTGTTATGAACTGCTGAGCACTGTTTTACTATACTCTACCTTTTTTATATGAAACTTCTTGCAAATCTTAGCATTTTCAGCATATACAGACTTAGCCTGCCAATCATATCTCCTGGAAATCTTTTTCTTGAGGTTGACATAGCTTTCATTCTCTACAATAACTGGTGTAAGACCTTCATCCTCATCTTCCTCCTCCTCAGGTTCTGGTTCTTTCTTGACTAGATAGTAAAAAAGAAAAAAAATGAAACATTTTCAACATCAAGCTAAACTGACAAAGAAAAAAGGGCACTTTCCAAGTAATAAAATAAGTAAATTTATAAAAATGGAGAGGAAGGAGGTAGGTTAAGGGTAGCATGAATTTTGAAAGTATATTCAATTAGATGCTTCTTTTCATTTCACAAAAAGCTTTTGAAATAGTTTAACTGTCTATAGACCTTTCTCTGAACATATCTGCTAAAATAAGAGTTTAAACCTGATAGTAAAATAAGAAATCAAGGCACTGCTTCCACTGGAATTTTGGTAGCATAGAGAAGTATTGCTTTAAAAAAAATGTATGAACAGTCAAATGAAACATTGTGAAATAAATTTTATGTGAAAAGTCAGTTATAAAGAATACACTCCTGAGGAGTCCACAGGGCTAGCAAAATAAGTGCGGCAAACACGCAGTTTATAATAGCAGTTCCCTTTAGAGATGGTTACTAGAGCTAGCAATAAGAACAGAGGATTGAAGATTTCACTTCAAGCAATGAAAATTTTGCAGTGACCTGCAAAAAACATTTTGCTTCTTCTTTGACACAGCACTGTTAGGAAATGTTTCCTTGTCTCTTTGTAACTTCTTGTTCCATCCAGTAGGGGAAAGCAGACCAAATCTAAGGTCACTTCCATGTGACAGCTTGTCAGACACTTGAAAACAGCATCCTTTTCTACAGTCAGCTCCTTCAACTGATCCTCATGTGGACTAAGAATTTGAGGTCCTTCACTTTTCTGGTTACTCTTCTCCAAACACTCCCTACTTTGAGTCTTTCCTAAAAATGGTGCCCTGAATTGAGTGCTGCAGTGCTGCTGATGTGACGGGCAGGATATTCACCCTCTTTGTCCTGAACACTGTACTTTTCTACAGAGCCTAAGACTGCATGAGTTTTCTTGGCTGCTTATATCACATTTTTTGCAACTCTGTAGTGTGGTGTCCTCTTTCTTTTTCCATACCATCTCAGTTGGTGACCTTGTCAGCTCCCCTGGGTTTAATGATCATCTCCAAACTGGTGATTCTCACATCTATACATCCTGCGCAATCTTTCTCCTAAGCGTCAGCTCCACATTTCCAATCTCCTACTGGACATTTTGAACTGGATGTTCCATGGGCAACTGAAATTCTACATATCCAAAACTGAACTCATCTTTTTTCTCTAGACCCAATCCCCTTTTGAATTTCCTTATTTGCATCAAACACCCTTTCAGTCACTCAGATCAGCAACCTTAGCATCATACTTAATTCTTTACTCTTTCCTACCACACATATCTAATCAGAGGCCAAATCATATTGTTTTACCTCCACAGTATCTCTTAAAATAAACTGTAGCAGACCATCTTTATATTCTAAATGACTAAAATGTTCAGAGAATACAAGATCCCACTGTGCTTTTTTGTTGAGTATAAAAAATGTAATCAATTCAAAAAAGCAATATGTAGCATTAAAGACTATTGCAACAGGCTGTTTCCCATGCATGTGTTAAGATCATACAGGATTCCTGTGGGTCTATAGATAAATCAAATAGATCTTTGGGGCAAATAAAATAAGTTCATTTAAAATCTAGATATTTCTCCTACACAGTTCAAATAATTTTCTTTACAAGTACAGCAGGAAGTAGGGACCATTTTCACTTTCTGCTTGTGACTGCTCTAAGGGCAGAAAAGGTAAATGCTTTCCCCATCATCATGGGCAGAAGCACACAGAGAGTCTAACTCCTAAATTCAATATGGATTTTCTCTGCCCATTACCCAAAGAATAATACTTTTGATAGTTTACAAACCTTCTGGCACAAGACTGGAAACAAAGGAACTATTTGGAACCATTGGTTTACGACTGGCAGTATAATTTGTTTTGTTCACAGAGGGAGTTGGCAACAAGTTTACAGGAGGAACACTATACTTGTGATGGGTATTTGTTAATAATTCGGCAATTTCTTTTTCATCCTCCAAAAGGGTTATCAAAGAATATACTACGGGTTCAGCAGTCTCAGCAAATGTCAATGCCTTCCCATAAAGAAACTCAGAAATGTGTAAACGACAAGCCAGAGGTAGATTTTCATTGGTGGAATAAAATGCCACCAGAGGTGCTTGGAAGGGATATTTGCTACCTTCAGAAAATCTAATTTCAAGTTCATATAAAAAAGAGACATCTCCATTAGATCTAAGATGAGAATCATCTACAGATCGCTCTGCTTTTCTTGAAAGTTGTCTTGAGGGATTTTCGTGTCTGAATTTGCATTTTGATCCAAATCTACAATTTCCTTGGAGATAGAATTGACAGATTTCACGTGAAGTCTGTACATTTTTGGCACTTTTCTTCTGTTTGGATTTGCAGAGTTTATTTGTTAGGTGCTCCAGCTCCAATCCAATTGTCCAGACTCTGTTCTGAATTCTTTCTACAAATTTTTCTCCACAGATTGACCGGAGAGCAAAAGCTTCTTCTTGTCTTTGTTCCATACACTCTTCCCAACTGACACGGGATGCTGCTGCAGAGATCTCCATCCTCTCTGCATATCTTTCTGAAAAGCACCGAGACAGCAAATGTTCCAGGGAGGCCCCAACATCACCATCACAGGACTTCAATGCTGCCTGGCAATATTCAGTATTAAAACCATACCTACATTAAGAGAAAATAGGTCTGGAATCAGTGAAAATTTATTCTGGTAATAAGAAATAACTGTAATTTAATTCTGCTAAATATGCTAATATGGAATCATGGGGACCTCTAGTTTTTGTGTAATTATGTGTTTAAAATTACTAAGGGATTACGGCTTTGAGCATATGTCAGTGATATCACTAGCCATAAAGATCTTCTGTTCTTTTTAAGAATAAGGAGGGCATGATACAAACTCCCCAACTCCTTCTGCTCATGACACCACAAATTTAATACAAAGAATCAGCCTCTCAAGCTATGGGCATTTTATTCCCAAGTCTGTTTAACCACTAACTGTCTACTGTGACCACAAATAGGCACTAGGGGGCTCAGTAGATAGAGCACTGGGCCTGAAGTCTGGCCTTAGACATTTCCCAGCTGTGTGGCCCTGGGCTAGTCATTTACTCTCTCAGTCTCAGTTTCTTCATCTGTAAAAGGGAAATGATAATAATAGTATCTATTTGTTCTTTGGAGGTCAAATGAGTTAATACATATAAAGAACTTTCTAACCCTTAAAGCAGTACATAAATTCTGGCTGCAATAATAATTCTTATTAGACTTTCATTTTTACTTCAATAAACTATACTGTCTACAATGTGCAAAGTACCATAAAGGGTGCTTCAGGGTCTCTAACACAGTGTAGAAAGAGAGAGAGATGTAAGAAGACACACAGTGAAACAAGAGTCTCCACTCTAAAGTTATCAATTAAACCTGGCATTTTAAGGGCAGACGGTCACACCCGCCTGCTGTAACAGCAATAGAGCCACTATCGCGAACAGCCACGAGCTGAAACACACTCTGAATTTCTCCTTTCTCTGGTTGTACCTTATCATTGGGCCTTAGACATTCTCAGTTAGACAAACTATCTAGTTGTCTTAAACTTGTTCGTTTGTAGTTAAAAGAAAGGCTGACTGATAACCGAGACATGGGCTAGGACTCTGGGAACATAAGACACTCTGGTTCACATAGCACTGGGCCAGGAATCAAGAATGCCCGAATTCAAATCTGGCCTTAGACACTTACTAGCTGTATGACCCTGGGCAAGTCATTTTACTTGTTTGTCTTAGTTTTTTCAGTTGTAAAATGGGGGTGATAACAGCATATTCCCTCCCAAGGTTCTTATGAGGACCAAATGAGATGATAATTGTAAAGTGCTTAGCATAATGTTTGGCACATATTACTATATAAATGCTTGTTCCCTCCTCTCCCCCCTTCCCTCTTGAATAATTGTGAGAGTTTTACATCTCCAGGGACTTGGTGATGAAAATGCCAAAGTGGCTTTAGTAATGCTCTAGATATACGGCCACATGTAGCCTTCTAGGTCTTTAAGTGTGGCCCTGTGACAGAATCTAAACTTCACAGAAGCATCTGTTCTGTGCAGTTTGGATTCAGTCAAAGGGTTACACTTGAGGACCTAGATGGCCACATGTGGCATTGAGGATGCTGGTTTACACAGCCCTGCTCTAGGATCTAGATAATAATCTCACGGGTACAGGGAGTTCCCCAGCAAGAATATCTTCTCGGCTCTTCCTTCAGTCCATGCCTGGAATATACAGCCTCCTGACTTCAGCCTCACACAATGCCACTGTTCCTTCAACATGAAAGTCAAGTCCCAATCAGTCAGCCAATCAATCAATAAGCATGTATTAAACTAAACATCTACTATGTGCCAGGCACTGTGCTAAGTGCTCAGGATACAAAAAGAGGTGACAGTCTCTTCCCTCACAGCTTACAATCTAATGGAGAAGACAACACATAAATAAATATACACAAAGCAAGCTATATACTGTATAAACAGGAATTAACAGAGGGAGGGCACTAGAATTTGGAAGGGCTGTAGAAAGTGGGATTTTAATGGGAGGTCAATAGGTGAAGATGAGGAGACAGAGTATTCCAGGCATGGAAGACAGAGAAAATGCCCCGAGTTGAGAGATTGTGTTTTGTTCATGGAACCCCAAAGAGGTCAGGGCCACTGCATTGAAGAGTGTACAGTATGTGTTAAATAGAAAGGTATAAGACTGAAAAGAAAGGTAGGAGGGGGCTAGGTTATGAAGGACTTTGAATGCCAAACATAGAATTGTGCATTTGGTTTTGGAAGAGACAGGAAGCTGCTGGAGCTGGGGGAGGGGGAAGAGTGTATGTAACATCATCAGACTTACGTTTTAGGAAAATCACTTTTGTGGCTGAATGGAGGATGGACTGGAGTAAGGAGACTTGAGGCAGGCAGACCCAGGAGCAGGTGATTATAAACTCTGAAGCTTTGCTGGTACCCGAACTGCCTTCCCTCCCAAACCACACAGCATTTAATTACTTTGTATTTACTCACTTCACAGTAACAGTTATCTTTATACATAAAACAATACATTGTAGATAGACTTCTTGTCTCCCCCATTAGACTGTAAAAGCCAGGTGAATAGGATTGCTTCATTCTTGATAGCTGCATCCTGAGTGCTCACCACAGCTTCTGGCACACAATAAGGGCTTAATACTTGCTGATTGATCAAAAGATTGCCTGAAACGTATAATCTACACTAAATACGCTTTTTTGGTTACCTTCCTCTGTACATTCCCTAGCTTGTCAATGTCCTTCCTAAAAAAATGGTGTCCAGGACTGAACACAGCACCCCAGTTGTGACCAAAACACAGCAGGACTCTCACCTTCCTTGTCCTGAACGTTACGCTTCTCCATACAGCCCACGACTGCATGAGTTTTCTTGATTGCCATATCATACTCCTTGCTACCCTTAGCATCCCTAAGCACTTAAATACTGTGTTTCAATCCAAACTTCCTGTCTATGTGCTGGCTCTCCCCCTGCATATGTGAGGGAGGGGCAGAGAGAAGGAGAGAAGATGAAGAGAGGACAAGACACATACACAGAGAGAGGAAGGGAGCAGGGCGGACGGCACCCAAGCGAAAACACTTACCTGGAGAGTTTCTGGACTGCAAATGGAGATACCTCAAATTCAGAAATGTGCGGCTTCACAAGTACAGAGCCAGCATGTTCCACAGGTCCACAGTCACGAACAAAGGAAGCCTCCTGGCTGTAAGACCAGTACTGTTCATCATCACAATAATCAGCCTCTTCTTCCTCCCCAGAAGCACCTCCTCTGACATAAGAGATATTAACATATTACTGAAGTAATAATATAATTTGAATTTATTTCAAAGAGGAATCTAATCTAACAATTTAGTTCCAGGATCCTCAGGACACTGATCATGATCACGTGGTCCAATGTCAATGAAGCCTTAGCTGACTTGTCATTTCAGTATGACCCATAGAAATAACTCTGCTACCACCTAGTCTACTGTTTTTCCTTCTAGAAGAACCACTGAAATACTTATTCCCCTCCCCTCCCAAGTACCTTCTCTTTAATTTGGAATAGATACTGACAACTGAATGAGAAGGAAAAGGAGCTGTCTGTAATTAACTACACATTAATTCTTAGGATGTGAAATGAGCAACTTCTCTATCTGAAGATGCAAGTCTTAAGTCATTAAAAAAAACACGAAAAATAACCAAGATTATGGTGAAAGCCTATGGTGTCAGGGAGATTGTTACATTATAGGAGGCAGGACCGTATGGTAGAAAGACTATTGCACTGGAAGCCATAAGACGGGGGCTTGATTCCTAGGATCTGCTTCCTACAATGTGGATGACTGTAAGACATTTTACTTCTGGGGGCCTCAGTTTCTTTATTGTGAGATTAGGGATTAGATAACTGCCATGAGTACCATGAAGTTTTATTTCTATGACTGCTGTGATCTTATATTTAATGTGCAGAGACTCAAAATTTTCCTACTTAAAGATCAAACTTATTCCCACCACAACTTTCTTTTCAAAGACAGACACAGAAGCAATTATTGACACACACAGAAAAAAGCAGTGGATGAGAAGAAACAACTGAATAGAGTATGCAAAAGAAATGGCATAGTCAGATAAAACAACTAACTCGAATCCAGCCTCCGGCTCCTGTCCTTGGAGTTCTCGAAGAAGAGCTTTGACTTTCTCCTGATTCTCAGAAGTCATATGGAGAGTCTGTAAGGGTACTCTGGTTTCAGGCCTCCGTTTTGGTTGTGCTCCTCCCTTGCTAGTGCTGCTGCTAGGCCTAAAAAGGAAATCAGACCAAAATTCTACATTTAGCCATGATCTGAGGTTACCTATTCCCTGGAGTCACTCACTACACTTTGCATTAAATGAACTGTCAAGCAGCTTACTAAAAAAGATAAAGAACATAAAGATACAGATGGAGATCTATCTTCCTGGAGTATCCATTGGCTCATTATATTGTCTACAACAACCTGACTAGTTAAATAGCTGTTTCATTGTTGTTTTCACTAATCCAGTAGGCACACAGGAAAACACAATAGTGATTCACTCTATGATAAGACATTTGGAAGTAAGAGGTCTCATCCCTGCTGTTCATCCTTAGTTCTCAAAGAGGACCAGTGACATATGGTGATGTCTTGACTTGCATGTGAATTGGATTTGTTAGGCAGAAACTGTGCAAAGTCGTCAGATCATCTTTAGTTCATTCTCTAAGGCAGAGGCACAATCTGAAAACAATTAATAATCTCTCCCTATTTGTCAATGTTAGGTATAACTTGTTATGTGCAAGGCATTGTAGGATATAAAGGAAAGACTCAGGTGCCCTCAAGGAATTTGCAGTCTAAATGAAGAAAAAAGAGGAAAAGGCAAAAACACAAAATAACTGTAAAACGAGAGAATAAAAGTACCATAAAAGAAGTGCAAATAAAATACTATAAGGATGTAGAAGAGGAGGAAATCATTCCACTGGGGTGAGCTGAAAAGACTTTATGGAATGTCACTTAAACTCTTGAAAAACAGGATGGATTTCAATAAATGGTAATGTAGAGGGAGAGTATTTCAGGCAGAAGGAAGAACATAAGCAAAGGTGTAGAGATGGGAAAACAAGAAATATTCTAGGAATAGTGAGTAGTCCAGTTTGCTTATGTATATGGAAACAGTAGAACTTGGGGCTGGAAAGATAATGTGAAGGATTTAGACTTCATTTTATAAGTCACTTTAATTTTCATAATGATTCATATTCCTCTAGTCCTTTAAAGTTCACAAAGCGCTTTCCAAACAATAACCCTAGAAGTATCATTATTTCCATTTTAGCACCGAGGAAACTGAGTCTCAGCTAAGCAGTGATTTGTCCACTCTCCTAGAGCTGGCATTAGAGCTAGCATTGTTTGAATCTGTATCTTCCGGTTCTCGGCTTAACGTTGTGTTCAGTAGAGCAGGCTGCCTCTCAGGTTCTGAGTGTTAGGGAAACTGTGATTTCACGACTATTCTGGAAGTAATGTGCTGGATGGATTGGACGAAGGATAAGTTACAGACAGAACAGTGTTAGAACCCTATTACAAGAGCCCAGATAAATGGTGAGAGCTAAGAGCAGTGAGAATCAATAGGAGGTCAAAGACATCAGAGATGTATTAATGTTAGCAGAACTGATTTCTTATGGTTCACAGAAAAACAAGCAGGATATTCTGGACCTACTATTCTATATTAGATGAGTCTAGAAGGAGATGAATGAATCCTGAAGGCATAAATAGAGAACATTCTGATGAGGAAGAAAAAGGGAAATTGTCTAAAGAGACTGCTATAGTTTATAAAAAGGTAAGTCATCAACCAGCCTAGAGAGTGATATGGTATAAAGAGAAGAGAGAAGCAAGGGCAAATGAACAAGGGTTGAATACAAAAGCATAACATGGTCCTGTAAGTTCAAAAAAAGCTGACATAGGCAAGGAAATCTAACAACAACAAAAAGGGAATTCTTTTAGTTATAATGGGAAAAAGGTAAAATCAAAGAAGGGACAGGATTACTGTTTAGAACAAATGGAATGAGGATAACAGAAGATGAGAAGGTTGAACTAATCAACAATTATTTTGCTTCCATTTCTTTTTCAGGAGAATTAAAAAAAACAAACCAAACAAAAAAACAAAACCCACAACAAAAATGGCTAATGAGGGAAGGATGCCTTGAAATTCCTTGGAAGATGGTAAAGTAATTGGTTCCCTAGAGGCAGCTCTTTTCTATCACATCAAATTAAAAAAAAACCAAACCCAAATTCAGAAAAGTAAATAATGATAAATGAAAGAATCTAGAACAAAATAATTCTTACATGAAAAACAACAAAAAGCTAATTCATTAGTTTGTCCCTCTAGGTATTCCAACTGTTCTAGGTTCCCCTTCCTGATCTGACAGCCTAACTATTGGCTGAGAACAATCAGGATCATAGGTAGGTGGATGAAATGAATTAGGATTTCAAAAGCAAAAAGTCTCAACTCTTCATTAATCAATATTATTGGTCATTGGAAAGCTTTTTTGGAGGAGGAGAATTGGCAGAACTACTAATGACTGGTCAGGGTGCAGGACAGGTGGGCAGGATGCCTTCAATTTCTTCCCTGGCCTTTAGGTGGTGGTAGACTAAGGACGGAACACTGGAAGGCAGCTCATGGAGGGAGCAGTGGTAGTTGGACAGAGCCAGAAGAAAGGGATTGATCTGGCAGTCAGGTAAAGTGATTGACTGAGTGTGGGGTTGAGGGAGAAGAAAGGTAAGACAAGTCTTTCAATGAAATCTCCAAGTAGAAGTGATCTCTTCATCCTTAAATTTCTCATAGCATTTTGTTTGTGAATGTGTCTTATTTCTTCTATTAAGTTGTATGACTGTTGAGGGTAAGGACTGTCCTTTTATTTCTTTTTTGTAGTTCAAATACCTAGAAGGAGCCTAACAAATATTTCTTGAATGGAAATATTTATTGAAATTCAACAATACCTAAAAAACAATAACTCCCAAACCCTCTTGCCAGCTAGCCTGTTTCAGAAATGTACTGTTCCCAGAACATAGCATTTCAATTTACCAACACCCAAGTACAATTTTTTTGCAAAAAAGGATAACTGTAGTTTTGTACTTCAACCAATCAATTAATAATCATTTATTAAGCACCCAGTGCATGCCAGGAGGGGAGAAGGAGTGAAGGGGACAGGGATGGGAAGGAACAACACATGATGGGAAGGAACAACACATGATGGGACATAGAGATGAAATAGGGACAAAAATAAAACAGTCTCTGCTCTCAAGGAGCTTACATTCTATCAAATTAATTTAAATAGAATCTTAGGGTGAGGCTCTTCTCTATTTACATAAATTTAAGAAAACATTAACTTATGGTAGTATTTGTTGATACTCTCTCACACATCTTTATATAAGTTGCTTTATATTCATGCAACTGAAATTGTTCCCAAATTTAAAATTCCAAAAGGATAATGACCTGGATGAAACTCCTGATTCACCGAAGACACAAAAATCATCTCCATCATCCCAAATTTTACTTGAGCCTTTCCTACTGCCACTGGTTTGAGATTTATTAGCATGACTCTTGCCACCCCGTCCTCCTCCTCCACCTTTTCCACCACCTCTTCCACCTCCTTTGTTTGGCTTTCCTTTTCTTCTCACAAAAGAGCTCATTTTTACCTAAAAAGAGGGGAAATAAAATAAGTATTATTTCAAGGCTTCTTATTGTGTTTGCATAATCTGTTTAGCCAAATTACACGTACACAGTGTTTTATCCAAACCTGAAATAGGATTCAACAAACGATTCCTATTTAGAAAGCTATCCTAAAATACTTTAAAAATTGTATTTTACAAACTTTAATTTCCATATAACTTCTCAGAAACAGAGAAGCAACATGGCTTTGCAAACATAGAGATGGCTTTGGTGTCAGGAAGACCTGAGTCCAGATCCCATCTCTGGCATATACTGGCTGTGTGATCACAGGGTCAGTTACTTACCCTCCTGATGTTCAAGGCAGATAAAGACTAGAAGGTGTCAGTTTGCATTGGTAGAAGGAGTCTTCTCATGTGAAAGTTCCCTGTACCAAAGCAATTGCAGGTTCATTCCCCATACCTTTTCATAAACATATTTACTACAGGAAAGATGTATGCAAAGTAGACATTCTCCCCAAATTGGAAACAAATTAGAAGTAAATTTCATGAGGATATTTTTATCATTTCCTACTTTGAAAATTATTTTATTCTAACATTAGCTTAAAGAGTTTGCTGAACTTCAAGACAGCCATTTCACTGTGTTTAAGGTCTACTGATAGCAATAAAATCACACTTTATGGACAAAACCACTCTCATCTCCCTATCATTGCCATATTTATACCCACTGTATTCCTAATCTCAAAGTTTTAAAATGTCACAACTAAAGGAAAATAAAGTCAGCCAGATTCAAGACTCAAGATCATTTTTTGCTGCAGAGCAACAACCCTGACCAATCCAAATGAAAATTCCTGTTACAAGAGACTTCTGGCTCCAGTTTGCAGCTGTGGTCCAAGAACAACACAAGGATGGAGTAAAATTCTCTCACCTTCTTTGCAAAGAGATAGATATATACAAATGACACAAAGGTAAGTTCAGGAAAAGCTCCAAAGCAGGATGCACTCAACAATGGGATACTCAGATTTCTGTAAAGACAACTTAGCAATCCCCTAAAATTGATTCTTTTGTTAAAAAAAAAAAAGGCTTCTGAAACTGACTTATCAGCTCTACACCTCAAGAATCCCTCTACTATCCATTTGTATTTAAACATAAAAAAGCATTAAGTAAAGCAAGTAGGAGCTGTATGATAATATGGACAAGGAATACGAACAAAGGGGATCATAGAATATGTTAGAAATATATGTAGAAAAATATTCCATTTACAACCTAAACTGAGATCTCATTTAAGCATGTCAATTGTGGATAACATACCACCAGTTTCTGTCCTTACTCAGTCAGCACAGCAGCTGAGCTCACTGTACCAAATTTTATCCTAACAGAAGGTTAACACTGACCATAAGTTTTGATAAAAACCATCAAACTGATGAGTAAGGCCAGTGGAGAGTGTGTGCTTTCCTTCTGTAAGGCCTGTAGATTTATCAGTTATGTGGATTTCCATTCCTGTGGTACACGAATTGCTGTTAGGCAGCTGGTTGTGAAGTGGATAGAATGCTGGGAGTGAGGAAGACCTGAGTTCAAATGCAGCCTCAGACTCATACCAGCTGGTGTGACTCTGGGCAAGTCACTTATACTGTCTGCCTCAGTTCCCTCAACTGTAAAATGGGGATAATAATGATAGTATCCACCTCCCAGGATTGTTGTATGGAGATCAACCGAGAGAACACTTGTGACAATGTCTGAAAATGTCTGGCACAGAGCAGGCATCATATAAATACTTGTTCCCTTCCCTTTTACTCCACCCCTGTTACGGTTGCTAACATTAACACGGTAAAAGGGGTGAGATCTCAGAATCGAGTTCCTTCAGCATTATCAGTTGCAGGGTGTTGTGGTAGCACTAGTCTGTATACTACCTGACTACTGCTTCCAAAGATGCAAAATTAAGATCCTGGACTTATCATAGGGTCAAAAGATCATAGATTCTGAAATGTAAGGGCCCTTGGAAGTCATTAAGTAAAATCCTTCATTTTGCAGATGAGGAAACTGAGGCTGAGGGAAGGGAAGTGGCCACACACCTCATAAGCATCTGAGACAGGATATGCATTCAGATCTTGCTGATCTGAAGTCCATACTCTATTCAATTTGCTACCAGCTGCCCCCAAAGCTCTATCCACTGTGTCAATCTGATGGTAGGCACTACCTGCATTACCTTTTCAAGATGAGGCTGACTTGTTGGAAGTCCTCCCAGCTCTCCCCACCCCCAATCCCCAATGATTTTTGTTATGAGAAACCTCTGAGTACAGTGCCTCAGGGCTACCAGAGCTTAACTCTCCAATAAGTGTCCCTAGAACAACAGAGGCTCAAATGGCAGTATCTGCATTGGGATTCAAGGACACTGCTATCCAAGACACAGATGGAAGTCCACATTTTGGCCTTTTGAAATTCACAGTCATCCTCTGATGGAGGTTTGGGAATAGGAGAGTGAACCTGGTTTGCCCAAGTGAATCTCTCAGGGGCGTGGCTGAAGCTGTGCCACCACTACCACAGTGTACTATGGGAATGCCCAACTCCAAATTAGGTGGCTGTTATAGCTAAAGCTTCACAGGGTGTGTGAATAGTTCTCTTCAATCAGCCACAAAACATTTCTTATGTAGTGCCATCTGCTTTCATTCAATGACTCAAATTTTCATTTTTCCCAAATTAATGCTTTGTCTGTAGGAATTTACACCACTACGAGGTTGAACAGAAGCTCCAAGAATTGTTCATACCTAGTTCATACCTCTGACTGATTCTATACCTCATTGAATAAAGTGAGTTAATCAGGGTATAGAGCATCTTATTAGTGACACTAATTGGAGTTTTGAGGTGTCACACTCTTATTACACTGTACATAACTCTCCCCACACACTACCTTCTCACATCATTCCTAGAATCATAAATAAAAGGCTATAAATATACCCTAGAACTCACATATAGATACTATATTATCCAATCTATTTTAATCAGAGTATCAGATTCTCATTACATTTCTTACATTCTAGATACAAGAAGAAAAGATTTTCTGATCCTTAGGGTTTAGCATTAGAAATTAACCCCTTAAAATTTGTTCTGCATGACCTCACATATATGATTATCCTACTGCTTGCCTCCTCAATGGGTGGGGGAGGAAGAGAATTTGGAACTCAAAATTGTAAAAAGAATGTTTGGGGAAAAAAGACATTACCCCTTAGTTCGTACCTAGGCTTGGATTACCATTATCCCTTAACCGGGGGTGAGGATGCGGGAGGGGGGGGGCGGGGTTAAATATTTTTTAAACCAATTCCTTAATTTTAAAGACAAAGAAGCTAAGGCTCGGGTGTTGTGTGTGAAGTCACCCAGTGAGTGGCAGAACGGGTATTCAAGCCTAGGTTTACCACCTACAAAACCAGTGTTCTTTGCCCTGCACCTACACCCTTTTGGTCCTCGCTCCGTTTCTCGTAATGCCCCAATATTTCTAGGCACATAGTGGAATGCCTTCCACATCTGCCTCCTCCCCTTCCTTCTCTCCCTCCCAGGAGCACATTTCTACTCTTTTCCGGATGGAGATGACGGTCCATTAAGGCGAGGCTTTCCTTAAATCTGCCCGGGGAATCCCAGGTGTCGACAGATACCCTCGTTTCCCCTCCATGCCTCCCCACCGAGATCCCAGCCCCTCCCCGCGTCCCCCCTTAGAAAGGGATGCCCCCTCCCCCCAAGACCGGCAGCGACTGCCCGCGACCAAGCGTGGGCTCAGACCTGACAGTCTTCAGCCCTCCCGAGGTGGAGCGGCAGCTCACACGGCCAGAAGGCTGCTGCAGCGGCAGGAGTAACGATATCCCCATCCACTTACCTCGACCCGGGAGAGGGAAGAGGTTGACAACGCGATCTCGGAGGCTGTCCAGGGCCAGGACCGGACTCCGATAGGCCGCTGTCTCCGGGCGGGGCTGGTCCAGGCCCTTCACGACCCCTCCGCCTCTTGATTGGCTCCTCCGCGGGTGGGGGGGCGGTGGCGCCTCGGCACTTCCACTTCCGGGTCAGAAGCACGGGGGCGGGGGGGAGCGTTTCCCTGGCGACCGGGGCGCGCGTCTGGCAGTATTTCTCCCGGGAGCATAGGCCAGTTTGAGCCCGCACCCGCGGTGGCTCGGTGGGCGTGTGGGTGTGGGGAGTGGGTGTGGGAGGGGGGGGGTGATCTAGTAGCCGCCGCCGCCGCCGCGCGTCCAGAGACCTGTGCCCTTCCTGAAAATGAACGGGGTGTCAACAGAAGAATTTAAAGGTGGCAGGGGTGGGGACCGGGGCTGCCCCTACCTCCAACCTTGTCCCCATTTACCGTGGGACACAGTGGACCAATCGTTGCACCGCCCCGGGCCTCAGTTTCCCCAAATGTTAAATTGAGGCAGGGGAAATTGGTCTAGATGAGGGAATCTTTCCCTGCTACAGATTCCGCCACTCCTGCGGCCTCAGTTGTCACATTTGTA
>CM053595.1:258038881-258065639 GCA_028646575.1 Pseudocheirus occidentalis | reverse complement strand
GAGTCATCGCTGTGGAGCCAGAAGGGCGTCTAGGCCAGTCTCCTCGTTTTCAGAGGAGGAAACAGGCCCAGAAAGGTTGAGCCATCTTGCCAAGGTCACCCTGTGACAGACAGGGGAGCAGAGCTGGCATTTGAATCCACAGCCTACCTCTAAATCCATTCTTCCCTGTTATACCGTGACATCTCCAAAACACAGTCCCTTTAATTTTAAAAAGAAATTATGAAGTTGGACTAGAAGACCCCTCAGATCTCTTGCAGCTCTACATTCAATAAAACAGTTGGGGAAAGGGATTTGTGTTCAGAACATTCCTATTTATATATCCACCTATCTACTAACATAAGCTCTCTCTAATATTCTCCACTCTCTCTGAGACTAATCAGGAGGACACTTTTCAGGTGGTTCTGTGATAGATCCCAAATGGAACTTTGAAACTGTTTAGTTATCAAGAGACTTGAAGTAGCTTGAGGACTGACTGGAACCTTGGTGAATTTGTTGCATTATTTCTTTGCACAAACCAAGTAGATATTAAAGAGACTCCCAAGTCATTGTGATATTGCTGTGTTAAGATATAGTGGGTCAATTTGTGCTAATTGTGATATATTTTCTGATAAGAAAATCTTCAAGCTTAAATGACATTTATTCTTTTTTAAAACAGACCCAGAAGTATACAAAATATGCTTTATATTTCCAAATGGAGACAAATATGGTAAGAATTTCTTTAAGTTATTTTTGTATAAGTAAATATTAACAAGTAAAAACTGAGCCACATTTTTTTTACAAAGCTTTTATTAAACATTTTGATTCTTAAATGTAATGAATTTCACGTAGAGCCAGCCTTTTGGAACATAAAGCACAGAAGTCAAAGGAAAAGATTAAAGGGTTTTTTCCCCCCTAGGCTTGAGAGTTGAATTATTACAACTGGTTCACAAATCCATATGTGTACCAAAAATTATAATTTTATCTTGTTGGCACAGTGATTAGAACAAAAGACTTGAAGTAAGAAAAGACTTGAGTTTGAATACTAGCTCTGTGTGACCATGGGCAAGTCAGTATCTCTGTAAAATGTGAATAATAATAGCCATTGTCTCCTAGGATTGTTGGGAGTATCAAATGAGTTCATCTTTGTAAAGTGCCTTGTAAACCTTAAAGCCCTACATAAGTATTATTATTATTATTACTACTACTACTACTACTACACAAGTAGTATCATGTGATGGTTTAAAAGGTTTTTGTCATTAAAAGAGGTGTACTCAATTAGGATCTACTTAGGGAGAGAGAGCAGTGGCCTTCCAGAATGTGAGTGAGCCTTAGGCTCTGACACTGACTTTATGACCTTGGACAGATCACTTCATTCATCTTAGATCCATGGGACAGAGAAGGCTAGACATTACAAAATGCACATTCTGCTAAAACAGATTTCATTTTTTCGTCCCATCTTGTTTTTCTTTCTTGTTTTAGAGGGTGATTGTACAAGAATATCTCCTGGAGTCTTTGAAAGAAATGGAGCAGGGGTTCATACCACCCCCAATGGAATAACCTATACGGGGGCCTGGAAAGATGACAAAGTAATGCAAGTTCTTTTCACTTTTAATCAGTATGCTATTGTTAGCATAGTAGTCAGAATGGGTAAATAATCCTAGTGCGTGGATTGCTGCATGTGATAGCTAAAGCTTAAAGACAATTGAACTGTATAGTATGTGGCCACAGGTACATATGAAGACTAGCAGGAAAAGGGGTTGTCCTGTTTTTGTGAGAAGTAAAATAGATCTAGAATAATCTGCTAATATGATTACTGAAATTAAGCACAAACTAGATTAAATTAGGACACTTGGGTGGATGACAGACGTGGATCTGTTCATGTAGCACCCTTTCTTGGAGCACTCCCCCAGCCTGTACTGACAAATGGCTGGCCAAGTCTGAAGACAGCAGCTGCTCCTTACTGCCTTCTGGGTTCTATACAGTAACCCTGATGGGGTGTGGTTTCTATTTCCTGAACTTTGCCCTTTTGGGTGCTCTTCAACCCAATTGAAGAGCCAATTGAACTCAATCAGTTGAAACTCCATTAGCTTTTGAAAAAGGGACTTACCGAGAGTATATACATAGAGCAAACGATGCAGAACATTCCCTTTTAAGTCTGAGGTACACCCCTCCTTTGCATCCATAAAGTCCTCCTGGAAATACAGACTCAGACTTGAGATACAGTGTTAGTGGGTGCACATATTACATAACACTTGTGACCAACGTGTATTGGCCTGGACCTGGACGTCCCTTTCTCCCTTGTGGAGTTCTCATGAAATTTCCTCCAGCTCTAGTTCTCTGTTGGGCTCTGAGGGCCAGTTCCTTGATAAAATCCATAGCCACTCCTTGTTTCTCTAACTGAGACTCACAGTCTGTCTCTTTTTGTAGTCCAGCCACCGCCACTCCAGGGGTTACTGCTCCTGCCTCTGGTTGTAGGTGAGATTTCTGATGGGACCTCTCCATTTCTGGAACTCACCAAGTCACTTGGTTAGTCCCATTTCAGAATACTCTTAAGACCAGGAAAGAATAAAACAACAAATGGACATGCGGCATGCAGGCTGAGGAATGAGGCCAAATATCCCTCCCCCACCTGGCACCTCAAAGTAGTTGTCCTCCTAGGAAAAGAGATTGGGAGAGGTCTGGACCACAGCTTCTTTATAGTTTTGAATCGGCTCCCGAATCATCAGTTTGGGCAGTTGTGAGGCCAGTGAGAAAACTTGACTGAAAACAAGCTCCCCAAACTTCTCGCAGTTTCATTTGAAGCAGATTGAGGGTTCCTGAGCATGCTCTGAGGCCTCTTAGAGACCAGGCATGTGTCATCCAGGCAGACTTCAGGACAGGGATTCTTCACCTGGGTCCTTGGGTATATTGTTTTATTTTTTTAAATAAAATTTTATTTGTATGTCGATATAATTGTTTTCCTTTGTAATTCTATGCATTTTATGCATCTAAAAGCATTGTTCATAGATTTTAGCAGACTGCTAAAGAGGATCCTAACACAAAGAAAGTTAAGAACCCCTTCTTTAAGGACTGAAACCAGGCAGGGAATATCTGGCCCTCATTAGCCAGTCCCTCTCATAGTTATATAAGATCTGGGAATCTCCATGAAAATAAGTCACTAGTTTTCCTTTTGATCTGAACAGATGAATGGAATCGGAAGACTTGAACACTTTTCAGGAGCAGTATATGAAGGAGAGTTCAAGGACAACATGTATCATGGAACAGGGACTTATACATTTCCAAATGGAGCAAAATACACTGGAAGTTTTGTAGAAAACAGGTGAAATTAAAAAAAATCAAATACTTTCGTTAAACCACATTATTACTGCTTTTTCCTTTCAGAGTTTTTGTGAAGTTGTGTCTGACTCTGTGACCCCGTGGACTATATGGAATGCCAATACTGTCCATGGGGTTTTCTTGGCAAAGATACTGGAGTGTTGCCATTTCCTTCTCCAGTGGATTAAGTGGTTAAGTGACTTACCCAGGGTCACACAGTTAGTAAGTGTCTGGGGCTTGAATTCAGGTGTTCTTGACTCCAGGCCTAGCCCTCTATTCACTGAACTGCCTATCTGCCTTCCAGAGTAGTTTGTTTAAATATCACACCTACATAAAATATAACTTTTAAAAATAAATTTAGTTTCTAAGCATATTTGTTTATTTGCAAGAAGACCAGAGGGGGAAGAAGACTAGTTTTATTTGAAAGAAGACCAGAGAGGGAAAGACCAAAACAGGAATTATTCTTTGGGTTTCTAAAAGGAAATGAACTTTAAATTAAATTTCTTCTTCTTTGTTTTTTTTTTTTTTTTTTTTTGCTTTTTTGGAGGGCAATTGTGGTTAAGTGACTTGCCCAAGGCCACATGGCTAGGTTTTATGTTAAGTGTCTGGTTACGGATTTGAACTCAGGTCTTCCTGACTCCAGGGCTGGTGCTCTATTCACTGAGCCACCTACCCCACCCCCAATTAAATTTATTTAATTTTTCATTTCTTTTCTTATTTATTTGTTTATGTCTTCCGTGTTCAGTCCAGAACTCTCTCATTATGAATCTGACCTGACTTTTTTTTTCCCTTCTTTTGCATTGATGCTTGAGTTTGGAGTAAAGTGATAGCCTTCTAACTCCTTTTGTGACATCAGAAAAATTACTTTAAACTTTCTGTACCTTACTTTCTTCACCTATAAAATAGAGGTAATAATACTTAACCAACCTGGGGAGTATTATGGAGATCAGATGAGGACATATCAAGAGAACACACTGAAAAAATTAAAAATCTCTGTGTTGATCACACAGTGTATTGAATGCTAAAGATGCTACTTAAAGGCAGTTTAACTATATAATAGATGTCTACATAGACATAGAACGTGGGAATTGGAGTCAAGGAGAACTGGATTCAAATTCCACCTCTGACACTTACTTGCTGGGTAACTACGAGCAGATCACTTAACCTCTCTGGACCTCAGTTTCCTCACCTGTAAAATGAGGGAGTTGGACTCAATGACCTCCAAGGTCTCTTCCATCTCTAAGTATATGGTTGTAGGATGCACAGGAGGACTATTTGCAGAGGGATTGCCCTATTCTTATGGAAGCAGAGTGAGAGAAAATAGATGCATAATGTGCCAAGAACATGGTGGAAATTAGGAGCAGAAGAGGTTAGACCAGCCCGCCTGGGCTGGGCAAGTGACAGACTGGCCATGTAAACAGCATGGGAAGAGCATGTAGAATCAGCAATGCCTGTGGGTGAGATGTAGATCGATTTCTGTATGTTTCATGCACTTTCCCTAGAGTGGAGCAGCATAAGAGATACTCATTAGAATATCATTCATGATTTTGTTTTGTCACATGTAGCTTTTCAGGAACAGTTCCCTGCTAAGCTCTTCTTCTGTTGTTTGTGCCTGTGTGTACACCTGATATGAAATAGAAGATCTGTGCGATTTTCGGAGTAATTCAGATGAAAAACTACTTTTACCTAAAATATTCTGATGATTGAGGTCAAAGTGATTTTGGGGGGGTTTCTACAAGTTTTTTAGATAATTGCCCCCATTTTCCTTTACCAGGTTCTTGGGTAGCTGTGGCAGGTGATGGCATTTTTAATTTTTTTTTTGCTTTTTGCAGGGGCATTTGGGGTTAAGTGACTTGCCCAAGGTCACACAACTAGTATGTGTCTAAGGTTAGATTTGACGTCAGGTCCTCCTGATTCCAGGGCTGGTGCTCTATTCACTGTGCCACCTAGCTGCCCCAGCATTTTTTTATCTGTTGAAAAGTTGTAAGCAAAATAAGTTAGATTAAAAGTTATCAAAATGGAACCTTTCTAAATATATATTTGCATATGGAAAAATATAGTAAATTTTAAAAGAGCAGGATTCTATAAGGCAAAGCCTTACCTTCAGTCTCATGGCAACCTATTCACCACTCCAGCTTTGGTGAAACCAAATGGAAACAATCTTAAATTTTTTTTTTAATTTAAGAAAATCCCATTAAATGTTTTAGTAATGAAAAGAATATTTAGGTGAACCCATGGCCCGGGGACTGTTTTTTCATGAACCAGGTTAAATCTTGGGAACATCTCTCATATAAATCTCTGTTGGTTCATGTGCCCATGTCAGGATTTCCCCCGTGAGCATCATCATCAGGCTTGTGACTAGGTAACCATGACAAAAGGAAAAAGTCACCTAGGTCCTTGACCGTGCTCCAGCTGCATTAAATAAGGTATAAGCTTTATTTAACTTGACAAAGCCCACAAAAGAAGGGACTTGCACTCAAGTCCACAAACAGTTAAAACCACTTTTCTTAACTCTGTGGTGAGGCTCCGAGCTTCACCCTCCACAGTCCTCAAGAGTTAGCATTCTCTGCCGGGACTGAGGGCCCCACACAGGGGAGCACCCTGGTCACTAGAAAATCAAGCAGCTCACCCCCAGGGTGAGCCCTAGGGGATCTTCCAGGGACTGACACAGTCCCCCAGACTGAACACAGATGTTTAAGACTCCCAACAAGAGGATAGCATCTGGCATTGCAAGAGGGTCTGTTCCTTCCTCCTGAATCCTCCCAGGGAAGGGTTGGTTCCTCCACATGGAGTCTCCTCAACTCCACCTGGGATGCTTTGTATCAGTACTCACTTCCTCCCTTGGTCTGGGGGCTCTTCCTATTCTCAACAGGAGGTTTGTAGCCCAGGAACTCCTGTGCTGGATCCAGAAGACTTGCTGCCCAGGAATTCCTCTCTACTTCTTTCAGCTTTCCATGGTTTCCCTAGCTCCTGGCTCAGTCAGAGAACTCCTTGTCTTCTTACTGTCTCCACCAGTTGGGCTGCCAGGGTCTCTCTCCTCCTGGGATTATGTGGTTCCTTAGAGATGGGTCAATATCATGCGACCATGCAGGCTTCTCCCTAGGAAACCAGTCCATGTATCACTGACTTCTTTTCTGATTGGCTCAGCTCTGATTCTCTATTTCTGTCCATAGCTTTCTAGACCTCATTTCAGAGACTAGTCCAAGGGTACATGACCAGCAGTAACTCAATTTCATCCTCATTGAGTTTATACTTTACCATTAATTAGATGAGTTCATATCATCAAAAGAATTTTACCATTTGTTAAGGAAGTACAAGGAAGATTCAGAATTTTCTCTTCTCCACCAGTACTGCCTCTACCCTCCCATTAGATGGCCAAGTTACCAGCTACAGGCTCAAGAGAGAGCTAACCTTGAGTACCCAGGGTCTGCTCCTTTCTACAGCTCTCCACTGCCAGAGACTACCTTTTTCTTTTGTCAGAGATGCTGCTCCTAGAAACTGTATTCCTACTCTGTATTTTTGTCTGTCTGTAGTATTCCTTGAACTCTCTCTAGCTGACTCTTCCAGCTGAGTCTCTGATGAATTGTTTCTTGGATGAATAGCTCTGATGCTACATGCCTTTGCAGGGTGGAGCAGGGAAGAGGAAAGAGGGGAGAAAACCCTATATTCCCCCAAAGAGGTGAAGAGCTTAGTTCTTCAGCTACTGGCTTCTGCCATTCACCCAAATTGCTGATTTTTCCAGGGTTTGGCTATTTGAAATCCTACAAGGATTTGTCCCATTTTTTGATCATTTAATGAAATCCTTTCCTAATTCAGAACTGTGTTCATACTTTAAAGGATAATAAGATATTAACATGTCAAAAACTCATTAGCTGTCTATATCCCACAGATCAACTATGCTGAGGGACAAGGGACTGGCTGGAATAAAATCCTTCCTGGAAACCTACACTAACCCCACACTTTGGTATCAGGCCAAAGTTTGAAACAGGAAAGAAACAAGCCTCTAGGGTCCAGAGTGCATCAGTTATTGCTCAGGGAAACAGATACTTCTGAACAGAGTCCATCATATTAACCACCTTACATATTTACTGTTTCAGGGTGGAAGGTAATGGAGAATATACTGACATTCATGGATTGGAATGGAGCGGTACCTTTCATTACACAGCTGCGCCAGGGCTGAAACTAAAGCTACAGATGTAGGTCTCTAAGCTAAAGTAATAACGTTCGAACTGATGTTAATCATAAGCAACTGTGGTCAAGTGCTTCCCTGAAAAGTTTCATCCGATACTTGCTGTATTGTGAGTTATCCAATAAAATCATCCATCCGTTTCTCCCTTTGAAATTTTATTTTCAGAATCTTAGAGAGTTTAAAATAAGTTCTGAGAGGGTTCCCATCAGTTTGGGAATGGCCAAACAAGTAGTGGCATAAGAATGCCAGGGAATATGGCACTATAAAACCGGACAGATATGGGCAATTCAGAGAACCCTTGGAAAATGTAGATGAATTAACATAGAGCAGGGAAACAGAGATGAGAATATGTTCAATGGCTGCGTTCATGTAAAGGAAAATAACCCAAGTACTGCTGCTCCTCAGTGAACGGGGCACAGACTGGGAAGTGATTCTGATAGGAATGTGAACACCTACATATATACATACATACATACATACATATATATATATATCTTAAAAGATATGAATGAAAAAAATACTAATTGGGAGAATCATTCTTAAAAGTTGCAAGAAACCCAATTCTAATAAACAAAACACACAATGCATAGGGGAGAGCTATTTCTTAAAATTTCTGTGTGATCTTGGGAAAGTCACTTACCAGTGTGGGGCTTTTGTTTTCTCCTGTGAAAAGAAGGGCATATAAGGGCAGCTAGGTGGTGCAGTAAATAGAGCACCGGCTGTGGACTCAGGAGGACCTGAGTTCAAATTTGACCTCAGACACTTAATATACTTACTAGCGTGTGACCTTAGGCAAGTCACTTAGCCTCATTTGCTTGTTTTCCCCCTTCCAAAAAAAAAAAAAAGAAAAAGAAAAAAATAAGCAAGGACAGGCATATGCATCCTTTCTATAACCATAGAGAAATTTTGAGGAATAAGAGCTGAAAAGTTCTTTTATGTCTCAAAATTGTGTTTGTATATACATATACTTGTGTATATAAAATAATAGAATTTTAAAATGAAAGCCACTTACATTCACACTGTAAGGCTGAGTTCCCACGGCAGGGCCGCCCCATCTCCCCTCAGGATTCTAACTCTTCCCGTGAAGAGTTTTATCATAGATTGTCACAGTGCCTGGTATGTAGGAGGTGTTTAAGAAACAATCATTGGCTAACAAGTGGGGAGAAATGGTCGATTAGGTTGAAGAACCTCTCTACCCTTACATTTAGCTACAAGAGAAAAGCACGTTGCTAAATCATACTTGCTCCTCAATGATGAGTGGATTTGTGATCTCGTTTTTGTCCATCAGTACAAATAATAGCCCATGTGAACATTTTTGTGTGATTCTTATTCTTGTCTTTCTGCAAATCCTCCATATATGCCAGGAAGAATCAGATAAGCAGGACAGCTTTGGAATTCATGTGTTGAATTTATGTATTTGAAAAGAAAAGTAGTTTTTGTGTGTAATTGACTTTCTCTTCTATGTATATGCAGACGTTCATTTTATTTGGTGTTTGTAAAGTTCATACTTTAAAAAATTCTAAAAAAACAAGTAGCCCTCCATATACCATCTTACCTTGTTGTAGATCTTCCTTTATTTTAATATTTTGTGGATATGAATACAACACTTCAGCTGTCCTTCCATTATCTTTTACTCCTATGAGATGATCTGTCCACTTCTTCCCTCCCAACTTCCCCTGGTTACACATGTCATTGATGATAACTGTTACACATCTTTTTGGTAAAATCCTCGATCCTACTTAAACCAACCTTTCATGTTTCTGTTGTACTTTGGGTCACCTGTAATTTTGAGACTATGGAGATCACATTTCATGATTCACAGTCATAGAGCGCTACTGTGAAAATATTAGTGTTTAAAAGATGAGATATTGTGACCAACAGCTGCTTGGGATCATTGAGAATGCTGTGAAGTTGGTCAAGTGTGATCCAGTCCAATTTCTCCTACCTATTCTGTGTCAAGTGGAAAATCTCTCTGCAGCAGCTGTCCAAGATAACTGTATTGATGGACTAACTCAGTGCCTAACTGTGTGTCATAAAAATGGGACAATAACTGTTTTGTAACACTCCTTCTGTGTTCCCAATGTTAGTGTTTTAGTCCATGATCATAGATCTCACTGAGGAAATTCAGCAGTACTGTGAACCACAAAGCAATCAACATAATTATATCTGTCAGTAAAAGTTTCTGAAGGGCCTCATAGTTTTTAAGGAATACCCTTCCTGTTTAGAATGACATGTAAATTATGTATTGAAAAAAAAAGCTAGGGATTCTAAAAGGCAAAGATGAGGAAAACATTCATACTAGATACTGGAGGGCCCTAAGTGTAATGGCGTTGAGATGGGAGATGGAATTTAGTGGGGGTTTTATTATTTATTTTTAACATTAAGTAAAAAAAATTTTAAGGTCCAAATTCTTTCTCTCCAGCCTTCCCCCCACCAATTGAGAGGGCAATTAATAATATAGGAAAAATGGAGGAACAGTTAAGAGGCCACTTTAGCTGAAATGAATAGAATAGGTGGTGGTGTTGGTAGTGGTGTATAGAGGTTAATATGAAATAAATAGAAAATGAGGTGGAGGTCATACATATCATGTATTTTATCTTTGAGGCAAAAATGAGTCACTGAAGATTTTTGAATGGGAGAATGACATGGTCTGATTAGTTTTTATTAATATCAATTTGATCATTATGTGGAGAATAGTTTGGAGAGGAGACCAGAAGCAAGGAATCAGCTTGCAAGGTATGGAGAAGAGAATGGGACTTGAAATGGTGGCAATGAGTGTAGGTTGTTTTTGGGTTTTTTTTTTGTTGCTTTTTTGGAGGGGCAATTGAGGTTAAGTGACTTGCCCAAGGTCACACGGCTAGTAAGTGTTTAAGCGTGTGAGGCCGGATTTGAGCTCAGGTCCTTCTGTCTCCAGAGCCGGTGCTCTATTTACTGCACCACCTAGCTGCCCCAAGTGTAGGTTTTGTTTTTAGCAGTTTAGCAGGAGTAATATAGAGAAATAGCTTGAGGGGATGATTTTTGTTGTTTTTGGATAGAGGGGTATGAATGTGTGTGTGTGTGTGTGTGTGTGTGTGTGTGTATGTAGTAGAGAAAGAGCCAGCAGCTGAGAAAAGATTGATGATATGAGAGAGGGGGCAGACTCCAGAAGACACGGGAGGGGATGAGATCAAGAACACGGTTGTAGCAGTTCACCTTGGCAAGGGGAAAAAACCACTTCTTTCTCAGAGCCTAGAGCAAAGGGGAAGAGATTTATGTGGCAAGACCAACAAAACTTTAACTGTTACAATGCTTTCCATTTCTTTGTATTTCTGTAATTCTTACAATGTGTATAAGTATATGGTTTTGTTTCTTAGAATTTTATAACTACAAGTACCATCCTTCTTCACTTTATAATCCCCAAATATAAATGAATTATTTTCCCTCAATATAGAATATATACCTGCATATATATATAGCTCTACTAATAAATTAGACAATAGTACCTTTGTTAGAATCTTTGTGTATTGGAAGTTTACTTCCTTTCTTCTCTGGAATCTGAGTGAAGGTTACTTCATGTATGGAATTCTTTTTTTTTTTGTGTATGTGTGTGTTAAGTGTCTGAGGCCAGATTTGAACTCAGGTCCTCCTGACTCCAGGGCTGGTGCTCTATTCACTGTGCCACCTTGCTGCCCAATGTATGGAATTCTTAAAGGAAACAATGAAACATTAACACCTCAATAAATCCTTTGGTTCTTGAGAGAAAAACCCAAGACCCATCAAATTATGGGTGACAGGGATAACATTCTTTTTGTATTTGCTAGACAATTGGTATTTATAATGTGTTATTTGTCTCTTACTTCTTGGTTATCATCCTTAAAACCAGCTGAGGGGGCAGCTAGATGGTGCAGTGAATAGGGCACCAGCCCTGGAGTCAGGTGGACCTGAGTTCAAGTCAGCCTCAGACACTTAACACTTCCTAACTGTGTGACCTTGGACAAGTCACTTAACTCAAGTTGCCCTGCATTCCCCTCTCCAAAAAGAAAAAAACAACAGCCCCCCAACCACCTGAGGTCTCTCCCTTTTTTCCATTAATTTAACAGTGTCAAATGGACCCATGACATCATAGATAAGGCCTTGGTGTCCCCCTTGTTAGAAAATTTTAGGAAAATCAGGAAGCATTTCAGTCCCATGTCATCATCCCATTCTACCAATATTATACTCCAATGCTATGCTGAAAGCATTGAACTGAAACCTATAATCACCATCCTAATAATTGTGAGGCCTATTAATGGGTGGGGAAGATCTTCAGTTCCCGTTAACATGGTTCTCTCTCTCTCTCTCTCTCTCTCTCTCTCTCTTTCTCTCTCTCTCATTGTCAGATGATTATAAAGAATTTCTTTGAACAAACCTCATTTGAACTCTTAAGCCTTTTGTATGAGTTTCTTCTTATCCTCCCTAGGGTTGATGCCTGGGTTACTACATAATCTCTCAATTTTTAGAGTTATTTGGGACAGATAAAGGAATTGAAATGAGTAGGAGCAACTAATCATCTTGTTTTTATGACAGTTGCTGTTGATAGCAGTTCTAATTTAGGCTGTGGAATGACAAAGATGAGTTTCGAGGTGTGGGGTAGAGGAAATAAGGAAACCCAGAAGACATGACTTCCCTTCCTACTTCCATTCCTCTTCTGGTAAAGAAGCAGGGAAGGTCTGATGCTAAGAGGGAGAGTGGAAGAACGAGTATAGGAGAATGGAGAAAGTTTGGAATAGCTGCTAAGGTTAAAGTCAATCAGGGAAGAAGCTGGTTGCTGGACAGCGGTGAGAGCTCAGTTAAAATTAGACAACACGAACTTGAAGTGAATCCACTTGGCAGAGTTGTATATTCAGCAGTATTCTGTAGCAGGTAAATATGGATAGGGAAGGCAGATTAGGGATGAGGGAGAGAGCGAACCAGGGCAGGAGGCTGACAAAGCATGATTGGTGATAGTATAGTGTGGCAGGAGGGAGGAAATTAAAGAGTAGTTGTTAGTATATACCTGAATCATTCAGTGACATAGTTGAGACCGTGAAAGGAAAACAAGCTGGGTGATGAATAGGTAGAATACTAAACTTGGACTTGGGAGGACCTGAATTAAAATCTTGACTCAAACACCAACTATGTAATCTTGGGCAAGCCACTTCCTCTCTAAGCCACAGTTCTGAGGTCTGTAAAATGGGGATAATAAGAATAAGAATAAGAATACCTATTTTACAATGTTGGTGTGAAAATCAAATGAGATAATATATGTAAAGGTCTTTGCAAACCTTAAAGCAATATGTAAATGTTAATTATGATTATTATTATTAAGTATTAAATGAGAACAATGCAGGGGTAATGGACTATGTTACCAGGGGTGAGTGAAATCACAATGAGGAAGGTAGGTTTAGGAGTAGAGGGGCAGAGGTCAAAATAGAAAGATAGGTGGCTATGAGAGAATAGAAGAATTTCAGAGTTCTGAATCCTGGAAATGGAATAACTATAGTTGTTGATTAGATCAAGGTCATGATTACTTTGGACGGCCAATGTCAAGGGAAGATGGAAATCATTAGAGTTTAAGAGGTTTATGGACCTTGTTGTTTTAGGTGATATTAATATATTCTTCCCAAATTCTTCCTATTCATCATTAGCATCACAATATAGTAATATTCCTTTAATTCATATATCACAAGGGTGGTGTGTTTGAGCCTAAGACCTGACCTCTTGTGGTTCTGATCCCATCACTCATATTATACTCTACCATGCGGTTTCTTCAGCCATTTTCCAATTATTAGGCACATAGCTTTTACCAATTTAAATAGTGCTGTTATGAATATATATGCACATATATTTGTGTGTATTTGCATATATATTGTGTATACACACAAGCACACACATATCTTTTCCTCTTGTCAATTATCTCCTTGGTTATAAACCCAGTAATTAGATTTCTGGGTCCAAGGATATGAACTATTTCTTGCAGAATTCTACATTATTTTCCAGAACAGTTGGACCGATTCACAGCCTTACCAGTAGTAAATTATCATGCCTGTCATTTCACAAGCCTTCCAACATTCAATTTTTTCCATCTTTGCTGGGTGTGAATAGATTCCTCAGAGTTATTTTAATTCTCATTTATCTACTTACTAGTGCTTTTAAACAATTTTTCAGACGGTTGTTGATAGATCATGCTTTTTCCTTTGAAAATTATGCATATGCTTTGTCAACGTATCACTTAGGGAATAGTTCTTAATTAGTAAAGCAATCTTTATGAAAACTTAGCAATGTTTAGGATTTCTTTGGAAGAAAATATAAGCCGTTACAGTATCATTATCAGTTAAAGCTTATTTCCTCTGGGAGGTAAAGCACATTATTAGGTGTTAATAGAATCACAGTCTTTGCACAGAAATTGATCTTGGAAATTATCTTATAGACCCTCCTCCCCTTCCCCATTTTGTAAAAGTTACATAGATGGTGGGTAGTTCTGGCTCCACATTTAAGACTAATTTGTACTATACCACACTATTGATATGAATATTACATATTATCATTGTTGTAGGCACTCCAAGAGAACAAAGTCAGAGTGACTAAGAGAAAGTAGAAAAAAATTCCAAGAGATATAAAGACATGAAGAATATTATCAACATTTTAAAATAAGGATTTTTTAGGGAAATACCTAGATTGAAATGTTTCATTTTTTCTTTGTATTTCGCTTCTCAATGTCACTTTTTCAAATGGACTTTTCCCTGAAAATACCATCCTATAGAAGTAGTTGATCTATCCAAGAGCATCAGAGGGAGGGAAACGTATTTTCAAAGTTTACTCTTTAAGCATTAACTTTTTAATGCTATAAAATTATTTTAAAATACAAAGTTTTCTACTTTTATTTTTTTTAAAGATCACAGTCATTAACTTTTTTGTAAGTCTCTTTTTGTTCTATGAAATTCAACATAGTTCAGTTTTATGATCAGTTGATGCTAGTGTTTGACCTAGAGATTACATAATGAGAAGAGACATTAGTTATCCCTGCATTTAAAGTCACTGATTGGTATGTGACAGTCTCATTCCAGGGTAAGTCAAACAAGCTAGCTCTCTGCTGCTGCTCTTTTTATTTTTACATTAATTTCTCACTCATCTAACCTCTGATCCTGAGAAGAATTTAATCATAGGAACTATTGTAGGGTAAGTGTATATACTATTTATGTGCTTTGAATGATTTAAAATGAATTTTTTTTTTTTACAAAAAAAGAAAAATCAGGTGTCTGTTGGACTATTTACTGATTTAAATTCAAAATATCTCAACTAATATTTCAGGTAGTCATTTAAGGGTCAGATTTCTAATTAAATTGTAGTAATGTTAAATCGTTTCATGGACTGAGAATTTGTGGGAGGACATGGGCAAGAGTCAACAGGATGAGGGGCTCTGTCTGATTTCTGATCTCTGTGGTTGGAAAAAGCACCTACATCAATGAGACCACAGACCTAAGAAGGTATAAAATTGTTATTCCTTGTGTCCCTTGCTAAAATGCTGCAATATTTTTTCTGTTAACTTCTGCAATCTTAACTGAATATTTAGGCACTGGAACTTTGTACATATATCCATGATCATGAATAGTAGCAGGGTCAGTCAGGAAGATCATAAAGAAAACCTCACCTTTGTAGTATGACAGCAAGTGAAATACAAGCTATTTCTGTGCCATCTCGTAGTGTTGTCTGAATGAGATTTCCATATGTGCAGAAATCTGGAAAACTTCTTTAGATTTACATCTGATTAAGGAAGGAGAAATGGAATGGATGATTGAAGGGACTATGCTAGTAGACACCCTCACTTAAAGCAGCAAGCAGTTTAAGGATTTTGGACAGCTTACTTGAGAATCCTCAGCACAAAGCTATTTGTTACTGGGAAGAACCTGGGTGAAGGGATGGATGGATGGAGTTTACTCAGCTTGCTACCATAGTCAAAGTGTCTTTATTAATGAATGCCAATGCGAAGTATGTTTTAGAAGCAGGTCAGAAAACAACTACGAACTATGTATTCTGTCATTCAGGGAAAAGAAGCCTTTATCACATAAATAGTACTGGAATCTTGGTATCTGAATTTATAGTAATCAGCTGACAGTAAACATATTTTAAGTATCTAGTAGTTGGATTCATTTTTATATCATCTTGTGGGCTATTTTGAAAATGTCCCTTTATGTCTCTAAATGTTGACCACTATAATTAGGAAGCAGAGATTGCCTGGTGTAGTAGGTCCAGACTAGTAGCAGGAAGATCTGGAGAACTCAAATTCTGGACTTTGACATATACTAGCTATGTGGCCAAGGTCAAGCCACAGGTCATGGGCTAATGCCTCAGTGAACTCTCTCTGTCTTTGTTATTGATCGGCAACTGTGGATAGGATTTCCACACCAGGAGTTTCCGACAATGATGAAATCATGGATATGAACTAAATAATTAAAAAGTACAAAAAGGGACCGTATTGTTGCAACAAATGCTCTGGCTCTTTTGACCACGGCCGCTTCTGGAGAGTGCAGCATCAGTGAAGAGAAAATCATTTGTTTCAGTTTAGTGTACACTGGTAATTCTATCGATACCCACAAGATTATTGTTGTTAAATAATCCATAAACCCAGATGATGCATAGTCAATGCTAACCAAACAAATCAGAAGACCTACAGTACTTGAAAGGAGGAAAATCGTCTTCTTAATTTTAAATGAGATCTAATATTAACTCCCTCTAAAATAAAGAAATAAAAGAGAGATGTTTTGAGGCTACTGAAGATAGTTCTATGCTCCTAGCATAGCATCTTGCACACAGTAGGGGCTCAAGGGATACTCATTGGTTTCTATCTATTCCACCTGCATTTCCCCATAGATGTCCACGAGGGCCAGGGGGAGGATACATTAACCTCTCAGATCATTAGGGTTAATATTTCTCTCCTTCAAGGTCCAGGAATAAGCAGCCCCCCAAAGTGGTCACGTTATTTGAATATGTGCTGTTTATTTCCATTGGGCTAGAAGCCAATGACTTTATTTTACATAGGCATAACTGTAAATAGTTTAATTTAAATAACTTTAAATTCGAATACATGGGATCACTTCAGGGAATGGATTATTCTCTAGAATTAGGGACCGAGTCTAGTGGTTTCCCTTTACTAATGCTTTCAGTCTTACATACTAGGATAAAACAAAAACCCATTCCTATAGAACACTACAGATGATAGAACCCAGCCTCAAAACCCTATGAGGCAGGTAATGTATCATCCTTTTTTTTTTTTAACAAATGAAGAAAACCAAGTAAATTAACAACCGAAAATAGTAGACCTGATATTCAAACATGGGTCCCCTGGATTTGGAATCACTTTTCTTTCCACCTCTGTGGCTCATCCTTTGGTGTTACTTCTTGGAAATTTTTTTTTTAAATTAAGAAATCAGTAATCCCTTCTTGATTACCTCTTAGGGAAGATGTTAAAGGTAATCCCTGTGCATCTTACTTCCTGCCCCCACCGCTCCTGGTTTTACAGCCCAACAGAAAATACTATGCCTTCTTTACTTGAGCACCTAACGCCTTACTGCTATGGAGGGATTTAGGTGTCCTAGGGGACAAAGCTTGATTATTTAATTTGTAAGTTTCTTTTATAATCTCTGATAAAGTGAGTCAAAGAAAACATCTAGGATTAAGGAGCAGACAATATTAGGAGATATAAAATGAATTTCCTTTAAAATAAATAGGAATAGTAGGAGCAGACAGATATGGCCATTTTGGGGCAGTATTTATGAGGATAAGACTTGAAGCCAGTGTGTGTGATTGCTACAGAGGAAAGAAAGAGCGCTGACTGGAGGCGGGGGTGGTCACAGTCATTTTTTCAGTTGCATCCCACTTTCTGTGACCCCATTTGAGTTGGGTTTTTTTTTTCCAAAGATCTTAGAGTGGTCTGCCATTTTTTCTCCAGCTCATTTTATAGTTGAGGAAACTGAGGCAAACAGGGTTAAGTGACTTACCCAAGATCACACAGTCAGTAAGTGTCTGAGGCCAGATTTGAACTCAGGAAGATGAGTCTTCCTCACTCCAGGCCTGGCACTAGATCCATTGTACCACCTAGCCCACCTCCAATTCTTTTTTACCTGTATAATACTGGACACACTACTTTACTCCCTTGGGTCTCAGTTTCCTCATCTGTAAAATAAAGGGGGTGGCCTAAAGATCCTTTAAGCTCCCTTCCAGCCCTACACCTATGGTTAAAGACCAGTGGGGCAGAAGACCTGTAGTCAAATTCTGGTTTTACCTCTTCCTACCTATGTGACCTTGGGCAAAGCACATGTCCCTCTATGCCTCTGTGTCTCCTCAATCGTGAAAGAAGGGGAGCGGGTTGCTTTATTTCTAAACCACTTTCCAACTCTGAATCCTAAGGAAGATTCAGGACTTTCAGTCTCCACTCTTTTTCTTAGTTAAATGGAGAATTAGCAAAAGTGTTCAGAGTCTAATGAGGGCAATTAGGTGGCCCAGTGAACAAAGCACCAGGCCTGGAGTCAGGAAGACTCATCTTCTTGAGTTCAAATTTTGTCTCAGACACTTACTAGCTGTGTGACCCTGGGTAAGTCACTTTACCTGTTTGCCTCAGTCTCCTCATCTATAAAATAAGCTAAAGAAGGAAACAGCAAACCGCTCCAGTATCTTTGCCAAGAAAACCCCAAATAGGGTCACAATTGAGCAACAACAACAAAAAATTAGAGCCTATTATCTAATTCAGGTTTTTTTCTTCATTTCATTTTTTTTGATCATACAACTCTCTAATGATATCCTTTACACTACTTTGGCACATTTCTTTGTTAGCAAGTTGTATTTTCCGTCAACTAGGTATTATTCTTTGAGGAAACTTTGAGACGGAGTGAGGCAAACTGTTCGTTCAAGGGCACACAAATAGTAAGCAGTAGCATGTGGGTTTGAACCAGGGTCCCCGATCCACAACCCACTGCTCTTTCACCTTTTTTAGAGTGGTAGTGTTTCCCATGACCACTAGACCCATTCGCTGCATATTCCAGGCTTCACCTTTGAACACCCATACTGAATCCCTGCCACTTAGCATCCAATTTATGACAGTGTGTGTTACCTTTTAGCTTTCTAAGTGTTGAGTAATTTTAAAAATACATATATGTGCTTTAATTTCTCCTTTTAAATATATATCTTCTCATTTTCATATTTAAAACATCCATTTCTTAAACAGCATGGTAATTTATCTCATGCTATCATCTCTCAATTATCCAAAACATTAAAGGTCAGAAGTAACTTAGACAAATGAAATCTGTCAAAAAACCAATGAACTGAATTTTTGTCTCTTTATTTTTAATTTTTTGATGCATTTTGTTTTTCTACAGCAAATATGTTCTAAAAACCACTCAAAGAAACCTTTTCAAAGTATATCCTGTACCTTCCCCCAAACTTGGTTGTTATTTATAGAAAGGAGGGATATGGCCTTTAACTTTGATGGGAATGTGCTAATAATGACCAGTAAAGCCTCATTTGGGCCAAACTTTTAATTCAAGAACTCACAGAATCCAAAAGAATCTCAGAGGTGGAAGGGATCTCATGGGCCATGTAGGCCAAGTCATAGCTGACCAAGATCTCCTCTACAACATATCTGGGCAGAGGTCACTCATTAAGCCTTTACCTGGAATACCTCTAGGGACAGGAAGGTTCCCAGGCAGCTGCTACCACTTCAGTACTTTAAAGATTCATGATTTTGTTGTAGTGGGTACTTAATCATGTGCAACTCACAACTTCTTTATAAATTAATAGATAGCCTTTGAGGATTGCTGTGGTTGAAAAATTCATCCTCTGATGGCCAATCTGATAATGAGTCTCTTTGAATGTATCTAACTTGGTCCTTGGACAATAATATATATTCCAGCGCTGGGCAATAAATTCCTATTTCAATGTCTCCTTAAAGCATGAGGATGATGCTGGATTCTTGAAGGCTGTGGCTGTGAAGTTCAATCTCTGGACCTGCTAAGCTGGAAAGCCCTTAACAATGGGCCCAGTAAAAAGCTGATACTCAATTAGTGAAATTGACTGATTTGCTTTTGATATCTCTTTGGTTTTGTGACATTTAAAAAAGTTTGAGAGACAGTTTCTGGGTAATTGAATCACTTTCTTAATAAGAGCAGCGAGTTATTAATAAAAGGATGGTCATTTGGCTATTTCTTCTAGACCAGAGACAATCATGGCAGAGGGGGCTCACAGTTTAAATACCCTTTTCAATGAGGGACTGAGGTCACTCATCATCATGTCATCCTGGGACAGAGAAAATATCTCTATATTAGATCTCTCCCAACCTTGGGCTATCTAGACAAAAGAATCTGTCTTTGCCCAAGCCTGAATGTTACACAATGGGCTTTCCCACCTAAGATTAAATTCTTTTTTTTTCTTTTTCTGTTTGGAGGGCAATTAGGGTTAAGTGACTTGCCCAAAGTCACACAGCTAGTAAGTGTGTCAAGCATCTGAAGCTTGGTTTGAACTCCAGGACTGTGCCACCTAGCCCCGCCCCCTTTTAAATTCTTTATAAAATTGGGTAGAGTCTGACCAAGATCAGAAGGGTTAATTCAACCTCATTCTCAAGTGATATCCTTGAAGAGACAAAGCTTTCAGGACTTTGGAAGAAGGGAGAGAACTGAATATTCCCAAGATATTGGTTATTAATAATCATTTCTTACAGTTTCCCATGTTTTCATCTGAGACATCCAGTGGTGAAGCATCTGGGAGATGAGCAATAGAAAGGAGGAAGTTAATAAATAAAGGAAATGGATAGCCCCCAAGTGTGTAAGAGTAATGCTTAAATACAGAATAGTTTCATAGATATCAGTTCTCCCCAGACAAATCACAATTCCTTTCTACTATGCCTTAATAAATGATAAATGATTTTTTGTGAGTTGAAGGGGATTAAAGATTGTATTGGTCCTATAGGCAGCCTAGTGATAAATATCTCTAGTCTCAGCTGAGCTGGTCCTCATATTGTTGCTGTTTGTCCTTTATTCTCAAAGAGCACCATGACATCAGGAAGGTGATGCCACGGACTGGATTTAAGTGAGGGAGGGCTGTGCAGTCCTTACTCTCTCCTATGGAGCCATGTCGGCCCAGTGGCAAGATAGAGATCAGGACAACTGGAGACGGCTCCAGATGCAGGGAGATGACCCTGTTCATCACTGAGCTCAGGCCTGAAGACTTTCCAGCCGGGTAGGAGCTGCCATTGCCTTCACTCCACTGGCATAATTTTCAGGAACTCAAAGCTGCCATCTTTGCCTCAAAGACTCATCAAAGAAGGACAAGTTCTTATCTCACTAGTGTTTAGATGGGAGGTAAAAATCATGTTAATATAGAGTAGGTTATTATCCTGATTTTAGAAATCAAATTTCATTTCAAGCATGGGTTCACAACCCTTGTTACCAGGTCGTTTCAGTTCTGTGGGCCTCCACGTTCTCCTTTTACAAATGAAAGGGCTTCTAGAGAGTGGAAACGCCTTAGAGTCAGGGACTGTTCATTGGAGGCTTTCTGTCTCCTGGCAGAGTGCCTCACACTTGGTGAGCATTTCATATCTGTTGAATTGAATATTCTTGTGATGCACAAAGAAATAACACATGGTTGCATAGATTCAAAGGATCTAGGTTTGTAGGGTTTGTTTATGGAAGGGATCTTATACCATCTTGGTCCTTGAGCAGATGAGAAAGCTGAGATCCAGAGAGGTTAACTAATTAACAGCTAATACTTATATCTTGCTTTAAGGTTTATGAATATATATATATATATGTATGCATATATATGTATACACACATACACATACATACACATACATATACACACACACACACAAATCATTTCATTCTTGCAATAACCTTGCTATTATTCCCATTTACAGAGGAGGAAACTGTGACTTGCCTCCACCCTCCCAAATATCAGTTTAGGATTTACCTAAAGGAGGGCTGTGTCCTTTAACTTTGACAAGAGTTGACTAATAATGACCAGCAAAGCCTCATTTGGACCAAACTTTTAATTCAAGAACTCATGGAATCCAAAAAATCTCAGAGGTGGAAGGGATCTCATAGGCTATGTAGGCCAAGATCCCCTCTACAATTTATCTGAGTGAAGTCACTCGTTCAGCCCATGCTTGAAAGACCTCTAGAGACAGGAAGGTTCCCCAGCAGCTGCTACCCAGGTCACCCAACTAGTAAGTGCCCGAGGCAAGATTTGAACTAAGGTCTTTCTGATAAGATGCCCTGTGTTACCTAGCTGCCTTATGACCCTTGGTCACAGAGCTAGTGAATAGCAGGGCCAGGATTCAGTTCTAGGTCTCCTTCACTACAGAACCCAATACTCTCTTCCATACACTCACCAATGCTGCCTCTTCCTTTGTATGAGCAGGAAGGATAAAACTGGTATTAGTAATAATTTCTGTAGAACTCAAGCGTATATGATTTATCCTTACACATCATGCCAGGTGACAACGAGCTATGTTATAACAGGATTTTTCTGGACTGAATTTCCAATAAAGATCCCCTAAAAAAACAGTCATGACTTTCAGCTGTAGGCCAAAGGCAAAGACTCCATCCACAGTCCTGAGAGTATAGTGACAAAGCATTTGGTAATGCAGCTTCAATGTCATTTCCACCAATAAAACCACATCTGTTTCTGGTGTACAACCATCTGGAGGGCTAAAACTTTGGTGGTCGCATATCTGCAAAGTTTGCTCCCCTGGACATGGCTGGAGGTTGGGAGAGGCTGACAGTCAGTCAATAAGCTTCTTTTAAGCACCTACTTTGTTCCAGGCCCTGTGCCAAGTGCTAGGGATATAAAAAAAGGTAAAAGATGGTGGCAGGATTGGGGATGTTGGGTGATAATACTATTCTTGGGTCTCTTGGGTTTATGTGACCATCACTAGAGGTTGGTCAGTGGTTGGTGTTGGTAGGGACAGGGATGTTAGGCCCTTCTCCAGGAGTGCTCCCCTTTAGTGATGACTTTGGGGGCTGGATTGAAAGCAGGACTAGGGGTCTGGGGGTCAATGAAATTTCTGGAGATTTTCTTTAAAAAAGAAAGAAAAAACTGTTTTAGAAAATGAACATATCAATGAAGTCTGAGAGTGTATGCCAAGTTCTACAGTCATAGTCTCCTGCCTCTGCAAAGGAGAAGGAGATACATTTTCTTCTCTCTTTTTTGGGGTGCTTCAAGAGAATTAAAAAATGCATTTCATCATTCTTTTTACAAAGCAGATACTTTCCAACAAACTCTTAAATAAAACTTCTTACAAATTGTATTTCTTGAAAAAATGTATCAATTGTTAAAAGAAAGGAGGACTGAAACTATTTTTAAGGATAATGAACTAGAGTTGAAGTAACCTGGTAAAATTTTACAGAGAGCCTTAAGTTTAAATTATTTTAGAGATAAACATTTTTAGGCCATGAGGAATCCTAGACAATCCATCAGCAGAGTTTCTGGTCTTTATTCTATTGACTGGTGATGGTTGCTGCGTTGGGGCCTTCTCCAATCAAGAAGTATCTACTGAAGGCTCTGGAAGTCTGATGAAATAGACGTCCCTCCCCTGAATAAAGAGGTAGAAGACAGGGTTCCAAATAATATAAATGTTCTCCACATGGTCAGTGTTTTTGGTTAGTTTTAACTGTTTGTTGTTAGAGATGAATTTATGGGAACAGATGTGTGTGTGTGTACGTGTGTGTATATGTGTGTTTATGATGATATCAGGATATGCATGGGGGAAAAAAATTAAAGCTTCAACAAATATTTGTAATATTACTGTGCTCAGTTCTCTATTAAATTACATGGAAAGTATAAAAATGTAAAAAAAAGTTTCTGCCCTTCCAAAATTAACAATTAACATCTTAATAGGGAATAATTGAGTTTCTAAGACTCAAGTAAGCTATAATGTTATAGTAAGAGGTAGCTCCAGAATGAAATGTAAAATCCTTTCTTTGATGTTTAAAGCTCTCCACAACCCGGCCCCTTCCTCTTGGCCACACTGGCTTACTTGCTGTTATACACACAGACACATAGACACACCCCCACAACACACGTAAATGATGTCCCATCTCAATGTCTCTGTGCCCTTCCTTGCATAGGCTGCCCCCTCTCCATGCCTGGAACGCTCTTCTTCTTCCCTCCTGCTTGGATTCTCTGGCTTCTTCGATTCCCACATGCTGCTTTGGGGCCTTCTTTCCCAGTCTTCCTCACTGACAGGGTCTTCCTTCTGAGACTGGCTTCCATTGGCCTGTATATATCTTGTATGGACGTAGTTTCTCCCACATTTTCTCCTCCATTAAAATGTGAGTTCCTTGAAGGCAAGGAGGAATTGTCACTCAGTGTTTAAGCACAGTGCCTGGTACAAAGTACCCTTTGTTCTAATAAAAGCTTGTTGACTGCCTGCCAGAGAGAAGTAGATCCTAGGCAGGATTCTCACCCTGAGGTCTGTGTACCTGCTTTTAAAATATTTTGGTAAGTGCTCTTCTAGAATCCTCCCTTGCTTTCACCATCCCATCCCTTCACATAAATCTGTTGCTGAGTCTTAATAATTTACTCCTTATAGCATCTCTCCTTGGATACTGCCACCACTAGGGTACATGCTCTTATCATCTCATTATAGTTGATTTCCTTTGAAATCTTATGTCTATTATGCACTTAAAACCATTTTCTGAGCAGAGCTCCACAAGCTTCACCAGGGGTACATGACACAGAAAAAAGTTAAGAACCCCTGCCTAGAGCTACGGCTAGATTTGAAGCTGCTGCCTTTCCCCAACCCTCTATTCCCAGTTGGCTTCCTAGACGAAGTATCCAGATTTTCTCTAGCTCTTAAGAATGACTGACTTCCATTGGCAACTTTTATCTAATTTTCAAAGTATTTTTGTTACTCAAGGGAGGGGTTATATTTAAAAAAAAATATGATGCTGTTTTACATGGGCAGATAGGTAGTGCAGCTAGATGGAGTTAGGAAGACTCATCTTCCTGAGTTTAAATTCAGTCTCAGACACTAGCTGTGTGACCCTGGACAAGTCACTTAACCGTGTTTCCTCATCTGTAAAATTATATGGAGAAGGAAATAGCAAACCACTCTAGTATCTTTGCCAAGAAAACTCTAAGTGGGGTCACAAAGAATCAGACAGGACTGAAAAGAATGAAACAATAACAATCATAATGTTGTTTTTCATGTAAAATTAAAATCTGGTTTTCTAGCATATTTTGATTTGTCCAATAAATCTGGATTATTGTGGCAAATCATTTCCTCTTTCTGGACCTAAATCAACAAACATTTATTAAAAACCTAGTAGGCAGCATGGTGGCATGGTGTATGGAAAGCTGCCTGGAAAGTCAGGAGGACTGAGGTCTGGGCCTTTCTCTGCTGTGTAGTAGCTATCTGGTTCAGGGCAAGGCCTGATACACTTTGGGTATTTTAGGCCGTTCCATAAGACTCTACATCACAGAGAGGGTGCAGATTTGCCTTGGGAGAGGAAGTTATCTCATTAGACATTCCTTACATTCATGAAATCACAGGTCTAGTAAAAAAAATATCGCACTACACCTTGAATTTACAGCGACAAAAACAAACCATCTGGTCCCGTGAAGGAGCTAATCAGAGGGAAAAACGCCCCCTACACAAGTAAATATGAAGTATATACCAAGTGATGTCAGGGGAAATAGGTGATGTCTCGAGTACCTTCTGACTCTGTGATCTTGCGTCCCATGCTGAGTCGTCAGTCTGCTCCTCATTGCAAAGGCAAACTCATTGCATTGAAGCCAGGAGATCAGCAGACATTCCCCACCTCAGCCCAGGGGCTTAGGCCAGGGACATGAAGCCCCAAGCACATTTGATGTAAAGGCATGGGGTCACTGGGGAAGATGCTCTAGGAGGAGGGGAAGGCAAAAGAGGAAGTTGGAAGGCTGCAGAGAACTGGGTATTTAAATTAGGTGCTGATGAAGAGGGGGGATGACATCTCGGCTAGGCCTGATCCTGTCTTTAATTAAAAATAAAACATGTGAGAGAATCCAATACCAAATTCTCAAATCATGTACTATTTTCTTTTTTCATCTTTGGAACCTGCCCACATTCCCCCACACACAATCAGGCACTCATATTAACTCCAACACTTCTCTGCAACTGAACCCTCTGCTTAGAGACATTAAGTATAACCTTAATTATCCTTCTTCTATACGTTTATATTCCATAATAGCAAGTTTCCTCCCCCAAAGTCCCATTCCAATGACTCATCGGAGTGCAGAGTTGACCCTGCATTCTGGAAAGTTATTCTAAAGCGGCAGTTCTCAACCTCCCTAATGCCAGACGACCCTTTAATAGTTGTATGTGGGTGTATCTGCATGTGGGTGGACCTGCCTAGAGACAGATAGAGGAGTGGTGTCTTGGTTCCTAAGACCATCGGAAATATGTGTTTTCTGATGGTCTTAGGCGACCCCTGTGACCCCTGTGAAAGGGTTGTTCAACCCCCAAAGAGGTTGTGACCCACAGGTTGAGAACCGCTGGTCTAGAGGAACACAAGCTATGGTAGGCAGTACCAACCAGTTAAGGCTATGAGTCTAGGCCTAGTGACAGATTGCTCTAGGTTTACTGTTGGAGGACCAGACTATCTAAATTCAGGTGAAGAATTATCTGGCCCCAGCAATTCCTAAAATCTGTCTGCTAAGGCATGGATGGGTTCTTATCTGCACTGATGAAGGGAGCAACCGTACCAAGGACATCATAGACATTTTGAAATACTAAGGCATGACTCACGGCCTAGAACCCTTCTGTCTGTGGCTTATTTCCCATTTATCCTCTATGTACCTGGCTTTGTACGTATTTATGTGCCCATTATTTCCCTCATTAGATTGGAAGCTTCTCAAAGGAAGGAGCTGCCTTTTGCCTTATTTAATTAATTTATTTATTTTGGTGTCCCCAGGACTTAGAACAGTGTCTGACACATAGTAGGTGCTTCACGAATGTTTATTGAACTGAACTGAAATTGAATTCTGTTAGACCAAGTTAAATTTTGGGATTTTTAAATCTCTTTTTGATTCATGCTCTTACGTAAGGTTTCCCCCTGGAAATATCAGAATCTAGTTAATATCTAGATCACCCCCAAAAGGGGAAAGGACCCTTAACTCTCATGCAAACATTTAGGCTAATAATGCAGGTTTAATTTAACCGACAACCATCACCCCCCATAATAAATTTTGCAAAGACAGAGACAGAAAGGACTCGAAACTGAGTTCATCAAGATAAGATGGGGGGGG
>CM053595.1:257928133-258038381 GCA_028646575.1 Pseudocheirus occidentalis | reverse complement strand
TTAAGGACAAGTTTGCAAATATTGTGCTACTGCTTTAAAGATGACTGAGTAAATAAGTATCTTTAAGCTCTAAGGAATGATTTATTGGCTTAAAATAAAATAACTTTTCTGTAATGGTTTCACACATAACAAACAAGGATACCACTCACTCAGCTGAAGTAGGCATTTAATAAACGTTGGTTGACTTTTTGATCAGCAGTCACAGTACAGATAAGAAGCCACAGATGTTCAAAGCCTCTCAATTAGCCACAGATTTTAGGTGTTATAGTCACTTCTCGAATGGTTTCTATTAAGTAGTAAAATTGGTTTCATTTCTCATCATCTTTTCCTTCCCCTCTTTCCTGTAGAGAAACCGAAGAAAAGACAAATGGTTCATATATAGATGGTAGGAAGGGCTCCCTTTAAAGGTGTATCAAGTATGTAACACAGCTCTGAATAAATTGTCTTAAGCACAATCTGAAATTGTCTGCAACAGAATCAGAGAATTAAAGACTGTTAGGCCTAGAAAAGATCAAAGATAAATCATTTAATCCTATTCCTTCATTTTATAGATAAACAAACTGAAAACCCTCAAGATATTGAGTGATTTGCCACAGGTCACATGGCTGGTTAGTAGCAAATCTAATCTAGGACTAAGATACTCAATCTGAAAATGAATAGTTTTATAGTACTATGATAATAAAAAAGAATTAGGTTGATGGGTATTCAATGCAAAATTTTGTGAATTCTTCTATTAACGATTCAGTCTTTATTATCTCAATTTTTCAGCAAAAGACTAACCCCTAAATATCAAATTACAACATTCTGATTTTTTTTCCAACTGTTCTATTTGGGTTAATTTTTAAAGCCAAAAGACAAACCGTGGCTCTGGAGCTGCTTGAATCTGAACGAAAATATGTCATCAATATATCCCTGGTCCTGAAGATCAAAGCAACATTCCAGGGCTCTGATGGGAAGAGGAGTACCAAGGAGAGAAGGTATCCTTGTTGACTTTGTCTTTCAAGCAATGTAAGACTTAACTCGTCCTGATTATCCCCCTAAGTTGTGTAAGTCTAGAGCAAAGGACAGTGGAATATAATATCGCCTTGCCCATAGCCTGCCTCAAAACCAGCCTTGCAATGGAGAGATAAATCTAGTCTTCTGCATCTTTTTCAGTTGTGGCCTGTATTGTGAAAACAAAGGGAATAATCCAGTGATCCCCAGTTGGTGGAGGATCCTGCTATTGTTTTTTGTTTTTGTTTTTAACTTTGCAAACTACATGTCTGTCGTAAGGTCTAGATTATTTTTTTCTTCTTGGGATGTGGAGTGGCACTCGATGGCTATCTTGTGCCACATGACAGTTTGCAGGTAGTAGGTAGGGACTTTGTGGACTGATCATTTCATTTGTATAGGGAACACTGGGTGTGAAAATTCTGTCTAAAGCTGCTGCTTACAAAAAGTTGTTAAAATTCTGGCCTCAAATGTTTCTTCTTGTGTATTCCAATGGCACCATAGCAGTGGGAAGTAAGTCTGTGTTTGGAGTGGGAGGGTACCTGTCCTCAGTTGGTGATTTATCACTGGCAAGTGAACCCAAAAGAACCAGCAGAAGACTAGATTTATCTATCCATTGCAAGGCTGGTTTTGAGGCAGGTTATGGGCAAGATGATATTATATTCCATTGTTCTTTGCTCTAGACTTACATAACTTAGGGAAATAATTAGGACAAGTTAAGGCTTCTACTGCCACAACACAAACTTTGGACATGTGTAACTCTTGGCTTGGCCCACGAATAGGAAATAGAGCTTTGTGGGAGTCTTGAAAATACCATGCTTTCATTTTTGTCTTTGCCCAAGAGCCAGGCCAGTAGTAGGGCGCAATAAACATTTGTTGAATTGAACAAATCATTGCAGACTGAAAGCTATGGCCTTGGATACAAACAGGTGTCCTCTAATAGCTGAGCAGCAAGATAAACGCATAGTAGGGCAGCTAATAGTTGACCAGAGGCCCTGTAACAGCTTCCCATGGTACCTCTGTGTTTAATTCAACAGAGGTGATAGGCTGTAAAGTACCACTAGGTGTCATATGTTTAAACACTTTATATTACAGAGCCAGGATAATAATCTCGCCTGTTGCATTGAGTTGTTTTTTTTTTTAATGACTGGAGGCAAAAATCCATATTAATGAGATTATAGATCTGTTGAAGAGTTGAAGATAACGACAGAGGAGCCTAAATGCTATGTCTCAGCCTTAGACTGTCAAGTTCCAGGATTTTAAGTTTGAGCCATAACTGGTGATTTTTTTTTTTTTTTAGTTCACTCATGCCCCTGTTTAGGTCTTTTATTTAAACTCTTTAAGAGACTACATTTCTGGGGAACACTGTCAGAGCTAGCCTTTGGTAAAGCACTTCACATACATTATTTCATCTGAGCCTCACAAACAACCATATAAGGAAGGTAGTATAGGTATTTCCCCTACCTTACAGATGAGAAAACCATAGTATCAAAGGCAGGATTTGAACCTCCAATTTCAGGATTCTATTCATTCTCATTTCACCTCAAGAAATGAGAAATTCTAAACACTTGTAACGGTTGCAAACTTTAAGACCAAATAACATTCGTTCAGTAGTCACTTTATGAAGGAGCCTTCCTACAGCTTCAGAAGTCTGTGATGGTGTGGGATCAGGGAATATTTCTTTCAGAATAAGGAATGGTTCATGCTTCTTATATTCCTATTGATTCTGTCCCATTCAATATTTAGTTTGTATAATTATCTATGGCTATTCTGCTTCTAGTCTTTTCCCAGGTTCTTTGAGGTACCTGGTCCAGCAACATTTGGATTTACTTCATGCATTGCAAGAAAGGGTCCTGAAATGGCCACGACAAGGAGTCCTGGGGGATTTATTCCTTAAATTGACAAATGATGAAGTAAGTTTGGTTATTGACCCTCACCATGACTGAACTGGAATATTTGAATCACTACCTTTTATTAATTTGTTTCACTCAGGCAATAAATAATTTGAATCATAGAGTCATAGTGGTAGGCAGGAATGTAGAAACCACCCAGCCTATCCATCTCATTTTACAGATGAGGAAACAGAAGTGACTATCATACGGTTTCACAATTAATTAGTAGTGGAGTTGGGATGAAGACCCAAGTTTCCTGACTGCTAATTTAGTATTATTTCTATTTTATTACTCTTCCACTATTTAATATGTATTGTTAATTTTATATCCCAGGGATCTTTAAAACTAGATTGGAAGGCCATCCTGTTTGGTGGCTTCTGCTTTCCTACTGAGAGACAAGAGGCAAAATGAGATGACTTCTTGACCTTCTTTTGATAGTCCACAGTTAAGCTACAAAATAGGGCAGTAAGCTTGACTTCAATTACTGGCAAAATTCTAATATGTATTCTTAAAATTTTTTTAAATATTTTTTTTTGGAGGGGGGAGTCAAGGTCAAGGCATTTGGGGTTAAAGGAATTGCCCAAGGTCACACAGCTAGTCAAGAGTCAAGTTTCTGATGCCAGATTTGAACTCAGCTCCTCCTGACTTCAGGGCTGGTGCTCTATTTACTGCAGCACCTAGCTGCCCCTCCAATATGTATTCATAAAGGGAAGATTCATCAACATCTAGAAAAGGAAGCAGTGAGCAAAGAGAATCCGCTTAGTTTCATCAAGAAACAGTAATACAAGATTACCCTTTTCTTTTGTGCTAAATACATTTTAAGTTTCCTATACTATTTTTGTAGGTAAGATGGAGACATATAGACTAGATAATTGCATAGTCATGTGAATTCAGAACCGGTTGAATGGGCAGACTTAAACAGTAGCCATTAAGGGCTTGATCTCATTGTGGCAGGAGGTCTCTTGTAGAGTACACTAGGGGGTCTAAGATTGATTCTCTATTATTTAACATTTTTTTCAGTGACTTGGAAGAAAGGCATAGATAGCACGTTAGTCACATTTACAGATGACACAAAGCTATAAGGGATAGCTAGATCTTGGATGACAGAGTTAGGATCCAAAAATATCTTGATGGGCTAGAACAGTAGGCTGTAACCTATGAGATAAAGTTTAAAAGGAATAAATATAAAACTCTTATGCTTGGGTTCAAATAAATCATCTTTGCAAGTACAAGACAGGAGAAACGTGTCCATATAGCAGCACTAGGGACTTTAAGAATCTAGAGGCTTTAGTGGTCTACAAAACTGGTCCCAAACTCAAATAGAAATGGGGACCATGAAACCATTGATAAGGATCCCTATGAGCTACATAGTGCCTTAGAAAACCACATATAGCATTACTGCACATGCAGAACCTATATCAAATTGCTTACTATCTTAGTAAAGGGAAGGGAGAGAGGGAGAGAATTTGGAACTCAAATTTTTAAAATGGAAATGTTAAAAATTGTTTTTAAATGCAATTAGGAGAAAATAAAGTATTATTTAAAAATAAAACCATATATAATTATTAATTATATTTTATTTTGTTTTGTATAGTATTTCCCAATTATATTTTTAACTGGTTCAAGCTTCACTTGAAAGTGTTGTCAGTTGCTGTTTGACATTTCGGTTCTAAAAGGTCAATAAGAGTCAGCAAGGTGAGACAGACATAGTTAATGTCATCTTAGGCTGCATTAAGAGAGACCAAGTGTCCAGCACCAAGAAGGTGCTTCCCATCTTCTCACTATTCTCTATCTTGGACACACCACATCTGGAATTTATGCGCACTACATTTTAGGAAGGATAATGAAAAACTGGAGAAGAGGGCAACCAGTCTATGAAAATCCTTGAGCCAATGCAATTAGGAAAATTAGCAGAAGAAAGTGGAGATGTTTAATCTGGTGAAGAGAAAACTGAAGAGAGGAGACTAGGAAAACTTTCTTCAGTTATTTGAAGAGTTGTACTGTGGAAGACAGATTAGAATTATTCTGGTTGCTCTCATAAATTTTGTTGTAGTTGACCCCAGAGATTAAAAGTAGCAGCAATGTAGAAGGTGCAAAGAAACAAATTTACATTTGATGTATAGACATACTGTCTAACAAGGAGGCTGTGTAAAAAGTAAAATGTAATAATAAATAAATCAAATACATTTTTGAAAATTAAAAAAAAAGAAATAAAATGTACAGCCTCAGGAGGAAATGCCTCTCCCATCACTGGAGGTCTTCAGGGAAAGGCTGGATGCCCTCTTGCCTAGTGAATACTTGTTTAAGTACAAATTGGAGTAGATGGATGGCCTTTAAGTTCCTTTAATTTCTGAGAGTCTGCAAATTCTGCACATTAAAATTATGAGGACAGATCGTAGATGGTATTACAGGAGGAAACATTTCTCACTTATCTTCTGACAACTCATTAGAACTGAAAGAATTTTCAAAGCAAAACATGCCTTTCAGTCAATTAAATTAGACAACTTAAGTCAGCTCAGAAAGGATTTTTTTTCCTCTTGGTTTATAGTTTTTTTTTTAATCTTAAAATAGAGATGTTGTATTTTGTTTACAAATACTAAACATGGAACGATGGAAAAAATTCTGGATTTGGAGTCAGAAGATCTGGGGTCAAATCACAGTTTTGCTCTTTACTATCTACACATCCTTAGTCGGGTCTTCTCTGGGCCTCACAAGGTTTTCTCTTCTGTTAAATGGTAGGGCTAGATTAAATGAATCTCTAAGATCTCTTTTGGCTATTAGTCTATGACTGTATGGAGTACTATATTTAGAGTTTTAAAATGTGTTTAAAGAAAAATTTAATAAAACCCAATTGTTTCACAAGAATGGTCAGTTAGTTAGGTGGCACAGTAGATAGAGAGCTGGACCAGCAGTCAGGAAGACTCATCTTCCACAGTTCAAATCCAGCCTCAGGCACGTACTAATTGTGTGACCCTGGGCAAGTCACTTAACTCTATTTGCCTCAGTTTCTCATCTGTAAAATGAGCTGGAGAAGAAAATGGCAGACCAATACAGTATCTTTGCCAAGAAAACTCCAAATGGGGTCACGAAGAGTTGGACGTAGCTGAAATGACCAAATAATAAAAATAAATAAGAAAAATTAAAAGAGTAAGTTGGAGAACCTGTAAAGCATTCTGACTTCCTTTGTGGTGTGTGCTGCTATAAAAATACATGGTATAATCATGGATGTTTCCCAGTTCTTATGCATTTTATGTTTATTTTTAAGAATAATTTCTTGGACTACTATGTTGCTTACCTGAGGGACTTGCCTGAATGCATTTCTCTGGTCCACGTTGTAGTGCTGAAAGAGGTAAGCTAACTATCTATACGAAAATGATCCTACTGACCTATAAACAACAACTCTGAGCTGTCTGGGGAATGGGTGTGTGCTGGACCATTTACCCTTTTTCATTTAGATCCTGTTGTAGCCAGTGTCCTTTTCAAGATTCCTAGAGAACGTTGTGTCAAGGTTAAAAGGTGCTCGTTCAGGGATCAAACCTTGAGCTCATTAGCACCATCCTCTAAACAATGGAGCTACTTACAGTCTGTCTATTTACTCATAACTCATCTAGATGCAATCTGCAGACCTGTGGTCCTTCAAGCTCTCATTTCTGTATGAGGACATTTTGTTATTCTAGAACCTGCAGGGCACATTGTAGCTCTTGGTTAACAGCAGTTGCAAACTGGGAGTACCATTGTTTCAGTGAAACTTTCCTTGCAAATAATAGATACTCAATAAATATTACACTGGTTCAAATATAAGCTACTCCTCTACCCACCCTCCCAGTCTGGATTGTATACAACCTGACTGTGGTTTATATTCAGTAGAAACGAGGTGGAATAATGGATAGAGGGTTGGATTTGGAGCCAGGAAAGATCCGAGTTCAGATCCTAGGAGGAGAATGGGAATAAGAGTGATGACTTCACAGGTCTTGTGTGAGGGTCAGATGAGATAATACACGCACAAGGTTTTGCAAACTTTCAAATGCTACATCAATGTTAGCTATCGTATGCTGCTTTCTTTTCAAAGAGATAACATTTTAGTGGAGTTGCCTTCATTTGGTGGCAGACTGTATTTGGACCAGTATGGTTTCATAGGTTACCGAAGGCGATGAATTCATCCCCAAGTGGCCAAATTACAGGTAACAAACCTGTTAGTCCTTAGCTATGCTGGTCCTCATTTAGCAGACCCAGGCTGCTGGGAAAAAGAAATGAAGTCTTTCTAGCTTGGGTGACATTGATAGAGTTTGTGAGCTGCTGAAATAACAGTGAACCCAGTGTCTCCTCCATGCTACATTGAGGCATCAGGGTTGGACTAGTGTGATATATTCTCTGATTTGTCCAGCTCATAGATTCATAGAATATGGAAGAACAGCAAACTTTAACTTCTAAATTTTGCTAGTGTGGAAACTGAGATCCAGAGAGGTTAACTAAAATGTTCAAAGTTACCTAGGTGGTAAGTTAACGAGGACTAAAAGAAAAAACAACAACATGAAATTAAACCCTTTAGTGTTGATGTTAAATCAACTAGCTGTGTGAACAGAAGGTGAGAAACAGAGGGCAAAGAGCCAAACTTGCTTCACAAAGAAAAGGAGGACAATTTCCAGGTCATTAAACAGAATTTCTGTCAGTGTCAGGTCACTGTTTACCCTTTGGGAGTGGATTGACCCTGGCATGATACAAACAGATCCACTAGCAGAAACCAGAAATGATTACTCAGAACACATCCAGTGGTCTTCACAGAATAAATTCAGGTCTGTAATTATTTTATGAATCTTCCCTTACCTCCCGTGTCTGATCAGTTACCAGCTTTTATTGATTCTGTCTCCAAAACGTTTTCTTAAATCTTTTCATATTTTCTCCACTCATCCTGATGCTACTCTAGGTCAGGACCTTATCACCTTGTACCTGTTTTCTAATTAATTTCCACACTTCCAATATCCTCTGTTTCTAATTTATTTTCCACATAGCTTCCAGGTTAACATTCCTAATCCATAGGCCTGTTGGTCCCTGGCTCAAGATTCAGTATCCCTCCTCATTGCCTCTAGGTTACCATATAGACTCCTCAACCGGATGCTGAATGTCCTCCTCAGTGTGTGGAGCCCACCCAGGCCTAGAACGTGCTCCTTCCTCTTGCCTGACTCAGAGTCCTTAGCTTGTTTCAGGTTCAGACCAGGTGGCGTCTCCTGTCAGAATTCTTTCCTGATCCCTTTAGTTGTTAATGTTCTCTTCCTTCTCAGATATGATTTCTATGTGTTATTGTGCATGTTATTATCATTTTTGTATGTGCTGTGTCTCCCAAATAGAATATAAGCTCTTCGAGGGTAAAAGCCATTTTCTTGGTGTTTTTTTGTCTCAGTCTTCCTAGAGCCTGCCATAATGCCTTTCATATAGCAGGGCTTAATCAATGTTTGTGAGTACCTACTACTGCCCACTCTACCAGGCTCTGAGTAGTAATAGGAAGTGTATGACACCATCCTGATTGGCAAAAAGTAAGCACTGAAAGGCTTTTTCAAAAAAATCATTTTCATTCATTCTTAAGGTGCTCCTGCCCTGAGCAATCCTGCCTGGATTAATGTGGAACACATTACATACAGAGGAAAAAAACATGCCGTGTGATGTAACTTCCCGACTGGTTCAGCTGAGCTGCTTCCTCTCCCTGGGCCTCTTTTGTAAAATGAGGTGACCTTTGGGGTACCTTCCAGGACTGACATTCCCTGTGGGACCCTTTGTGTTTTGCTGCTTCCTAAAGGCATGATGGTCATTTTCGTTACTGGTGATACTCTGCCCTTGAAGAAAGCTGAGTAGTAACTTGACTTTTCTTTGAATTCAGGCTGAAGAAGAGATTAAATCTGACCTATACACGCTGTTTTTCCATATAGTCCAGAGGATCCCTGAATACCTTATTCATCTGCAGGTGGGTATTGCTGGACTAAACTCTCCATACTAAGGGCATCATGTGAACTTAAGGGAATAGTCAGTATCAGTAAAGTGACACTGGTTTGGAATTCAGTATTGCTGTAACCTGGACCTCTTCCCATAGAGGAAACCCGGATTTATTTAAGTACTTTTTTGGCCCACATGGGTCAAACTAGTAGCCATGGGAATAAGTAATTGTTTAGTTGTGTCTGGATTTTTCTGATCCAATTTGGGGTTTTCTTGGAGAAGATACTGGAGTGGTTTGCCATTTTCTTTCCTAGCTCATCTGTAAAAGATGGGGAAACTGAGACAGAATGGGTTAAGCGATTTGCCCTGGGTCACATAGCTAGGAATTACCTGAGGCTGCATTTGAACATAGGTCCTCCTGACTCCAGGCCTAGCCCTCTATTTACTGGGTCACCAAGCTGCCCCTTTGTAGTATAAAGAATAGCAAAAATTCTTTCCCTTCCAGAAATACAGGATTTCACATTCATTAAGACTTACTAAGGTCCTCTCCTCCGATTCCCATGATGCTTATTGGCATCCCTCCTGCCTTTGTCTTTTTTCTTTTGATGTTACTTTGGAAATACAGATGACACATGAAGGCCAGAAGATGACACAGAAAAAATTTAGGAACTCAGAAATGCATAAATATATGTATAATATGATATACATAATATATGTATTGTAATATCAACATATTTTATCTGTTTTATCATTTGTCTTTTAATAACATAATAATTCATACTTGTTTTCTTGTACAAAGAGAGGGTCAAAAAATTTTACAGATATTTTCCAGATTGTGGGGGTACTGTACCCCTGATCCTTGTGACGTGGAAGGGATAACTGTACTATCCCAATTGTTTTTCCCATTATTACAATATCATTGGCATGCATTGGCACAGTCTTGATACTTCCTAGTTTTAGGGAGCAGATTCCATTGGCAAGAGTTTTACTGAGTTTTTGAATCAGGTGCCTTACCTGGCTAAGTCCCTCCTGATTTGACATTCATGTTGACCTTTGGTGCCTCCTGTTTGCTGGTCTTTGTAGTCTTGTCTCCTCCTATACATCTTGAGATAAAGTGCTTGTGGAAAAGTACTGAAGCTATAAATTCCTAAATAACAACACTGAAATGATCAAGGTTATTTCTTAAAATAGCTAGGTGTAGTGGCAACCACACTGGCTGCTAGCACAGGTTCTTAGATCTACTTTAGGAAAGATACTAGGAAAGATAGCTATTTAAAGGGTCAACAATCTTTTTAAATCACATTCACTAGTTTAAGGGAAGAGTCAGCACCCTGAACTTCAGAGAAAATACAAACAGAGAAAATACACAGAAAATGTAAACAGAAAAATAAAGACCAACAGACAGGGCTCTGACTGCCTGAATCAACTATGCACCTTACACACATCCCTAGATCCAAGAGAGCCTTTACATCTGAGCAGCTGGTGAACTCTGAACACGTGATCACTCAGAATCTCGACCAGAGAGACCACAAGATCCTTCTCATAAGCAAGCCCCCAAAACAAAATACCAACTCAGTGTGTGTGTGTGTGTGTGTGTGTGTGTACATACACACATATGTATGTATATATGTATATATTTATACACACACACTTCTGAGCCAGCAGGCATCACAACCCTCCTAACCCAGTGCCTAATTGGAAATGAGCAAAAGGTGTGAAAGACTTCCTAACAAACAAGCCTCCCCTAAGCAAGCTTCCCTAATGGGAGGGAAAGATCTTAAATCCCCTTACCATTACACTAGGTCTCCATCACTGAGAATAACAAATCCCATGAAATGGTGGCCAGTAGTCAAAGTTATGGTTATGGAAATTGTGATCGTTAGTTCCAACCTACTGAAAATGTACAGTTGAAGTTTGAATAATGTGATCACTTCACAGGATTCATTATTTGCTCCATTTGGGACCTGACTGAATGAATCCTTGGGCCTCAGTCTGCAACCACCTCTCTCCTCCTCTCCAGACTCCTACTATATGCAAAGTCCTTCAATCCAGGAGTTCCTAACTTTTTTTTCTGACATAGACCCCTTTGATAGTTTGCTGAAGCCTATGGATCGCTTCTCAAAATAATGTTTCAAATGTATAAGATTACAAAAACATTCTTAGGTTGTTGGTCAAATAGAAACAGGTAGAAGACCGTATGTGGCCTGCAGGTGGTAGTTTGCCAACCTCTGATTTAGGGGAGCAATCACTGCGAAATAGGGGCCCATCATTCTCCTTACCAATGCCAACTGATATCCAACTGTCGCTGATGGGCAGATTAACCCAAGAGACCCAGGAGTGGCAGTGCCCCACAGACCACTGGCCCTGTTTTCAAGCTAGTCCTTGAAGCCATCATTGTGGGAAACAATCTCTATGGAGACAGTATTTGGCAATCGCTTCTGTGGGTACCATAACCCCTATCAGCTCAGCAAGAATGGCTACCTTGGAAAGAACATCAGCGCCACCAAAGTCCCTTCATACTGTTTAACAGTTTAACATCAGAAACAGATGTGATTTTATCAGTGGAAATAACAAGAAAAAAAGCATTACTATCGGCTTTGAGACTATATCCTAAGGGCCATGGGAGCTTTCCATCCTACTTGTAGCCGAAATCCCTTTTACGAATCAGCTCCTCCTGGGGAGCAGAGACTCACCGTTTTTCTTCTTGTTTCTCCAGCACCTACTGCATAGCTTTGCACATAGAAGACACTTAAATACTTTTTCATCTACATTAATTTATTCATATTCTCCATTATACTTGTTCCAATTCTGACCAAGTGGAAAAGAGAGAGGATCACTCCTCTCCCTCCTAGTTTAATTTCTTTCAGAACTTTTTGGTAACTTAGTGTAGGACGCCTTGGAAATACTTAGGTCAGTGACGCCGATAAGTTTGCACTGTTTCTTCAGCCAGTCCAATGTATGTCTCCATAGAACTGGGCCTGTGTACGGCTGGTGAAAGATGAAATGACTGAGAAAAAGAGGGTTTGATCTTCCAAGCATATTGATTTGTTAAGCAATGCGTACCACAGCCCAACAAACTGGGACCAGACATCCTCAGCTGAGACCCGGACCATGAAATACAAGGGGAGACAGACTTATATATTAAAAACGATTAATTAAATAAATCCAATTAATTGAATGGAAATAATGCAACATTAAATAATCTAGTTTCTAATTGGAGGAAAGATTAGGGAAGGGGAGAGCGAACAGGTGCAATTCCCTGAAATCAGAAAAAAAACATGTCCCTCTTCCCCCAAGTATCTGTGAACAGTCAGAGGAACATGGGAACAATAACTGGTTGATCAGTCTGGGACCAGTTTTCAGATAAGACATATGGATTGCTTGAAAGGTACAATATGAGAAACTTTTCGTACCAGTCTTTGAATCCGACCAGGTTTCTGGTCAGCATAACCCAGGTCCTAGGTAAAGGGTCTCTAAACAGCAGGAAGAGGTGGTCCAGTTTCCCAGCCACACAGGACTAGGTTCAAACAATGGACCAAGGCTTTCTCTCAGTTCCCTCAATTGAATGAAGTTTTCTTACAGGATACAAGTTGGAATAGACCCATAATTCAATAGAAGGGGAACTAAGTTAGCTCCAGAGTGGAGTCACAAGATGGGGTCGTGTGGTTCCATCAATTCCCACAATTAACCATTTGCTCTCCTAATCCCCTCAATTCCCTCATATGTAGACAGTATGAAGTGAAAGAAACCACAAGGCTTTCTCTATTTGAAAATTACTATCTATCATAAGGTACCTGAAGTTTTGGCTTCTCCTTTGAGTGCAGGCACTGTCTCTAGAAAACTTCTGTTAATGGAGGCCCTTTGAGAACACAGGCTGTTTTATTTTTTGTCTTTGTATTTGCAGGACCTCACATAGTGTCTGGCCCATAGTAGGCCCTTAATAAATGCTCATTGATCTGATTTTCCATCTCACAGACATCCGGTTGGTGACAAGAATGGAAAATGGCTAATGTTAGGGGGCTTAGGAAAGCAGGAACATTGATGTACCCCTGGTAGAGCTATGAATTATTCCAGCTGTTCTGGAAAGTCTTGGAACTATGCCCCCCAAATTACTGAAACATGTATGCTCTTTTTGTGCAATACCATTCCTAGGCTTATGCCCCAAAGACATGAAAGAAAGAGAATAATTACCCATTTGTACAATCTATTTTTGTAGTAGCTCTTTTTGTGGTGGCAAAGAACTGGAAACTAAGGGGGGTGTCCATCAACTGGGGAATGGTTGAACAAATAATGTTGATATGAATGGTGATGGAATACCACTGTGCCAGAGAAATGAGGAAGAGTAAGAAATACCAAATGGGATGATTTTATAGTAACCTGGGAAGACTTGTATGAAATGTTGCAGAATAAAGTAAGGAGAACCAGGAGAACAATGAATATAATAAAAGTAATGTAAAAATGTACAACTTTGAAAGACTTAAAAACGCTGATGAACTCAATGACCAGCCATGATTCCAGAGTACCCATAATTAAAAATGCTATTCCATCCCTGAAAGAAAGATGATGGATTCAACATACAGAATGAGACATATTATTTGTGGACATGGCCAATGTGGAAATGTCTCTTGCTTGACTATGTATATTTGTAACAAGGGTGGATTTTTCTCTTTTCTTTCTTTCTTCTTTCTTTTTGGACAGAGGTGGGAGGGAGAGAAATATATGTTTGTTCATTGGAAAAGAATTTTAAATAAAAGTAAAATAAAAATAAATGCTTCTTGATTGATTGCAAAGGAATGTGTTGCCTGTAAGAGCTTTGTAGCTCATTGGAATTTTCCATGTTTAAAGACAGTAAGCTCAGTTCTGACTTCTAATAAGAATGCCCATAGATACTTCTCTGTTGCTTTAATGTGAGAGAAATGAACTAGCTGAAATCTTCACCTGGAAAGGTATTGCACTTCTTCCATTATTTCTAATTATTCTGATACATCATTTCGGGAATGACAGATTGAGGTAATGTGCAGAGCATAGAAAGGGCAACGACTTATTTGAATTTTCCAACTTGTCCTTTTCTCTTTACTTTCCCAGAATGTCCTGAAGTTCACTGAGCAAGAACACCCTGACTACTACCTGCTTTTGGTGTGTGTTCAGCGCCTCCGAGTTTTCATCTCTCACTACACCTTGTTGTTTCAGTGCAATGAAGACCTGCTCATTCAGAAAAGGAAAAAACTCAAGAAGTAAGTTTCTGACAGCCCAGACTGGAGAGTCAAAAGGGTGTGAGTGAAGGAAGGATATAAGACATCCTTGAGTTATCACTTGGCCCATCACTAGAGGCAACACTAGGATAGAGAGAAAGACATAAAATGAGGTGAGACAAAATATTAGACCGGATGAGAATGGATCCCTGCTGGAAGAAGTTAAGAAGCCTAGATCAGAATCTCCCAACAGACCTCACTGGGCACCCTTCTACACACGCAAACCCACCTTTCCCAAGCTACTTTGGAGAAGTCATCCTTTTGAAAGTTCTTCAGCCTAGAGACATGATAAGACTTTCTAGTTCTTTCACTGGACTGTTGTTTTCCTCCAAAAAGTCATCCTTTTGATTTCCTTATCTTTGCCTATGGCATTGCCATTCAGCCAGTCTTACTTACATTTTCAAAATCTCAGTTTTACCTTCGAGCTTTCTCATTTACCTCCCATATTTAATTAGTTTTTAAATCCTGATGATTCCACCAAAATATCTCCGGCATCCATTCCCTCTTTTCTCTTCTCTTAGCACTAAAGTAGTGCTTTATTTCTAATTTATTAATAATTTATTACTGTACTTTATTACAGATCCTTATTACTATTCACCTGGACTACTGTAATAACCTGATAAAAATATTTCCCACCTCTAATTTCTCCATCTGCTAATCCATACCCCAAACCTTGTGCATCTTCCATGTACGTAAATCACAGAAGACCTGAACAAGTCATTCCTTTACCCAAAATCCTTCATTGATTTGTCTATCAGACAGAGTCAAGACTCCTTAGGTTGGCCACCAATTGAAAACCACTCATAACATAGCTCTACCCTACCTCTTCAACCATATTTCAAACTATTCTGCTCCATGGACCCTTTGTTCAAGGCAAACTAGGAGACTTGTTACCACCCACCTATGTACTATAATGCCTTACTCCAATGTCTAGGAGTATGCTATTTCCGACACCTAAAATGCACTTCTTTCAATTTTTGCCTGTTGAAAACTACCCCACCCTTCAAAATGTAGCTCAAGCTATTACCTCCTCCAGAGGGCCCTCCATGATTTCCCGGAGTCAAAAGTAATCTTTGGCTTCTCAGATGTTACATAACACCTTCTTTGTGCTTTTCTTAAGCATATAAGTTCCATTTTGTATTATGGTTGTTTGTGTATTTGTCACAGCCTTTTATTAAATCATAAACTCTATGAGGGCAGGGGTTATGCTTCATTTATCTTAGTATCTCTCTTAGAGCCTGACAGTGCTCTGCACATAGCAGGTACTTAATATATATTTTAAATTATAAATTACTTTTATTAATACCTTTAGTTTTTACATAAAATTCATTTCCAAATATCTATGAGGGGGCAGCTAGGTGGCACAGTGGATAGAGTGCCAGGGCTGGAATCAGTAAGATCTGAGTTCAAGCCCAGTCTCAGACACTTACTAGCTGTGGGACCCTGGGTAAATCACTTAGCCTCTGTTTGCTTCAGTTTCATCTGTAAAATGGATAGATAATAATAGTACTTACCTTGCAAAGTTGTTGTATTAAATGAGATAATAATTATATGTATCAGTCCTTGGCACATGGTAAGTGCCATATAAATATTAGTTATTATTATTAATTATTAACTAAGTTAAAAAAGTAACAAAAAGCAATTCAGTAAAACTACCCAGTGCCATCTGTGATGTCTGACAGTGTCTGTAACATTCCATATTCAGTCTCTCACCTCCACAAGGCAGACATGGGCATGCATTTTCCAAATTCTTCTCTGGAATTGAGTTTGGTCACTATAACTATGATGTATTCTGTTTTTTCTTTCCATTTATATTGTCATTATTGTCTATATTTTTCCCTAGTTCACCTAAATTCACTCTGATCAGCTCATACTAGACTCTCCATGGGTCTCTGAATTTTTCATATTTGTCATTTCTTATGGCACGGTAATAGTTCACTTTTCACACTTTGTTTAATAAATGTTTGTTGAATTGCATTTATGGGAAACATTTCCCACATCAACTCTGGGCATTTCAGCTACTTTACAGTAATTCCCACCTTTTTCTAAAGCATCATCAGCACCTGCCAGAGGGCAAGCTCACTTCTTATGTGGACCTACTTTGTCTCTGAGAAACATCTCTGTTCTGGGGAAATCCTGGATGACCCTGATTTCCCTTCGTATCCCCTGAGAGTTGCTAATGGAGCTGTCTTTCTGCTTGGTTAGGTCATCCATGGCGAAGCTGTACAAAGGACTGGCTTCCCAGTGTGCAAACACCGGGCAGGACGCTTCTCCAGCTCCTGGGCCTGAGGCTGTCCGGGACAGTGGTGGGATCCACTCTGAAGAGATGCTACAGCCGTACCCTGCTGCCACCAGCCCTGGCTCAGCTGTCACGTAAGCTGCCGTCACTGGGGAAAGGTTCAGTCAACTTCCAAGGTTCCCTGGCCAGGGCCAACCATGCTATCATAGTGTGCTGGGATCTTCTTCCCTTGGCTGGGGCATTTATATGTCCCCCTGTTGATGCAGCAACCTAGAGAGAGACTTACTCTTTGTACCAGAGATTGCAATGGGCAGGGGCAGGGGCATAAGGGAGGTAAAGAAGCATGATTGAGGTTCATTGGAAGTGTTGGGAGACAGCTTCTCTTCATACAACTTGATCGAGATTTGTCTCACCTGATCACTTCTTTAGTCTTAATTATACCCCTCCTACCTTCTAGACCTTTGGGCTTGCACCCAAAGGGGGAAAGATGAGACGTACATAAAGAAGGGTAGGTGGAAAGAGTTCTCTGAAGGCACAGAGAGGCACTCCAAAGTCAAAGAGTGAGATTTAGGTGTCCCAAAGAAAAAATCACAGGAGGCTTTCCCTTTCTCCCGAGCACTGGGATGGGAAAGAGGAGCTCTCTGAGGTCTTAGAGGAAGTCTGTGTTCTGAGGATCAGTTGTTCTGTGTGAGGCCTGACAGCAACCAGAAAGACTGTTAAACTGGCTAAGCCTTGCCTCCCAAGGTCCCTGCCTCAATCGATCTGTTGAAATTTATTATGGGTCTACTATATGCCAAATGTTGAGCTAAGGGCTGGGATAACAAATGGGGCAAGATATAGTTTGTGACCCCAAGGAGTTCACCCTCTAAATCTTGGAAGGCTTCATTTTCATTAGAAAGCCTATACATCAGTTAGAAACGTCATAAACGACTTTTTCAGCTTGTCCTTAGATGTCCCCGGGCATCCCTGGGCAGATATTCTCCACTCCGGGAGAGATCAGGATTTTATCTTTTTGGTCTCCATTCGCAACTGACTGGCATGCTAAGCTGGGATTTTGTTCAGTCAGCCTTGGAGCCCAGGAAAACATCAAACACATTGGAGGATGTTCTGGTCCTTAATACTTTAAAACTTCCCAGCATTCATTTTTACCTCAGAAGGATAAGCATGGATTCAGCCTTGTGAGCTATAGATCCCAAGATTCTAAAAGGGTCAGATAAACAAATGTGCCAAGTTCTTAGTCTTTATTCTACCAGAATTAATCTGTTTCTATCTAAATTCCTTACTCTGTAATTTGTTTCCAGATCTATTATCTTAAGACAAATTTAATTAAGGCTGTTATAACAGAGTTGATTCTTCTCCCTCAACTTCATATTACCATGAGAGCTGGGCTGCTGTTTCAGCTACCAAATTTTCCAAACGATCTCCCTGTGAGGCTTTCCCCCACAACTCCTGCCAGGTGTACGTGGCCAGCACAAGCCAGCTCTGTACTTGCCATGATATTCAGAGGGCCATGCCCATCTAAGTAAGATCTCCCCAGGAAGTATGCTCTCTCCAGGATGCCACTATCTAGACTGGACCCAGAGATTTCAGGGGAGCAATTCTTGCAGAGGCAGATTCTGAAAGAGCTTCTCTTCATAGGCAGCTGGGGCCCAGCACCAGCTCCTGCTTCAGGGCAGGCTATGAACAAGAAGAGAGTTTGTCAGGCTAATGTTTATAATTTCACCCCTGCCTGATTGCTGCCTTAATATCAAAAGATAAAAATAATGTAGGCCTCTTTCTAGTCATCTGTTCTCTGTGGAGTTATGTTGAAGAATGTCAACACAAATAAGCACATTTTGGTTGCCATTAAACCTCATGGAATCTGTATTCAGCTGAGTTCTTCTGAATTGATAGAGACACTATTAGTTTTAATAAATTCATAATAACTTGGTTCCATCTATCAGGTAATAATATAACTTGAATAATTTGAAATAGGAATTAGAGTTACAGTAGGCCATAAAGATCATTTCATCCAACTTTTATTTTATAGAACTTTTTTCTTCTCCCCAATTACACATTAAAAGTTTTTAGACTTACAAGAAAGTTTTGAGTTCTAAATTCTGTTCCTCCCTCCCTCCTTTCCCTTCCCCTCCCTGAGATGTGAGCAATCCAATATAGGTTATACATGCATAATCATGTAAAACATTTCCATATTAGTAATTTTGTACAAGAAGGCTCTAAGAAATAAAGGAAGAAGGGAAGAAAGGGAAAGGAAGGAAGGAAGGAAGGAAGGGAGAAAGAAAGAAAGAAAGAAAATCCTTTCTGAGGAAAATTAGGCTCAGTGCACTTAGGTAATGCTTAATGTCACAGAGGTAGCAAGGGAAGGATTACAACCCAGGTCCATTGGTTCTAAGTTGAGCATTCTTTTCATTATACCACAGTGCCTTTCTGTCTTATGGACAGGATGGGCCAGACAGTTTACAAACTAGTCAAATGGTCGGTTATCTAATACTGAAAATCTTTGTGTAATACTCAAGCATCCATTTGGACGCTAGGTAGGTAACAAATTCTAGCTTAATTATAACAGCAACTGATGTTCATATAGCATTTTAAAGTTTTCAAAGCACTTCATAAACATTATCTCATTTAGACCTCACCAGAACCTCATGAGGATATATTGCAGGCATTATAATCCCCATTTAACAGATGAGGAAATTGAGGCACGGAGGGGTTAGATGACTTGCCCATGGTCACACGACTAACCAGTGTCCGATGTGGGATTTGAATCCAGGTGACATGAAGTTTTAGCACTCTATATTATGCTGGAGGGGCCCAAATCAGTTAGAATGTATATACCATCCATTTTCATACCACATTTCATTTTCATATGGATTTTTTAAAAGTATGAATATCCAACAGTCCAAGGATAGTAAGAGAATTGGGGGGAGAGGAAGGCGGTTCTGGGGCATTGATGGGTGACCAGGAAAGGGATCAGACCTTCTGGAGGGGAGAGTGACGACCACACGCCTCTCACAGTCATCTCTTCCCAATGCCTCCTTACGTCGGAGATGCAAGAGAATGATTCTTCCGACATGTGCTTTACTTTACGGACCAACACTGTCTACTCTCCCAGGCAGGGGGAAGGGGTTCCTGGGAACCCCTTCATCCGAGACGTTTGGTGGCCGCTGCCTAGGTGACCCGTGGTTAGTCCTGGCTGTAGTACAAGCACCCAGGGCTGGGGGCCCTCCATGCACATATGGCCCATGGCAACCCCCGGATGTGCATTGCTGGCGTACGAGGCAGCCTGGGGAGGGTCTGTGAGGAGTGGTGTTGGCAGTTTCATTCTTTAAAGGTTTCTGACAGGCTATGTTGTACTCAGACCTTGAGCAGGCTCTGGCTCGGTGACTGAGCCTGAACTAATAACGAACCATATGCACACTTCTTTTGTATTCTGTTTCCCCTTTAAAGACATTTGATGCCCCAAGTGAAGAAAAGTCAACAGCAAACCTTGATGGAGAGCATTCAGCCTGGGAAGCCCTGTGACTGGGAGATGGAGGGCAGAAAACACGAGAGGCCGGAAAACCTCCTGGCCCCGACTCAATTCTGTGCCACTGAGCAGGACCTGAAGGCCCTGGCCGGCCCTCTGCAGGCCATCCCGGAGATGGACTACGACGCCGGCCTTCCCGACGCCGTGGGGAACCTGGAGCGCTCCATGAGAGCCCCGGCCGAGCTGCTGTCCGACACCCGCGCCTTCGTCCCCAGCTACGAGGAGTTTGAGTACGGCGGCGAGCTCTTCACCCTGCCCGCCCCTTACGAAGAGGAGACTTTTCAGAGCCTGCCTCTCTTCGAGGCCTGCTCCCCCGCTTCCTCCGAGTCCAGCCTGGACATTTGCTTCCTCAGGCCGGTCAGTTTCACCATGGAACCCGAAAGGACTGAGCACTCCGTGCCGCCCCTGCCCAAGAGCTCCACGTCCCCCGTGAGCAGCAGCACGTACAAGCACGAGGCCGTCCACGGCAAGACGAAGCCGCTGAGCCGCTCCCTGAAGGAGTTCCCCCGAACGTCCACCTCGGAAGGGGTCACCACCAGACTGTACAGCACCAGGAGCAGCAGCGGCGGCCGCGTGCAGCTGAAGCAGGAGAGGACCGCCCAGCCCCACATCACATCCGCCACAGCTAGGAGCTCCCCAAGGAACTTCTTCCCCCCCCAGAGAACACAAAGTGAAAAACAGACCTATTTGGAAGTAAGGAGGGTAAAGTAAACCAAACCAAAAACATTCGGAGGCAGCGGTCACGGGAGAAAGAAAGTCGGTGTGTCTAGGTGTCTGGGGGCTCACACTACTTACTTAGGAGTCCTGTCCAAACTAAGATTGGAAAAGAAAGCAGTCAGACCCTGCTTTGCCATGGCTTCCCATTACAGGTTTGAGTGGGTGCTGGGGGCCAAATCTGGATCCCCCACACAGAACAAAAGCCTTCCCCGATGATTAAGCTCTAAGCCAGATGCCAGTCCTCTCCCCCAGTACCCGTGTTCTAAAAAGCTTCCATGTATTAGCTAATGGTGGTGACATTTAACAATTATAATCAATACCTTGAATCTATATAGCACCTTTCTTCTGAGGCACCTAAAGAGTTTCACATATATTATCTTTGCCTGCCCATGAAATACCATCTCATGGAAGATGTGGCTCATTGCCAAAGCAGCACAAGAGAGGATGGAAACTTGTCTTTCCTTCCTCTCCTAAACTGGTGCATCTTCCCAGTTTTAATTTTTGAAACACTGAAATAATCTGCATGTATGTGCTCTGTTCTCTTATGACTAGCTTAACAGGTAGGAAGAAAGCAAATCATTTCCTATGGAAAAATTAGAGAGCTAGAGCTGAGAAAAGCTGTTCCAGTGATTTTCCCTTGGTGAAAATAACTCTTTGTAACACACCTTTTGTGATAGACATCTAAGTGATACCCAAAAGGTACCAGACAGCAGATTTCTGCTCATCCTAAAACCAGTCCTTTGTCAGGTGGAGAGAGCCTATCACCAGAAATACCTAAACAGTGGCTTAGATGGCCTCTGAACATCATAGAGGGATTCCTTTGTTGTATGGGAGGTCAGACTAGATGGTCTTAAGGCTCCCTCTCAGTCTCAGACTCTCAGGCTTTGTATTGCCTGGAACAGCAGTTCTCAAACTGTGGGTCCCGACCCCTTTGGGGGTCGAACAGGGTTGCCTAAGACCATCGGAAAACACATATTTCCGAGGGTTTTAGGAACTGAGACACCGCTCCTCCATCTGTCTCCAGGCGGGTCCCCCCGCATGCAGATACCCCCACATATGAGTATTAAAGGGTCACAGAAGGTTGAAAACCACTGGTAGAGGAAGAAAATTATTTCTATGGTCATCAGTCATAGGGAAGGGGGCAGAGGACATCAAGGCAGTAAACCTGAATATAAATTCTCAAGTATCCAAAGCTACTGTCCATACTTCTGTTTTTCTCTCAAAATGGAGAAGTTAGGTAAAGGAGGATCCTGCTGCAGTAGTCCAGGACAATAGTACTAAAAAGCTCATACTGGGCTCTTGGTGGTGGGAGTAGAGAAGAAGGGAGGGAGGCAGAGTAGTACTCTTGAAAGGACACAGGCTCTGAAGTTAGAGGACCTGGGTTCAGATCTCACCTCTGCTGCTTACTGTGTGACCTTGGATGAGACATGTAACTTTGCTGGGCCTCAGTTTCCTCACCTGTAAAATGGAGGGGTTGGACAAGAGGGTCTCTGACAATCCTTCTGGATCTATAAACCTATGTTTTGTCTGTGATAGAATCAGCAAAACTTGGAAGCTGATAAGAGGTGAGAGATGAGGGAGAGGGCAAGAGGACTGCCATTGTGGAAGACTGGTGGTACAGGGGACAGACATTTCGAGGTCAGTTTAGGTATAGGCTGGACTAGATGACCTCTGAGATCCTTTCCAACTCTCTGGTTCTGTGATTCTACTCTACAAAGGTAAAGAAGTAAAAGAAAACAACCCCCCCCCCAATGGAAACAGCCAGGAGAGGAAAAACTCAGGGTACTACTGCTAGGTCTCACATTAAGTTCATTTAATGCACAGAGCGTAACATCTCGGTGCAATAAAGGCCTGAGAATTTAAACAGGCATTCTTGTCTATATTCATGAAAGGGTTAATGTTTCTGGAGCCAATACATAGTGTTTCTCTGCATTTGAATGGAATAAAAGCAACTTCCTGTGTTGGACTGAGATGTAATCTCAGATTACTTAGGCCAAGTCAGAAGAGAGCTGTGGCCCAGGACCTTGTTCCTGTCATACATAATGCTAACTGAAGTATTCAGCATTCCCAGGAAGCGCTGCACTTGGCTCATGATGAGAAGAAGGACACAATCCAGAGGTGATTTAACTTGGCGCTGCACCTTGGTGGCTGCTAGGGCCAGGGTCCCAGCACTTAGACCTCTTGCATTTTTCTTGCCTTCACATTTTTTTTTTTTTGGCAAGTAGATTGAAAATCATTTCTCTTCTACACCCTCCCATTCTTGTGAATGGTGTCTTGGCAATGCAGTGGGAATGGGCAGGGAGGAGTCAGGGCATCTATCTGTCAGCTGGGATCTTAGTGTTGCTTCCTCACTGGTATTGGCTGAGGCTATATGGAAATCTTAGCTTCTGCTGTGTACCCTAAGAGAGCTCAAGAAAATCCAGGCATGCACCCACCAGTCCTTGCCTTCTGGTGATGACAAGAGTTGATGTGTCAAAAGTTGTAGGGCCTCCCAACGCCATCTATCTTAGTATCAGAAGTGTGGTTAGGGTTGTTGGGGGTGCCAGGGGAGAGATGTGCCATTGGTACTAAAAGCAAAGAAGCTTGAGGGAAAGGGGACTCAGACAATGACCTTCCCATGGGGGGGGGGGGTGGAAGAGCAATCCTAACACACTCCATACTTGTAAAGGTGTTAGCTCTTTCTTGATGAGATTCCCACAAGGAAACAGCATTAGACCCACCCCATTCATCCTGAAGGTCTTCCATATACCTGCCTGGTCTCCCCTCTTTACCTTCCCTGTCACTCAAGGAAGTCTTAAACTTTGGAGAATGTAAACATAGCAAAGAAGGGATTAGAGTCCTTTAAGGTGCTTGGCCAGGAGTCTGGATACCCACATTCTAGTCCTGGTTCTGCTGCTAATTAGGTACATGGCATTGGACAATTCACTTACCTCTCTCTGTTCCTCAGTTTCCTGGATTGTAAAAATGAGGATTGCACCTTCCTCCCTAGGTTGTTATAAAGTCAAATGAGATAATGTATGTGAATGTGCTTTGAAAGGCCGAAGTGCTATACAAAGGCAAGGTATTATTAATAAAAATAACAATTAGAGTGAAGTGTTAGAGAAACTGTTGATCACTTACTCTGCAATAAACCAGAATTTTAACACCTAGGTTTTTGAAATAATCTTAGTAGATTCACATAGAATCAACTAAATATGAAATATTTCAGGTCAGTGTAGGTAAATTTAGGGATTTTTCCTCAGTGGGTTATCATAACTGCTTGACTCAAACCAGACAAAAGCCTAAATCTCACTGAGAAAGTCCTGCAAACAGCCCCCAATTCCCCCTATCCTTCACTTTCTTCTTTAAAGGGTAAATCTAAGAAGCTCTGTAGAATCACCAGGGTGGTTTTGCTTTAAATCTCTTTGCTGCCTTCAAATGATTATACCTCAAGCTGTGACATTTTTTGAATCTCAGTTGTCTGTTCACAAAATGCATAATAATTTTTGGCTTCATTTCTGATTTCTTTGGTGATATCCAATATTAAAATAGGAAGGGGGTTTCATTAAAGGGAGAATTCTGCTTCTAAGATCTTACCAGAAGTCCACTTAAACATTCAAGATAAGAAAATACATTATGCGCTAATTGGAGAAACATACTGTATGCCAATAACTGAACATTTTCTTTCAACTAAAAACAAACAAAAATACAACCTCTAAACCAAACCAAACCTTCCCCGTTCATCTATTCTTCATGTGGAGATGTAGGGATAAGTGCTTTCTTATAAGGGATAAGTTTCATATTGCTATGAAAACCATCAGCTCTCCCATTTTACAGATGGGAAAACTGATAACCAGAAGTGTGTTTGCTTGCAACCAGCTTGCCCTGGATGATAAAGGAGGTGTCTGAAATGGAATCCAGGAATTCTGATTCCTTTACCCTTCTTTAAGTTCTAGGTAATTCTCCCTCTACTGTTTGCCTTCTTAATTAGTTCTCTTTCATGACCCTACACTTGGGTGACCAGTAATATGTTAGTCTCACCCAAAGAAACTAGAGACAGCTCCTCAGCACCTGGTTGAAGAGGCCCCATTGCTTCAACTGTTCAGCCTCAGGGTATGCCTTAGCTGAAGGCTGTTGTTCAGGCATTTTGAGTCATGTCTGGCATGACTCCCTTTTGGAATTCTCTTGGTAAAGATATTGGAGCGATTTGCCATTTCCTTTTCTAGCTTGTTTTACAGATGAGGAAACTGAGACAAGCAAGGCTAAGGGACTTGCCTAGGGTGACACAACTAATAGGTGTCTAAGGCTGGATTTGAACTCAGATCTTCCTGCCTCCAGACATGGCACTCTATCTACTATGCCCCTAACTGCCCCAGGTTAGAGACCTACTAAATTTAGGGTAAGAGGGAAGAAAAAGGTGGTAATTTTGTGAGACAACTCTGGGAGAGTGTTTTTAGAAAATCCAACATTGTTTGTTTGTTTGTTTATTTTTCAGGAAATACATGTAGAAGATAACACCAGATTCTGTCCAAAGGAAGAAAGGGAAAGTGAACAAACATCATTCAGTGATCAGCATCCCAGCAGGCAAGACCAGAAAGGGGGCTTTCGCAGCTCCTTCCGCAAGCTCTTTAAAAAGAAGTGAGTAGCCCTTAGATCAGACAGCTTTCTAAACTCCTTCCCCTCTGGGATCCTTCTTGAGGTTTGCACAACAGCAACAACTACAACAACAATAATGCCGATAATCTGGCCTCAAGAAGCTGCTTCAAGCTTAGTGCCTGCTCCTTATAGCCAGGGATTGACTTCTAAGTTACGGTCTTTTTTTTTTTCCTCTCATTTTGGTCTCCTTCCATGCATAAAGAAGCTGGCTCCACTCCTGCCACTAGTAACTTTTCTCCCGCCTCCTAGACCCTGCACCTTCCCACCTTCCCTTAGCCAAGTTGTGCCTAGTGGAGCAAGCAACGCACATTCACTGGGAATAAGCCAGCAGCCATCACTGAGATAGCAAAGAATCCTGGGATGTTGGTACTGGGTATAAGAGGTGTTTCTGATAGAACCTTCCTTTAAAGTGCTCCATCTAGGCACCCAAGTGCTTTTTACCTTTTAGGAATCCTGTAGAAACTTATAGCCACAATGATATATCTCTGTATGTTTTAGCGCTGTTCCTAACCCTCAGGGACCCAGTTTGGCTGTGGGCAGGATTATAAGGTGCGCTCCCTCCAGTCTGCAGGCTCCATAGGAGGGTGAGCCCTTCAAATTAGGAAGGGCAGTAGAGAAATGCAAAGGAAGGCTGTGCTTTTAAAATTAGGTCTACTTACTCGGCAGTTATCCAGTAGTGGTAGTGGAAATTCCTTTCTTCACCCACCCCCTTAGGCTGAAAGGCTTCTGCCTGTGGTTCCATAGATGGTCATTTCCACATTCTTCTCTCACAGTGAAAAATCTTCCATTTAATTCCTCCTGGTAGATAGCAGACCTGAAGAGTCAGTCTGAACCCCAAAGTCTTCACCTTTTGTGGGGTGAGGGGAATTAAATGGATGTGATTACTACTGATTGATAGGTGAGGAGTTTAGCAGTGTGTGAAGAGGCTACCTTGCTGAGCCTCGAACAGTTGCTGGTTCATTCAGATAATGGTCTTGATGGGAGAAGCTGGGAACAGATCTGGAGTGGGAAAATTACATTTCTGTGGTGTCTTTTAAAAACAGACCATTGAAATCAGTGTTAGGGCACAGAAAGTTGGTTCTTGCCAAGATTACCGGTTGCTCAGAGCCTGTTGTTAAAAGGAGAGAATGGGAAAAGGTAAAGATAAAAGGATTCTTTACTGTACACAGTCCCTCAATGGCTAAATTCCAGATTAGCTGCTATGCTCAGCTTGCTGTGGCTCTATAGTTTCCTTATCTCAACTATTACTGTCTTCAGATGGACTTGCTTAAGGGCAGAGCATTTGTGGATTATTCCCATTTTCCTAGAATCAGCGTCTTAGGTCTTTCCTGGCTCAGTAACCACTTCTAGAATGCTCAGCAATGAGACCAAGCAGCAGGCAACCCTTCACTCCTGCCTTGGTGTTCAGACTGCCTCTGGCTTCAGAACTCATAAGGCCAGTGTTACTCCTGCCCATTCCCTTCTATAGCTGAATTGTTCCTTGATGCCAATATTCATGGTTTGTCCATTCCAGCTTTTAATGCCAGTATACTTGCTAGAAGCAATGAAACTACCACTACCTTTCCCTAGTTCCCTCCCCAAACTTCTAGAGACCTTTAAGAAATGTTCTGGAAGACTCACGTAGAAGGGGTTTGGGACTAGTTTGGTTTTCCTGTAGAGGGACAGAATTAGAACTGACAGGTGTAGATTTTAGCTCAGGAAGGGCTTCATAAGAAATAGAGCCTTCTCACAGGGGAGTAGACTGTCTTATGAAGTAATGAGTTCACAATAATTGGAAATGTTCAAGCAACGGCTTGATGGCCTTCCATCCAGGAGGGCACTGGGACTAAGGTGTGCCACTTGACTTCCAAAGTCTCCTTAAATTCTACCATTCTAGGTTTCATTCAGATTTTAGCTTGAGTCACCATGTACTTGTACAAGACAGAATGATAGGTGAACTTGTTAGTGTGTTAGGATTTGAAAGGTATCCGTAGTTCTTACCCTCAAATCCTGTTGCCCTTCAGGGTATCTCTGCATTTAGTCGTTGGAGCAACATCTGAAGAAAAGTCATGGCAGAGACAAAATAATAATAGCTAGTACTTATATAATGTTTTAAGGTTTGCAAAGTGCTTTACATTTATTATATCATAAGATCCTCACAAGAAACTTATTGGGTAGGTACTCTCATTATCCCCATTATACAGATGAGGAAACCGAGACTAGCAGAGGGTAAGTGACTTGCCCAGGGTTGCATAATTAGGAGGAGTCTGAGGCAACATCTAAACTCAGGTTTTTCTCTCTCTGAGTCTGTTTTTCTATCCACTGTACTTCCTAGCTGCCCCACAAGAGCCTGAGAGTTGGTATCGTTGGTTTGCCAAGGGTTACCAGGCCTTTCCATCCTATCTCAAAGACAGCACTTATGAACTGTCACTGAAAATCATATATCTATGGTGCCATAGTTGGTGCTGTGAAGATTTAATATGCTATGGAAAGCAGTGTATAGGAATGGATTTCTGTTCTTGCTTTATCATCTGAGTACAGAAGGAGAGAACAGGGAATCTTATGCATGATCAAGAAGATGTTGGCGATAGTTAACTCAGATGGTACCACAATCTTCCTCATCCAAAGACATTTAAATACCCTTCTGTGCATGAGACTATGCCAAAAAACTATGACTACAGATATCATAAGATGTGAAGATAAGAAGCCCTTTAGTCAGGAGCTTACTCTTTAAAGTCAGAAAATAAAAACCTGGGCAAATGTGTGGTGGGATAGGTGGGAGTATTCAGGCCATTCTTCCCACTCTGAGTCAGAAGACTACTATTAAAAAGTCTTTTATGACTTTATGCAGTGACATAGAAAATCTCTTAATGCTCAAGCACTATAAATGAAACAAGGACCTGGCAAAGACAAAATGAGAGATACTGTCCTGACCTACTTGTCAGGGGGCCAGCCAGTCTCACCAGTTTCTCCCCTGGTCTTTGGTGCGCATCTGGATGTGTCCAGCACTTTCAAAAAAGCAGAGTCATGAGCCAGGAGAATGAGTGATCAGCAGACAGCTTTATTTTTCCTTCTCCCTTCTTCTCTCTCCATTCCCTGTGCTTCCCTCTTTTATCCCCTTATCTGAGCTTCTTTGACCAAAGGTTCACATTCCTTGTGGCTGCCTCTGATGCCACAAGGGTTGGGTAAACATGTAGAGGAGGGATGGAGCTCATGTCCCAGAGCAGAGCATAAACAGAATATCTGGGTTGTGAAGCGCAGAACTAACAGGACACACTGACCCAAAGGTATAATGCTTGTCATGTCCCTGTGGTTTTGGTGTTTATATTCATCTGCATTTCTCAGCATGTTCTGGCTCTCATGCTCCTAGGCAGAACTCACATGTACCTTTCTGCTATCAAGGTACTCTTCTGCAGTGATTAGTCCTGTGCTCTTCTCCCTTGGACAGGCTTTTCTCAGTGCACAGTCCTAATGGGTGTGTAGGGATCATTTGGCTGATTCTCCATTCATGCTGTTTGAGAATGCTGTTTCAGGTTCTAGCTGGCTATGAAGCTGGACACAGCGGAACATTTAAGTAAGGAAAGAATAGGAGGTGTCTTCTTTTTGTGGCTGAATATTGCTGTTCTCTTTGTAGGCAAAATATATATAGAGAATCAAACTTTTCATATTGCTCACAGCATATTAAATGAATGCCCGAGATGCTGATAGGAAACCATGTGACTGCTTCCACCTAGGATACATTAAGCCTGTGTGCTTCAGATCAGGTGCAGAGATGCCTCCAGAAGCTGCCCAAAAGAAAATCAGGATATAACTCATAAATCTAAGGTTCCTTAGCCATCCCCACGCTCACTCCTATTCAGGACTTTTTTTTAGCCTTTACTGATCTCAAGTCTTGTCTGCTCACCAAGAAATACCTCCTGACTTCCTTATTAATTCAGATGAATACAGTCATCACAGGGCCTCACATATTTTTAGCAATCATAATTTCTATGTTCTGTCAGTTTTATAGTTCCATATATTACATATAGAACTCCACACATAACATAGTTAATGATAGAAAATCGATCATTAGTGAATCCTATTTTATTTGGCTTATGGCAATTTTTATTTTGTATAAACTCAGATAAATGGGTTGCCCAGCATCAACAGTTAAACAGAACTTGTAACTAATGATGCAACAACTATAGACTCCATAACTCCATTGTCCAGTTTTTGGTGCCCTACCAACCACTCCGTTTTGTCCTGTCCCTTTTTTAGTAATTGGTCCTATTCAAAATCCAGATTTTCATGACTGCTCTGGACCTTTTCTCTGTACTCCCACCCCAGTCCAAGTTTTCTTTTGCAGTGTTCAGACTTAAAAGGGATTGTCAAAGCAGAATTTTTTTAATGGGTAATAGAATGGCCCCCTTTACTTCAGTTACTTCAACCACTGATGGAGCATCTTGGACATTGTCCACAAAACTTTCATGAGAACTCAGGCGTATCTGTCTTGGCTAAGTTTATAGAATAACTAATCAGAGATCCAGAGAAGCATTACAATTTCCCATTCTGTGTGGATGAAGCTTGTTCTAATGAAGAGTGTGAAGACAGGAGGGGATGGGATGTAGAGGTAGCGGTAAAGGTATTCATTTTTTAGGTGCCTTTTGCTAGTTTCTACTTCCTTTACTTGTGCCATTTTAGCAAAGACTTTTGTGAGGGCAAAAGAAAGATTGGAGAGGTGTGATTAGACAGCAGCTAGTCTGAAAAAAAGATCTGGGAGTCTAAGCTGACCACAAGTTCAATAAGTGATGAAGAAACCGCAAAGCAAATGCAGTCTTAAGCAGCACTAAGAGAGGTATAGTGTCCAGGACTAAAGAGGTGACAGTCCTTCTGCAGATTTATTGATTAATAGATCTACCGTAGGTCCTTTTCAATCAGTCACATATATTCAGTGAGTACTTGTGTGTCTAGTACTGTGCTAGTCTCTATGGGATTTAGTATTTTCTGATAAGGGATTTACAATCCAGAGAACTGCTTTCTCAGCTTCAGAGAAAAGAAAAAGCTACCAATCATCTGGTTTTCTTCTTCCTCCTTCTCTCAAGATCTTGGAGTGCTAGACTACATATGTAACAGTGAGCATTTGAACGTCCCTCCCTCTATTGCTTCCTGCCAGTCTGGACCCAGAAGTGCGATGCCTGTGTTCACAGCTGCCCTCTGTTGCATGTATAAGTGGCTGTATGGGCTCAGACGTGTTGCCTTTTTGAGGCCTTTGACTATGCAATGCTTGGCTTAAGCTTCCTGTGCAAATACAAATGATTTCTTCTTACTTGAAAGATAGAGAGATAAAAGGCAAGTATTCAGGCCCCCTTAAACACAACCCACAGATCACCTTTCATCTGTCTATATCTGTAGATACTTAATGGCCCTGAACATGACCTTTTGATGGTTATTTACATGTGGCCATGTAGGACACAAACAGTTATCAAGAGGCTGGGCAGAACTGACTTCTGGAAAGAGAAATAGAGGATTGGTGAAAATTGGTTTGGGGCATTGGTCACAGGCAAAAGCTGGGAGTGGAAAAGCACTAGCAATCTAGTTTTTGGCTAACATTTATAATCAAGATGTACAGAGATGTTCTGAATACTGGAGACATGAGAGGAGGAGGTTTGGCTCATGAGGAGGGTCGTTAAAAAAACTAAAGATGAGCTCGTAGAGGCTGAAAAGCAGACAGGGCGATTTTGGCATTTGTTTCAGAAATGGGAACGAAGCTGGTGAAGATTTCTGTGGTCCCTGGGGCTGGTGGTGACATCCAAACTTTCCTATTTTCAGGTAAACATGAACAGTTGCATGTTGGATGGTTCAAAGTGTGAAATGTTGGGCTTCAGGGAGATCTAGAAGTAGCCAAGATGGGAACAACTAAAAGCAAGATTATAGATTTTGGCTGAAGAATATTTGAAGTGGTGTCCGAGGTGGGGAGGCAACTGATGGGAGACAAGGGTCAGATTTAAATCCTTGAGTGACATGGGGAGGCTTAAAAATTGTGGGTTGAATTGTAGGCATCCCTAGTTTCTTGGTTAATGCAATATGAGGCAAAGGAATGAAATGGTCCAAAAGATGAGGTTGTGGACATTTTGTGCATAGCTTCTATTGCTAGGGGTGAATTCAGACGAAGGAGACTGGGATTAATGAGAGAGAGAGAGACAGAGAGAGAGAGAGACAGAGAGAGAGACAGAGAGACAGAGAGAGAGACAGAGAGAGAGACAGAGAACACACGGTTTTGGGTGTAACACTTGGGAGTGTTTTAGGGAATACTAAAATCGGGAAAAGGAATAGGATTTGTAAACCAGAGGAGTTAAGTGTCAAATAAGCCATTTCAGTATGATGGGGAACAACAGATGGGCCCCAAAGATGTAGGCATTGAGACATAGCCTTTTTTTCTCTACACTGGGATTTAGTAGGTCAGTTAAATATGGGAATGGTGGGCCTTATCAGTGGAAGGTGGAAAGCATAGAGACTAAGGCTTTTTCTACACAATAACAAAACGAGAAGTAGAACAATCCGGTCAACCATCTGGAAATTTCCAAGCATCAGGATGTTAATTATTGCATAGACCAAGCCTGTTGCCTTGAAAAACATAGATAGTCGAATTATATCATCAAGATTAGTTAAAATAAAAGAATAATAACAACTAAAAAAAGTAAAAACCTAAATTCTTTAGCAACACTGATTAGGACCTTTAGGGCTTGATTGGAAAAAATAACAGGGGTCATTTGCTGTTCCTTTTGGATTGTGGGACTGTACCTGGCTCAGCCTCTGCATATGGAGAACTTGTTCAGTGGTATGGGAGCCTTGGGACAAGGAACCTCATTTTTAACGTGGAAATCCCTTGAGTATACCTTGAACTAGATCCTTTGTTATTGGTTCCTGGTCACGGGGCTGGATTTGTAATTTCTAACTCCAAATTTAAGCTCTCTAAATGATTCCAGTCTGGTTTATCAGAGGCAATTTCTAGAGCCCCTCCCCTTCCAGGCACTTCTGACAGGATCAACATGTAGGCAGTGCAAAGCTGAAGTCCCTTCTACAGTTTAACCAAGAAAATGGAAGAATGTGCCCTCGCCTGGGGACTTGATTGGATTGATTTGAATTGTTGACTATTGGGCTTGGTCTCCTTGGTGGTGGTTGAGATTATGGTATCTCCTCAATCTGACTGTTGTATTCACATTTCTTTACTTTATAATGTATAGCATATATGCATGGCCGTCCTCAATAAATCTGTCTTTATAAAAATAAACCAAAGGAAGAGTTTGTAATATATATGTATGTATAAAAAACGAAACAAAGACCTTTACAACGCCATAGAGAGGGTTTGGGGTAAGGTTGGCTGAAAACAATGAACTCTAGAAGTTTTAAACTCCTTGGTTTTGGATGCCAGTTAACTCAAGGACTTGATCATTTGAATACTAGCTGTGATAGGTTCAACCTCAAAATATGAATGAATCCCTAACTTTTTTGAGCTTTTCTTTGCTCCAGAATAGTGTTATTTCACACTATACTTTCCCCCACACACAATAATTATGATCAGCCATTTTCATGGTTCCCTCCTTCAGACATAATACGGGTAATCCTCTTACTTGATACTTCTGAAAATGCCAGATCCAACTAACCCTTTGGGTAAAACTAGGAAAATTAAACATTATACTAGATCCAAGTGGCTACATGACAGTTTGACAAATGCCAGTGTGGATAGATAGAATATTCTAAAACATTTAAACCCAAATCAACCTGTACTTTATCTGTGTGCTGAGATTTTAGGTCCAGTGGATCAGAATACAGGGAAAAAACTAATGAAAACCCCTCAATGGATCCTTCACCCACCAAACAAGATCTCTTCAGAAACCAACTTGCTCTTGCAAATGACCTTGACCAAGGAACTGCTGTGTAAAACATATGTAAAGCTTATTGTCAAGTGGTGAGACAAAGATGGACAGTGTCTCTGTGTATACATCTGTGCAAGTATATCTATATAAAGTATTAATGTATAAATTATTGATGAAGAGCTAATGATCTAAATATTTTCATTTGAAAACAAATCAACTTGCAAAGCGTTGCCGAGAGATGAAGACTAGTCTGTGAATAATGTTGAATATCATGTCTGGACATTTGTGAGAAAAGGAAAGAAGAATTGTGAGGCCTTCCTCATTGAAAGAGCCAGCAATAGAGAAAGACACTATTAGTTTGAAGGAAAATAAACATTTTAAAAAACAAAAACCTTCCACTTTGAAATTGTGCCCTGAGTATAACACTGGACACATTCATATTAAACATGGATATGAATTTTATGTTTCCTAAGCGTTTGGCTTATAAACTGATCTTCAGTGTTCTTAAATTATGTATCATGTTAAGACCAACTCAAACCATTTTTGTCATCTGTCCTCCAAAGAACTCAAAGTACTTGGAATTTATTATACAGTTAATTCTTACCATTCGTGTAAGGTGAATGATTGCATTGTAGACCTTTCCCATAAAAAGAAGTGACAGAGAAGTTGTGGATTACCTAACAGGGCAACTTCAAAAGGTAAAGGTATATAACTTGTATTTTCTGGCTGAAGAGACATGTATTAACAACAATGACATTTCAGGGTAAAGTTGTTCACCAGTACCAGACTGGAATCTGAGAGACTCTTTGGAGTCCAGAGACTGTTTGGTTGTATTTTTACCCCCATTACCATGAATGCAAAGATCATCTTGGGTGGAACTGGAGCTCATGGTGAACCCTAGCAGCTACAGCATGATTTAGCACCACTGTATGCACTTTTTCCTTAGAAGGAATGCTGTCTGATCTAGCCAGTTAGAAAGTGTGAGACTGACAATACCTACCATCATTCACCCCCTTTGGTTCCTGCAAACAAACACACTCAGAATAAGAATCATCAGGGCTGGAAATGCTGAACTTTGCCCTTCAGGAGTACCCTATTCTTATTACTATACTGTTTAAAAGACATCTATATTGTTTAAAAGACAGCGCGTTTCAATGGGGTGGCAAGATTTCTACTCTAAATGTGCCCAACATGGAATGTGCCCCAAAAGGGCATGTTTAGGCTCAAAATATTAGCTTCAAATGGGAAAATGTGGGGTAATGCAAAGTTTGGCTATTTTCCCTAAAGAGTTACAGGTAATGACATAGCAGGAACTCTTATCAGCTTTTACTAGCCCATATTTGGAGATGTTGGACACAATCCCTATTTGTGCAATATCCTAACACTTGGGACTGACTTTTCAAATGCCATAGAGCTTGGAGGCCTAAATGAACAGACTACCAAGAATTTAGAAGTCTCCGTATTTCATTCAGACATGAGATTTTTAGCCATACTTTCATAATCATTTATTGATATTAACTATATTTTTTCATAAAAAATAAATTTCATGTTACTAATATACCAGGAAATAGCTTTCAGTTAGTGCGTGAATATCACAATACTAAACTGAAGTGGAAATAGAAAAAAAAAAGGGAAGCCTTGTTTTATTGTCCATTTTGAATCATAAGCAAAACACAAACCTTTTTCTTCCCTCATTTTCTGTTTACAATCAAAGGGATAAACCATACTAAGAAGGTTTGGAAAATACTATCCATCCCTAAAATTTCATTTTAAAATAACATGATGTCAAACCTACAGCACAATCAATTTTAATGATATACTCTCTTTCCTAAAACTGGAACATGAAGATGACAATCTAATACCACCCCTAGCCTAAATCTAGTCCCTCATCTCCTCATGACTGAACTATTTCAACAGCTGAATAACTTCTCTTAGAGCCTCCAAGCCCTCCTCTCTCTGGTCTATTAAAGAATATTTAGGGGTGGCTAGGTGGCACAGTGAATAGAGCACCAGCCCTAGAGTCAGGAGGATCTGAGTTCAAATCCGACCTCAGATACTTAATACTTATTAGCTGCATGACCTTGGGCAAGTCACTTAACCCCAATTGCCCTCCAAAAAAAGCAAAAAAAAAAAAAAAAGAATATTTAAAAAACACCTGGTATTTAGCTTTCATATTTAAGTCTTTCTAAAACACTGCTTTATGGTTTGCACCTCCCCCCTTAGAAGCCTTCAAATGGTTCCTTATTATCTGCACATCACTGCAAATTCCTAAGTTTGGCATTCAAAGCTTTCCACAGTTTGGTACCTACTTAGTTCTACAATGTTATTTCCCATTATTCACTTATGTACACAGACTCTCTCCTCTAGTCAAACTAGTCATGTACCTCGTATATAATCTTGTCCCAAATGCACTCCCTCCACCTCCTCAGCTTTGCTCTTCTTTGAGTTCTCCTTCCTGGCGATCCTGGACTTTGTAATTAGTCCTTCAGCTAAACTCGGGTAGCATAGATGATTTATCCACAGGGGTTCCTTTGAGTAACTAGCATACACTACCTCATATCACCTTTTTATTAATCCTAATAACAACCTAATTTATCCATCCTAACCACAACTCTCTGGAGGCAGGGGAAGTATAATTTTCCCCATATTACAGGTGAAGAAACTGAGGGTCATAGAGTTTTCTGTTACCCAAGGTCACACACCTCTTACGCAGAACCCATATGTTTTGATGATAATTTCAGTGTTCTGCCCACTGTACCACAATTGCCTCCTTTTTATAATAACACCTTACATTTATATAATGCTTTAAGGTTTGCACATTGTTTACAGCACAATGCTGAGGCTAGTGGGGTGGTGGCCAGTGACTATATGTACGTTCCCAGCCTGTTCCCAGAGGAATACACATGGTAGGTACTCCGTGGATAGTTATGGATATTAGCATGACTATACCATGCTAAGGCAAAGAAGGCTCTGGAAAACGTTCCTCATTCATTTACTTTTCATATTTCACTTAACCTGACAAAGAATTTGATCTTTTTTCCCCTTTTATTTTTGAAAGGCAAAATATTTTAACCATAATTGAAATAACAATATAATGGAACCCAGGAACTGGCCATTGATGTATATTCCCATTTTCAAGTGGCTATTTGTGACTCCTGAGGTTTGAATTCAGGATACTAACTAAATGTCTTTTTACACAGATAAGATCAAATTAATAAGAGCTCAGATCACCAACACCACCAATGGTGGGATGTCAGGAGGCTCGGGAGAACTCACTTTTAGCCAAATGGTTGCCTCCTCCTTCTGCCTTTCCCCTGTTAAATCACGAGGCCAAGCCAAAAGATGATTTCTAAGGTCCTATACAGTTTATGATTTATGATGCTTTGAACACTTCTGTGCTCTGGCCAGATGTTGAGGGAAATAAAAGGTCAGACCACCATGGTGAAATTTCAAAGGGGTGAGTTTGCTGGGGGTACTTCTGGGCAGATTACTGAGGTTTGTGGATTTCTCATGTGATGTCACTACTGGAATGACATTAGAGATAGAACTCATTTCTCTCCACTAAGAAAAGTGTGGGTGAGTTTGAAGACTGTGGGAGACATCATTTAGCATAGCATAATCCAAATTTGATTTTTAGAGGGCTGGAGGGTTGACAGGCTGTATATATACAGGTCATGACATTTCCATACATGGTCTCTGAGGTGCCAGACCCCTTCTGTAGGCCTGTAGAATACAATACAAACTCTCTACAGAAAGGAGAGGTACTGGTCCAGTGACTTCATTGCTCTAGGGAACTCCCAGGTAAGGAAACTCCCTCTACCAATGTAGGTTGGTACCTTCTGTGACTTGTCCAGTCACACAGCCAGCATGAGTTGGAGGAGGCAGCCTTAAGGCCAGCCCTCTGTCCACTAAGTGAATCTCTTCAGAAGATTCAGGCTAAATGAATTTTTAAAATCACTGACCTGCATTTGGTTCTCAGACAAATTTATAGAGGCATTGCTTTCAGATCATTGGTAGAGAGATTTCTTAGATGAAGAACCTGCCATTGCATATCAGCTCCTTCCCTGTAATATAGTCTTTGAGAATCGTTTGGATCACTGAGAAGTTACAAGGCTACATGACATGAGTCCAACAGCCAGAAGGTATCGGATGTTGGATTTGAAATGAGATCTTGGCTCTAAGGGCAGTTCTCCACCCCCATGCATTTCCATTTATTTTTGTCTCTGGAGAATCTAAGAAAGGGGGCGTCGGCAGATGAGTTGAATAACTCATAAAATGTAGAACAATTGAGAATTGTATAAAGGTCAACGGTCCCTCCTTACCCTTGCCCCTCACCTAGTAGCCTAACCTAGAATAGTAGATTTATTCTTCCTTCCCTTTAGATACATCTTCAGTTATTGGATGAAAAAAATTAAAGGTACTTGAAAATGAAATGCCTCATTCTGAGGATTGTGAATTTATACCAGTGGATTACATGAGGGTAGAGAAGGCCAGGCAGGAAACAGACTTGTTAACTTGTGGCCAAAGAATAGGTTTCAGTCAACTAACAATTTGGAGGAATGAGACAAATGCACTTTATAAACACTCATGTCTGCAACAAAGGATTTGACTTTCTCTAGAGAAAGCGTGTGATAGATGAGGCTAAATATTGCCCTTATCTGCTTTGATTTAAATAAGGAAGGGGGAAGACGAGGAAGTTCATGTAATGATCTTGTCATCCAGTCTCAGTGTGGTGTGGCAGTGAGGTCAAACTCTAATAGAAACACATCTTGACTTAGAAAAGCACAAATTAGTGCTATCTAGGTTGTATTGTATTTTTATCTTGCTAAACATTTTACGATGACACATTGTCTGATTTGGGCTTGCGGCCAGCTGGCCTGGTGTTATCAAATACCTCTGCTGTAGAGGAAAGAGAACCGGATTTGGTGTCAAGAGAACCTGGGTGTATATCCCAGGTAGTAACTGTGCAACTTTAAACAAATCATTTACCCTCCTCTCTGGGCTTCGTTCCTATTGATCATATAATATGGAAGCAAGGGAAGGGGAAATCGTCTCACTCAGAAATCCCAACACAACTTAAACTGTCATCTTTGTGTTTTTAAAGCTAGAGGGACTGAAACATTTACTAAGTACCCAGGCTCACTGCCTTTTGATAGGAAGCAGGGATGCCAACTCTGCAAGAGGTCGTTGGGGCCGTGTCACTGTTTTGTACCCCTCACATCTCTTTCTTCCACTTATCCTGTTTGTTTAAGCTCTCCCTTACAAAAGGATCTTCCCCCCAAAACAAACAAAGCATAGTGACTACTCCTTATGTCCTGGTCTGCATCAATACATTTAAAACCTTCCAGTGACTTGTCAAGTCCACCTCCCACTTCTCCAAACCCGTTCCTAACCAAGTAGCCCAAATTCTCTGAGTAGATAATATGCAAGCAAGTTATGGCATAGTCCTGTGAGAATAGTCAGGGTGGAACTGGAGATGTTTAGTTTGCAGGAGGGAAGTCTTAGGAGACACGATCCCTTTCTCAGAAGAACAGAGAGCTTCTGGGAGATGTAGATGAAGAGGGAGAGGACTCTAGGTGAAGGGGACAGGACATACAAAGGAATGGAGATGGAAGATAAGAGTACAGTGTAAAAAGAACAGGAAGAAGTTTGGTAGGAGTGGAGAAGGAGCGAAGGGGACTGTGCAATGAGGTAAAAAAGGTACAGAGATGGCCTTCCTGAACTTGGGTTAGTGCTGCAAGAAGTGAGGAGACAGGGAGGAAACACATAACCTATCGCTGGTCGCGCATTTCAAGTTCAGATCTTAGTAGGAAGGACTTTCTTGAAATTGCGCTCATAGGTTTTAAAAACCGAGAGTTAACTGCACTCTATGATGAAGCATTTGGGTAGGACTACAGTAGAGACATTTGAGAATATGGTCTATTATTTTCATGACTATTTCTTAGTTACAAGAATATTTTAAAATATATTATAGTGATTTAGTACAAAATACTGTCTGATTCCCCCCTCAGTACCGTGCTATAAGGCGCTGGATAGAAGGAGGGAACATGAAAAATGGCTTTTCATGCTATATCTTGATGACAAATGGAAGTGAATAAAAACCACTAAAACAATAAGATTTAAGATGCTCGCTGAAATTATAATATAAATAATACACGTGTGGGCTACATGAGACTTTTTTTAAAATTTTATTTTTAGAACATATCTTAATAATGCCAGAAAAATAACAGCCATTATTTCCACCACTTTAAATGCAAACCCAATACTGCTGCAGACACAGAATACAAACATTACCTATAGGCATGATTAGGTACATAGGCCATATTAAGACATGCCAGTTTGGAGATCATCACGTTGTTCTTACATCAGGTTAAGTCCGACAGCTTTTTTTTGTCTTCTTTTCACTAGCGTTGCTAATAACCATGCCATTAAAAAAAGGGCCAACACACACATCTACACAAATGCTTCTTGACTTAAATTTGCACAAGTCCCTTGAACAGAAGAAAAAGGCTTGTTCTCTGGTAGGCTTACCAGATATTTGCACCCCAGGTATTCCCTGCCCCCAAATGCTGACTTGCTTTGAAAAAAAAAATTACAGATGTTCTTAATAAAAGGCACATTTGGCAGCTACGGAAAGTGGCATGCATCTTGCACAGGCTCAGTCTCCATGTAGTCATACAAGCCTATGGCGTCCTATCCGTCATTTGTCCTGGTTTACTGAGGGACAGGCCGGGGGGCTGCCCTTAAGAGTTCACCTTTGCAATTTCCCAGCAGTTGGCTACTTAATGCACTATTTTCATTAAAGGCAAAAGGGGAATTTGCTCACAGTTGACAGAAAATGCACTTTAAGGTGTCAAAAATGGAAAATAAGGCATGAAACTTACAAAACAATTTACAAGTGCTTTTGGGTGTTACATTTTCTCTTGTATGAGCCACATGATTCTTTTTTGAAGACCTAGAATGACTTCTTCATGGCCTGTGTTTCAAGCATTTTGAAATGATTCTAACAGTTCGAAATGTGATACTTAAAAAGCAAACAAATCAAAGACATTGACTTATATATATCACTCCTCCCCCATCTTCTTTCTTTAAAAAAAAAAAAGACAGCATAAATCTCCCTTTCTCCAGAAACCAATGTTAGGGGAGAGATGAGAAGAGACCTGAAGGCTAAAAGAATGTAAGTGAACCATTCACAGAATATCTCAGAACAAATGTTCACTTTTGTTCTTTTGTGATTATAAAATAATACGATTTTCCGAATGAGTACAGATGGAATAAACCCAATGCTTATGACCGAACCACTGGTATGAATTAATAATTGCATTGATGAGAAATACATAGTTAAAGTCGGATCAGCTTTCCAAGTGCAGCAAGATGCTAGTGATCATACATGTGATATTTTGGTGGCATAAAACCATTTTCCACTTATGAAAACAACAACAGAACCCACATCTACAGTTGTATTTGTTCATGGAACCATTCTGGGAAGGCATATTCTTTCCAAAAGAGAATCAGTAAAACACCCAAGTTACTAGATAATTTACCAACACAGTAATTTCTTGTCTGACAACCTCAAATTATGTAAATCTTTGTTCCTTTATATTTCCTGGGAGTGTATTCTTGAGAAAAAAATGGAATTAATCTAGATTCTGTCAATGCATTCAGAAATCTACAATTTTCATATATTTGTGTTTTCAAAAGCATATAGATGGGGGCAGCTAGGTGGTGCAGTGAATAGAGCACTGGCCCTGGAGTCAGGATTAACTGAGTTCAAATCCGGCCTCAGACACTTAACACACACACACACACACACACACACAAAACTAGCTGTGTGACCTTGGGCAAGTCACTTAACCCCAACTGCCCTCCAAAAAAAAAGCATATAGACAATCATTTTCAAAAAATAAATTTAATCTTATTATGCTGGATGGATGTCAGCCTATCAAAGTTAAAATGAAATTTAAAAAAATTGGCAGCACTGTTTCAGGTTAATGAAACATTTGCAGGCAGGTTTTTTTTTTTTTTCCCCTGCTGGAAAAAAGAATGCTCCATATTTTGAAATAAGGTTTGGAAGATTGATGCTCTCCCAGAAGGCATATAATGGATTTGTAATTCTGGATTTGCACTCTACAGCCTGTGGTGCCGCATTACTCTGTTCAGAGAAAATTATTTTCTCAGATGAAGCTTCTCTAGATCACACATGCTTTGTAAGTTATTTAAGGGAACTCTATTAGCTGTTTATTTGTGTCATTACCCTCAGCTAAGGATATTCAATTGGAATTCTGCACACCATTCTGAATTTTCATGTGAAATGAAAACACACTAAACAACTATTTGAGCACTGCCCTTCTGATATCTGGCTTGAACCTCAGATCAGTCTTGTTTTTCAAAAGGCAGGGTGGTGTGAGGGTTTATATTACCTTGTTCAAAATGAATACCCACTCTATTTATCACTGATGCGGATGGGCCCCAAAGTAGCTCTTCTTAATGTCTAATGGAGAAAAGGGTACTTGGGAAAAGAATTACCTATAAGGAAGGAAAGAAGGATAAAAGGAAGAGAAAGACAGAGAGCACATTGAGGGCATGAGGTGTGATTTACAATGACGAGAGCTTCTGGATATGTACTCCTTACCTGAATTGGTTTGAATATAGGTTTCCTAACTTCTTTCCCCCCAATGAAAGAGAGATCTTTCTGGAAGGAAAAAAGATATTGTCTATGGTAAAAAAAAAATAATACTGATTGTTTCATAAAAACCAGATCTTCAGGGGGAAAGTGCAGTCTATATTCAAACCAATCAATTATGCATTTATTAATAGAATAATGCTTGAAGCCACAATCATCACTTTGTTGTGGGCTAATGGACAATCTGTACCCAAGATAAACTTGCAACTCAATTTTTAAAGGGATTAAAAAAAAAAAGAACAAGTAAGTTCTACATTTTAAAAAAGAGAAAAGCAATTGGCCAAACAGGAATGTTACATTCATTAAACAAAAGGGATTCAACTCTAACAACTGGACATGGTCTACTCATGATAAGACGTACTGCTTAATGATGACAGAATCAATTTTCTGGAATTTAAAAACTAAATTGTATGATCATGGGGTTGATACCATACTGGTCTAATGAATACCACAGAAAATTATTAAAAGAGTCTATTTCCACCGTGATGTATCACTGCTAAAAATGCCCCCACTGGCATAATCAACAGTGTTGCTGAAATGTTGCTTCATTTAGCCACAGATGAAACATGCAGATACTGATGAATTTATGACTCACTAAATAAGGATGAAATACTGCACATTTCATAGACGCTATATTGGAGATTAATAAAGGTTCTTTTTAAAAAAATTAATATCCGGCATGCATCGCTGTCACAGTATTCGTTAGAACCAGAAAAGCGGTCCACAGGTTTCATGGATAAGCCCTAGTAAGATAACCAATGATGAGGGTAGATGTTGTCTCACGTATAGTCTTGCTATTTTTCAAAAGATCTTAAGAAAGGTAGAATGTTTAAGACAAACTTTAACAAACTGCATACACGGTGCCTGGAAAATGGTAAAACTTACAAAGTTCCCCTTAAAAGTTACAATCGTCTTATTCCAACCCAACTTTTCTTTGCGTGCCAAACTTGAGCTTGTCTTTAGACAGTTCTTTCACCATTAAAAACACAGACATCCTGCGTTCGAAACAAAGGCGTACCACATGTGCTTTTAGCTGCTTTTAGTGTTTTGCTTTTCAATAGAGAGAAATAAGAAGTATTTATCAATATAATAATTTAATGTATGACAGCCAAATGAAATATCTGCATCTTTATTTCAATTAAATTAAAATGAACCTGCCAAGTATATTTATGTAACATTCACTATATACACATGATTGAAGCAACTGCAAGGTAATCTCGATATGCCGATTCCTCAGCTGTTAATCAAACGTGACACTTGTCACTGATGCCCAGCAAGTGTTCCTTTTCACATTGAGTGCCTGCATTTCCATGGCTTCATTAAAAGCAGTACAGCTATGAACCATGAAATGGATTATCAGTAAACCTTGAGGGAGGCGGGGGACGGGGGGCGGTGACACACTAGCATAGGTTAACAGTCTTCTAAAAGTGAGTAGTATATTTAATCGACGATAGCATTATTTTTTCTTTCATTTCCACTGTCATTTAATGACATAAGACTTTCATTGTTCCTTGTGTAAAGAAGGTAATTAATACCCTATTATGCTTTCTGGCAAAATAAAACAAAACAACGATGAAAAAGCCCAACAAAAACAACACAACAAAAACCAAAACCAAAATAAAATAACAAAAAAATCCTTTGTGGACTGGCACTATAATTATTCTTTAAAAGAGAAAAAACAAGTACCTCTTTGGTGAAGCCCGGGTACCCATGCTAATCACTGTGGGAGGGAGAGTCAATAAATATGGTGATTTAAGTCTAGCATTACAAGAGTTTATTCTACAAACACAGAACACGCCTTTTTGCAATATAAATTACTTTCTTTTTATTCCAATGACTGCCAAATTTTTTATTTGACCAGAAAAAGGTTTTTGGTGAGGAGTACAGCCAATTATGAGCTTCATTCTGACCATCTGTAGCATCACTGAACGTGTGTCCTTCCCAATTATTGCACATTTAAGTGGCCCCAAAGTGAATAATAAAACTCAGAAGGTACAAAATCAGGACTGGATGTCAGATATGGCTCCTATTTCATTTCCTAGCTACATTCTAATGTTGCTTTGGCAACATGGGGGCTAGTTATCATCTTGTTGCAGAAAAATTCTTGTTAAAGAACCAGGCCTTTTGAGCCCAAACTGCTGACTTCACAGCACCATGAAGTTCACAGTAGGAAGCACCTGCCCTGGTGCTCTGTCTCCGCCTCAGAAAATGTGCAGGCTTGACACTCTTCTGCTAAAGGCAATTTGGCTTCTTCCATTACCTGCTTTTTTTGCTTTTCTGCTCTTGGGGATAAATCATATACTCACAGTCTGAAAAAGCTCCCATTAATTGTATGCTTTGTACAAAGGGCAAAGCTGTGCCCATATGGTCTACAGTACGTTTTATTTGGTTTCCCTTCTGTTGACAGTCAAAAGTGAGTGACACTTTGCTTTTTGACTGCAGTGCAGTCAGACCCAGGTCTAAATGCACATTGGGGCAGAGTTGGGGATGTTGCTATTCTGAAGATGATCAGTGAGAATACTGCCAGCACTACATATAAAAACCATGAGTACTTGATGTTTAGATATGTATCAACAAGTACATAAAGGATATATATGAGCAGAAAACAGAAATTCACCTTAGTTACTGACTCTCCCTTCGAATCTGTAAACAGGACTGCAGTACAGTGCTCTGCCTTGGTTCTAAACAAGGTTAGGTACCACAGATCTTCCTCACAGTCCTCTTAATGGTTTTCAAGAATGTATTTTAAAATAGGGAGAATAAAGCAAAGGGAAATGAAGAAGGATAAAAAGATCCCTGTTTAAGATTTTAAAAAAAGTGCATAATGTTTGAGTTACAAAAACGGTGACCATGTGGGCCTGCTGGACACAAGACTACACTTTCTATCCCTTTGCTGATAAGACCAATGCACAAACACAGCTCCTGTCCATTGACTAGAAAAGTCCCTTTGTCCCATCTCTAGGTGCACTCCGTTGTCCAATCACTCCACATCAGCTTTTCTGCATTCCAAACAGGAATATCCATTCTTTTTATACTAGACATCACGCTGACAATTCACTGGATACTGCATTTGAAAGTAGAGTATTTAGTGTTTGGAGTACGTGTTTAAACTCCTCAGTGCTGGCAGGTTCAGTGCATCCATTGCCAGCAATGGACTTTGAGCCAGGAAAATGTTTATCCCAGCACAAAAGAATTCAGGAGGAATGGGCATTCTCCAACAAAGGTGGTCCATCTCTATGCATGGATGGGTGGGTATGCTCCCTTTTGTAAGTTTTTGGAGGAAGTTTTGGGATGTGTTGAGAAGTGCTTTGTCGTGGAGGAACAGGTGGCCCAGGGATGGAATGAAGGTCCACATCTTGTTGTGTTAATGGTGGTGATGGCAGATGCCTCCTTGTGCCATGAGGAGAAGGTGTTTGGGGAGGTGGCGGCGTAAAAGGGGAGGGGCTGTTTGGGAAGAAAGTATTGCCATGTTCACTTTTTTTGCCCAAAGGGGGTGGCTGGAGATGTAGTGGTGAGCTGGAGAAAACATCAGGTGTCCTCACAGGTTCTCGTGGTGGTAAAAGGGGAGGGCTTTCTGGAGGGTCTGATATCGAGGTTCGGTCGGAGTAACGTGGTGAATAGACTTTTGATGTGGGTTGCCGAGGAGGGATTGCTGGAGGACTATCCAAATGTTTGGACATAATCTAAGAAATAAAGAAATAAGAACAAGAAATAAAACAGAAATTTATTATTATTATTACTATTTTGCTTTTTGGAGGGCAATTGGGGTTAAGTGATTTGCCCAAAGTCACATGGCTAGTTAGTGTGTCAAGTGTCTAAGGCTGGATTTGAACTCAGGTCCTCCTGACCAGGGCTCGTGCTCTACTCACTGCACCACCTAGCCACCTCCAGAAACTTATTAATACCACATATCATGAACATTATATGAAAAAAAAAAATGTGATAATGTAGTGAAATGCATTCATATAGACTGAAAACACTAAATGAAAGTCAAAATAAAGATCATCTAAATTCCAATAAAAACTCTGAATTCAAAGTCCATTTTATATTTACTATTTAGAGATTCAGGAAAGGAACTCACAGTATAATAAGATCCCACTAACATGCTAACATTTTCTTATATCAGACATCAGTTGTTTTTTTTTTAACTAAGACAAATTAACTGAGAGCAAGAAGCATTTCTATTTAATGCAGCTGAGCTATGATGTTTTCTTTGGTGGACAGCTTAGAGCTTTGGTCTTCTTGGAGAACTGAATAAATATCAAAGAATCACATCACTGTTTCCTGTTTTCATGATCTCATTTAAGCATTTATTAAGCTCCTCCTGTGTCTCAGGCACCACGCTAGCCAATGGGGCTACACAGACAAAAACAAACAGTCCTTCTGATGGCTTGATGTGATACTGGCTGGACACAAACAAATGAACACAGACACACACACACACACACACTCACACACACACGAGTAAACAGAGCTGTGTGGTGCCTGCCAGGGGGCATTAGGAAAGGTGTTGTGGCCCACAAGCCAAGTCTGGAAGGTGGGGAGGATGGAGTCCGTGTGGAGAGAGAACACTGTGTTCTGGAAACTGCAAGTACAATGATCTGGATCTGGAACAGAGCCTGTGTGAGGGGAAGTGATGCGAACTCAACACAAAAAGACAGGTTGGGACTTGGTTGTGAAAGACTAAATGCCAGAAGATTTTACATTTTATCCCAGAGGAAACAGGGAGCCTCTGAAGCTTCTTGAGGTATTACAATCAGATCTGAATTTTAGCAGTATCAGCTTGCCAGGTGTATGGAGGATAGAATGGAGAGGGGGGAGATCTGACTGAGGTTGTTAAGGGTCCAAGTCTTGGGTCCCTTAATTAGGGTTAACATCACATACAAGGTTTAATAAGCACATGGCAAGAGGCAGCGCTTGGAGTTAGAAAGATTTGAGTTCAAGTCCTATCTCTGGTATGTGCTGGCTGCATGACATGGGCAAGTGACTAGAGATCCAAGTGTTCTGGGCCATTCTATGAGACCAAGTGCCACATGTCTCCATGAGGTACACTGGTGGAGGGAGATTCTATACTAGGAATTTCCTACACTCATGAAATCAGACCCTGAACCCTCCTTCCCCAAAACCTGCTACCCTAAGCACTAAACAAGTGACCTACTGCAACGGAAGCCACCCATTTCCCACAGCAAGCACCTGCCTGCATTTTTACCTTGGAGGGAGAAGATTCTGCTGGGGCAGATTCTGGTCTTCTTCTTGGGGGCACAGGTGGGGGAATGGGCATTTCATCAGTGCTCTTGGTTAAATTTATCGAGGACACCGAAGCAGATCCTGTTGGGCATTCAAACACAAGTTGTTTTTAGGAGACTGATTTCATTTAGTAGCCATGAGAAAGCTTAACTCAAAATTGTTTATGCTCATGTTTATTAATGCCAATGCACAGAAGTACCATGGTATGGATCGTAGGAAAGCAGCACAAAAAAAACCATCACCTGGTTTCATTTTCTTTTTAAGCAAATTGCTATTATGCATGCAATAATTTATCAGCACAGCTTTAAGAAAAGCACTCCCTAATAGATATTCTGTACTATAGTTGCCTCATGAATAAAGTGTATTTCTATAGCCAGGCCCTTGGTCATGATGTAAGGTGGTTCATCTCTATGCATGGATGGGTGGGTATGTTGGAGAATGCCCATTCCTTCTGAATTCTCTTGTGCTGCGATTAAACAGTATGGAAAAGAATGCTTACCCACATACCCAAGTCTCACCAACATCTGCCTTCCAGAGCTTTAACAGCTTGTCTGATCTGAAGATCTGGGAACCAGACTCAGTTGAATAGGCCTTGTACCACAGCTATGTTCTTGACTATTCTAAGTTGTCCTCAAGAATTTTTTTAGGGAAAAGCTCCTAAACCCCCCAATGTTACTTCCTACCAATTTTTTTCAAAGAAACGTTAAAAAATTTAAGAGCTAGTGGTAAAAGTGCTATAATTTGGGGTATGAAGAAGCCATCTTTCTCATAGGTTCTGAAAAAAGGGCTTTTCTCTCTAGATTAGGGGAGAATTATACACTAATCCTAATATTAAGACTGTTGTGAACTGACAGAAGAATGAGGTAGTAGCAAATGTGGATTTTGGAATAAGAAAGACCTGGGTTCAAATCTAGCTTCTAACACATATTAGTTATATGACCACAGGTGAATCGATCTTTTGATCCCTGATAGCCAGAACTTTCACTTTTGCCTCTGTACTGCCAGACCTAGGGTTTAATGAACATTTGCTGACTGCAAAATGGGGATAATAGTATCTGTCGAACCTACATCACAGAGTTGTTCTGTGGTTTAAAAGTATTGTGCAAACATTCAAGTGTCATCTACTCATTTACATGATTACTTCTAGTCTTAAAGTAGCCTTTTATATCAGCCTGGGACTTCTGGGTCAATCTCAAATAGCAAAAATGTAAAACCACACCAAAAAAAAAAAGTTAATTTTGATAAAAAAAATCATTAGGTGAACTGAAATTAAAAAAAGGCATATAAAACTTGTAATAAGAGCTACATTGGTTAGAATGATAGGAGTCAAGTAAATAGATACTTAAGGAAGGGAGATGAACACTGGATGGTGTTCCTCGGGTTCTTGTTCGGGCACTTCTAAAACAGCAAGTTCAGAGTCTTCTCTGGGCTTAATTTCTTCACTTTCAGACAAGGAGGTTGGATTAGATGATTTCCATGGTCCTTTCTAACCATAAAATTCCATGGCTCTCTAGATAAGTAGTTACACTGTTTGTATTCTCTAGCATTCAAAGTTGAACATTTAATATTGACAATAATGATTTCTACTCGATCACTTATATTTTCTTAGAGACTATCATGTTTAATAAATTTATTTTAAAAGTAAGGTTTGGCTCACTTAGCTACATGGCTATCTCATCTGTGTAACTTTGTCCAAATTATAATCTCCCCTGGGCCTCAGTTTCCCTATCTGCAAGGGGTCAGATTAGGTGATCTTTAAGCTCCTTTTCAGAGCCTAGAATTTATACTGAGAAAGTCTTCACCTACTTGGTTTTTATATTAGCTGATTTATTGAGCTGTCAATTGTCTTAAAATAATAATTAACAGTGTTAAATCACAATGGAACTTTTGTAGTGATTATAATTTAGGGCTTGCGACTTTAAATATTATTTTACCAAGAACAAGAAAAAAATTTACAAATAAAAATGACTTAAAATTTCCTTAAAATCAAATTTTTTTAAAAAACATAGAATGATTGGATTCTACAGAGAATCTGGAAGGTATAGTGAAAAAAAAATTCTGGTCCCAACATCAAGAGAATTCCTGGTTGTGCCATTTATTTCCTAAGAGACGTTCAACAAGTCACTTAACTGCCTATATGGCCTTAATTTCCTTCCAAATAAAATACTCTGACCCCTTTCTTTTTCAGGCATTTTCCATAAATATTATCTTCTCCTTCTTTTTTTTTTGGAGGGCAGTTGGGGTTAAGTGACTTGCCCAAAGTCACACAGCTAGTAAGTATGTCAAGTGTCTGAGGCCGGATTTGAACTCAGGTCCTCCTGACTCCAGGGCCGGGGCTCTACTCACTGCACCACTATCTTCTTTATTCTCATTATAATTCTGTGATGATACAGAGGCATTTATCAGTCTCACATTTTAATGAAAGAAAAACTGAGATATGCAAATACTGAGGTTAAAACCTAGGTATTTAAATGGCAGAATCAGGATTAGAACCCAGTTCCAGGGTAGTAATCTTTCTAATAAACTTTGCTACCTTAACAGTAACCTGCCTTTTGGTTTAGTTAATGATGAATGACTGTTAGTCAGTCATCCTCTTATTTGTTTTCCCCCAAAGTAAAGCACACAAATCCACTGAAAAGTCTGTGCTCTGCAAATAAAAATAACTAGACATCCCTTCAGTAAAAAGTTTGCTCTAAAAAAGAAATTTTCATATAAATTAGAGGAATATTGAGGTGAGGAAAATGAATCATCTATGGTAAAAGGTAAAAGAACAGGGGAAGGCCTTGCTTAAAAGACATTATGAGCCAGGTACCACTGTTGCCAGACCCAAAGAAAGTTTGAGCAGGAAAAGTTACACTGGGTTTGAGTTCTAAAGCCATAGCAAGTATTACAAGTGAGACTTAAACCAGATATACTAACTTGGGCCATGGGGCAGTGTAACTTGGATAAAGATGGTATCGCTGCCTGTGAAAGGAAACAAACAAAAAAAAAACGAGAATTTTTTTTTGCTGAAATTTGTCAAGAATTTTATGATTAAAAAAAATTCTATCATCATTGCCCATATTAAATAATATAATGTTAGTCCATAGTACAAATATATGTATCCAAAATGTTAAACCTTGTTTTTTAGGGGTTAGAAGGGACAAAATTAAGGTAATATATTAGGAATTTGGAGACTATATGTTACATCAATTTTTTGGTGTCATAGTCACTTATATGAAATGTATACAGGGTTAGGGCAAAATATCCTCTATCCTGCCAATGGGCCAAAGGGAAATAAAATGTTTATTGCAAACTATTCATAGTTATTATAGAGATATAGTTATGGGGTCATGATTCAGTCTTTGAAAAAAACAAAAAGCAAAAAACAACTTCCAAAGGACCTCTCTAACATTCTTATTCACAACCATTGTTATTCAACTTGAAAAAACTGAGAGTTTACATTTACTCTTTGAACCACATGAGTATGATTTTACTGAATGATTTTTAAATCTGTCCTTAAAAGACACACAGATGTGAGTTTCTGTTAATTGCTAGTTTCCTTCCATAAAATTGGATAAAAACAAGAGTTAAAACAGAGTTTATGATGAATGCTGTTAGTAATTGTTTTCCCTCAGAGTACACAAATCCTGTAAATTCTGTACTTTACAAATAAAAGTAACTACACTTAATATATTCCTTCAGTATTTTGCTTTTTAAATGAAGTTTTCACAGAAATAATATTGAAGTAAATAAGTGAGGGGAAGGCCTCACTTAAAAGATGTTGTAAGCCAGGAACGACCGCTACCAGATCCAAGGAAAATTTGAGTAGGAAAATGAGAACTTCATTAACACAAATTTCATGGTACTTAGATATCAGAACACTGAAAGTTCTCAATCAATTTCTAAATGAATGAATCTTCAAAAGACAGTGGTTTTTTTTTTCTATGTAACAATGAAGGCCTTGATGATCAATTACTATGTTGATTTGAATTAATTGTTAAGGTTACTGTAACAATTGGGCTTTTTGTATTATCTTGATTTTAGTTATTTTATCATCTGAACTTAACTTTAGTATTTACTGATATTAATTCCAGTGGTTTTTTTTTTAAGTAATGACCTGAGTTTCCTATAGAGATGAGTCTGCTTCCATAGACTTTCTTTTCAAGACTCTCTTTTCATCTCAACTGAATACTCTTAAATGTATGCTGATGTATTCCTTCTTATTTCAGTGATTTCTACCTTCAAAATGCTCAAGGAGTTCTACAGGTTTGAATTTTAAAACCATTCTTCTTATGAAGTAGGTATGAACTCAATACTGTCATACCAGCAGAAGTACCTCAGTAGTATACACACAGCACTTTGCTAGGCAGGAGGCACAGGGATGAAATAAAAAACATCATCCATTCCTTCAAGGGGCCCACAATTGTTCAGAAAGAATGTTACATAAAGAAAATAAGTGTCTATATAAAGCAAACTTATTCTAGCACAAATTTGGAGAATGATCTGATTTGCATATTTGATTTCATTGCCTGACGGCTGCTTTTAAGGTAGTATTTGAATTATAAATGCTATCAGGGAAGAGGTGTTAGAACGTCTGTCATTAGGTAATCATTAAATGAAGTTATTGGTAATGATTTGGGAGTTAAATCCACTTAAAATGATCACTATCTCTCTAAATTTTTCAGAGACAACTTATATTGACCAGAAGTACCTGGAAAAAGCGTCTCCAGGAGAAGCAAGGAAATCTTGCTACATACCTGAAGTACAGCACTAGAGTGTTAGCACTAGAGCCCTGATGAGTTTAGAACTCCTTTCTAATATCCAACAGAGCAAAACCTCACCGATCCAGACTAAGCAGAGAAAAGACCAGTTTAAATTTGCTAAAGTTTTAAATTACAGAAAATTTTTAAAAAGAAATAATTTTTTCTACTTTTACTTATATTAGTTCAAAATGAGTAAAGATCGTGATTAATGAACAAACAAATCTGGTAATTATTACATCAATTTTTCACCATATAAACTAGAAGTTACTAAATTGCTCAATGATACTCATGTGTTTGAGAAAGCTTGATTAGGAGCAGCTAGGTGGTGCAGTGAATAGAGTGCTGGTCCCAGAGTCAGGAGGACCTGAGTTCAAATCCAGCCTCAGACACCTGACACTTACTAGCTGTGTGACCTTGGCCAAGTCACTTAACCTCAACTGCCTTGTCTTTCTCCTCTCCAAAAACAAAAAGGAAAAGCTTGATCATTAAGTATTTAAACAAGATTGTAAATTAAAACTATTTGAACTTTCTCTGAAATGTTTTGCTTATCAAAGGAAAACAAGCTTACCTTCTGTTCAAATGATAAATTACGATGATTTTACCACACACACACAAAAAATTTTAAGTGAGTGCACACATATAATTGGCTTAATACTAATTAACTTCTTCACTATATTTGCTGTTCTGAGAGCCAACATTGCTAAGAATGGAAAGGTTGTTTTTTATCCAAAGGCTGGTTACTAGGAAATGATTCATATTAATTTAGCTGTTGGTACTCTTGATATACTCTTAGTCTATTGTCCATTATGTAGATACAATGCTGGAGGCACTAAACTATTTTCATATTATTATGTTCACTATAAAAGAAATCAGAAAATGGTACAGCCAAATTGAATGATGGCTTGCAGACATCTTTTCCTAGGACACTTGTTCATCTATTCATGGTGAGCATGAAAATAAGTATAGCACTGATGTTCATTGCAGAGGATGAATTTAGAGAAATTCTAAAAGGGACTTAAGATTCTCCAAAATAAGTTAATTTAGATCTTGATTCTTGGTGACTTCAGTGTGAAAAATGACAGGGAAAGAAGCCACATACTATGTTGGTATTATGAAAAATACCTTCAAGAAGGACGTCTAAAAGCATGTACATAATGAACAGCAAATGAAATTTAAAAAAGAAACAAACTCACTTCATCTTAACAGATAGGGATCAACTGGTTAATACTTCCAGAATCAGTTACTTGTATGTAGTCAGGCTGCTATTTGATTTAAGCAAAGGTCAAAACAATAACCATACAGGAAGGTTGTGGAATCACAAGAGCTCCAACCTGACCAGTTCAACAAGGAGTCTATTGGGAAAAGGGAAAGACATTGATTTTATCACTGTTTCTAGAAAGAGTTTTTATCTGATGAAAACTGTAGGCATAAAAAGAGGTTGAAAGTAGTCATAACCTGCCTCAGCCTTACTGAAGTAGTGAGATACAGAAGCCAAAGGCAAAACCACTTTGGAGGACAAACATTTTATAGGATGATAGAAGACGATGTACATTGAATCACATAAAACAACAAAACCAGTTGAGGAGAAAGTAAACCTACACAGGTGAGACCCGGCCAGGTTGGGGCAAAGTCCAATGAGAAAAAATGGAATTGGAAGCACAAAGACACAAAAGGAAACAGATCTATTGGTGTTTTGGGTAGTGCTCTATTCTCATTTGCAATAATGGTAGTCAACCACATTTTGACACAAACACTTCTGTACTGGATAAGAAAGTGACATTTAAGAAGATTTAGTTAGGAAGGATGACCAAATGCATATAGAAGAATTATGTGCTGGAAATGATACAGTTTTAAAAAGATTTGATGACTCTCAAGTTCTCTCAAAGATAGGAAGATTTCAAAAGAATGGAAAACAGTACATAAAGTATATTTCTTCGTTACCCTGTGAAAGAAACTCTAAAATTTTTATGCTAATGAATTGTTCATGTAACTAGGGTTTCCTCACCAAAAAACAAAGAAACAAACAAAAAAACCACACAATGTAAGAGGCAGACTTATGAAGACAGTGTTCTGTAGTAGACCACATCTTTATCATCCCAAAATGACACGAGAGGTATAGAGAATACAAGATCCTTTTGTCTTTTTTTTTTTAACTTAAGGAAATACTTGATTCTTCAGAAAAAGAAAATGCATCCTTGAATACACGTCTTGGATAAAGTATCTGCCCCATCCATTAAAATCATATTACTATGAAAGATACAACTTTAAAGATAAAGAATATTCATTGAATGGTTATCAATAACTGTGATGACTGAACAGTTATAAATGGGGGTGTTAACAGGGAGATGGCCAAAAAGAATGAAGATGAGATTCTCCAAATTCACTGTATCTCCAAATAGACTTTCCCCACCCTGAGATAATATTGTACATGGCATCAAAATGTACCCAGATTCAGGTCAGGCATGTAGCCAAAAGAATCACAGGATAGACATGCTTTGTGATGCAATGGTACCCCTTGACATGTCACAGGAACAAAAGCAAGACCTTCAGAGCCCCAAGCTTCTTTGGAGGATTTTCAGGGAAACAGAAACATCATACAAGATTAAAAGGTTGTTCTCTGCATCAGTGTAGGAAACACCCATGAAACTTGATCCAACAAAATTCAAAATAAGTCCTTGTTTTGTTTTGTTCCCCCGCCCTACCTCCCCCACCCCACCTCCCCCACTCCTGGGGTGAGGGAATTAAAAGCCTTCAGACACTATAGATAAGGGCAGAATGATCTTTGATATGAATTCAGTTGGATCAATATTTTTTTTCCTCTGGGAACATATTTCTAAAATGATAATGAAGCGAGTGAGAAAATAACATTCAATACACAACTTCCAGAAACATCTAGATGTATAACATAAGACTGGGCTATAAATTTAAATTATAATAAGCTCCAGAAGCTCGATGAATTAGCACACAATATAATGCACTGAAAAGTGCAGGCAATTATGTATTTTGGGGACTTACTACTTTGGATGACATGGATTATACCAACAGTAGAACAGGACTGCTAAGATACAGCAACAATTATATTTCAATTATGGATCTATATATATAACTTTAATACAAGTAATTTCCAAAATTCTAGTTGCAGTTCTGAACACCTTCCTGAGTTCAAGTCCCTTCTTTTCAAATGAATATTAAATAAAGAATCATAGAATTGGCGTGGCTGGGTGGTACAGTGTATAGAGCACCAACCTTGGAATCAGGAGGATATGGGTTCAAATTTGGCCTCAGACATTTAACACTTACTAGCCATGTGACCTTGGGCAAGTCACTTAACCCCAATTGCCCTGCCTTCCCCCCTCCAAAAAAAAAAAAGAATCATAGAATCACATGATATCAGAGATGTAACAAGTCCCAGAGATTATCTACTCCAACCTGGGCTTGAAGAATAACTTTCTCAATACTATCCCTGAACTTTGAAGACTATCAGTAAAGGGAAATTCCACTACCTTGTGCTGTTGTTTTTCAATTGTGTCTCTTTGTGACCCTCTTTGGGGTTTTCTTGGCAAAGATACAGGAGCGGTTTGCCAATTCCTTCTCCAGCCCATTTTACAGATGAGAAATCTGAGGCAAACAGGGTTAAGTGACTTGCCCAGTGTCATACAGCTTGGAAGTGTCTTGAGACCAGATTTGAACTCAGGAAGATGAGTCTAGGCGGCACTTTATCCATTGTGCCTGTCTCCACCACTACCTTGAAAGAGAGTCCATTTAACTTTTGGACCACTCTGCATTAAGCCTGTAACTTCTAGTAGCACACCTCCCCTCCAAGTTGATATCTACCCTTTGAGACTATACTGGGTCTAATCTTTCAACTGGTTCCCAAACCATCTAAATGTGTTGTCATATAGGCCGCATCTCTCCTTCTGGTCTGCAACAAGTCTTTCCCTGACTTTGTCAAAAGACTTGTAGAAACCTAGGCATACTCTGTGCATAACATTCCCTTGATTTAGTAACCCTGTCAAAAAGAAAAGACAAGACTTATCTACCATAACCTATTCTTAGAGATCATCATTGTTGAAATACATTTAGAACTGTGAAAGGGAGAAAGCCCCTGCTGGGAACCCTGGCTGGTCATGATGGAGGGACTCAGATACAACACAGATCTTTGGGAAATGGCCACTCAGGGTAAAGCTCCTTTCTTTTCTAAGAGCTACGCTAGCAGCTTTATTTTGTTTCCTTTGATCTTTCAATACATGTTTGCTTCATTAAAAAAGGTAAAATTTCTATATTATCCTACGGATTTTAGATAGTCACTACTGACCCTTGAGCAGGTAAGGGAATGGCAAGAACTGTGCTCTGGGAATCAAGATAACACTGGCCTCTTTCTGTTCTGTGGGACTTCTTATTCACAACAGTATTTAAATAACGACTAGCAGTGGCTCAGCCATTCAATATATCGATTCTTCCAAGTACTCAGAGATGTAGTTTGTCTGGGTTTGGTGACTTGGGTTCACTGATTTTAACACTTCTAACTTTTTGTGGATTCTAAAGATTTTTGAAAGCTCATCTTCCATAGTGGAGAAAAAAGAAGCAAAAGAAAGAGCGGTTCTGTTTCTCTCTTACTTTCTAAACTTGCTGCTACAAATCACTACCAGATTATTATTCCTTCAATATCACTTTCACTGCGTCATTGCCCTTCTCTAAAGAATAACCCATCTCCTCTTGTGGTCCAATCCAGCTCTCCTAATGATTCATTCTTTCAAGTCTGAATCTATGTGCATCTCTGAAGAAAATATAAACTCCCCTCAAGGAGAAACTATGTATTCACACACGTTTGTACCTCATACAACAACTAATGTACTGCTTGCACACAGTAGGCATTAAAACACTGACCGAATGAATCTTATGCTTGAAATTAAGAACATGTTGTAAGAAGCTGTTATGTGAGAAAACGAACTTGCCCAGGAAGAGAACCAGTGTGATAGATGAACAAATCCTAGGTAGACCATCAGCAATTTTACTGTTGGATAAATTTAATCATTTAATACAGTTTTTGATATTGATATTTTAATTCACAGAATACACTCTGCTGAAAATTAAGAATATAGATCTAAAATTATTAAAGCTAGTATGGAGGTTTAAATTATGATAGCTATCAATTTAATTTAGAATTTACTATTAAGAACTTTAAGATGGCAAAAAAATTGACATTTCACCAATAAGCTAAAAGGGGAGTGGGAAATTTTGAATAAATTCAGCTTTAGCATGTCTTACTATCCCAGTTATGTGACATGAGGAATAATACTTTCCTCCTTGATGCTGATGGAGACTTTCTTTTCTCTTCCATCTTATTCCTGTGAAATCCAGAGCCATCTGGTATTCTTCCCCATCCAACCTGTCCACACATCTTGGCCCAGTCCTATATCAACTATAAGCACAACTCATGTTGGCCAGTTGGCAATTGGAGAGATGTGGAAAAAAGGAGAAAACCCCCCCACAACCTTGCACCATATGTTCTTCAGTTCCATTCTCCCTTGCCCAATTTTCTGTCATCAACCTTGCCTATGTCCAACAGTAGTAGCAAACAAAAAGTTTAAAATTAAAGGGAACAAGATGGAGGAGACAAGAGTCCTGTCACTCTGTAAACAATCTTGACAGGAAGGAGAGGGCAAAAGGGATAGCAGGTAAATTCTATTCTAAAACCACTTTTGCCAACTTTCTTTGCCCTTTCAAGTTACTGCTTTTCTTCCTTACTGTCCCAGTTTGAATCCCCTCTAATTCCTTTATCTATCTTAGCTTCTGTAGACCCAACTGAACCCATCACTTTGCTCCTCATCTCAGAGCACTTCCATCTTAACCCTCAACAAGTCCCTGCCCCAGGCAATACTTACTACCAGTAGTTTGGAACTGGGAGAATCCTTGCTCTTGCTGATAGGACTGAGGGAGGGGAGGAAGAAGTGTATATCTAGAATTTAAAGCTGGAATCTGGGGGTACATTTTCCTAAAGAAAGATTGACATGCAGTCATTGAAGAGTTTTTGATAGATGTTTGAAAGACTCTAGGAAATTTCTTTGGAGTTATCTCAGGAAATGGTGTTCTAATTATGTAGGATGGCCTCTCCAAATGTTAGTAAGGTAGTAAGTAGATACACATGGATGGATATTTTGAAAGTTTAAGCAACTAGGATGAAGACCAGACAGGATAGTTGTACTTAACAAGTGCTGTAGGGGAGATGGGGAGGGATAGACAAAAGGACTCTGTGTTGCTTTTGACCTCTTGAGTCTAGAGTTAGGAGAACGGACTAGCTACACTGGAAAAGAGGCACAAACTTTAAACAGGCTGAGGATGGCAGCATGTTTCAAGAATTTTCTATTTGGGGAATGACTGAACAAGTTGTGGTACATGACTGTAATGGAATAATATTGTTTCATAAGAAATGGTAAGCAGGCAGATGTCAGAAAAACCTGGAGGGGCATCTAGGTGGTGCAGTGAATAGAGGATCAGTTCCAGATTCAGGAGGGCCTAAGTTCAAATCTGGTCTCAGACACTTAGCACTTACTAGCTGTGTGACCTTGGGCAAGTCACTTAACCTCAATTTCCCTGCCTTTCCCCCTCCAAAAAGACAAAAGGAAAAGAAACACCCGGAAAGATCTACATGAACTGATGCTGAGTAAAGTGAGCAGAACCAAAACACTGAACACAGTAACAACACTGTGTGATGACCGACTTTGTTAGACTTGGCTCTTCTCAGCAATGCAATGATCTAAGACAATTCCAAGAGGCTCATGATGGAAAATGCCATCCATCCACATCCAGAGAAAGAACTATGGAGACTGAATGCAGATGGAAGCACAGTATTTTCTCTTTTTTGTTTTCACTTTCTTGTGGTTTTCCCCTTTTGTTCTGAAACTTCTTTCAGAACATGACTAATGTAGAAATATGTTTAACATGATTATACATGCATAACCTATATCAGATTACATACCATTATGGAGAAGGGGGAGGAGGACAGGGGAAATATTTTAGAACTCAAAATCTTATAAAAGGGAATGCAAAAAACTAAAATAAAAAAAAAAAGAATTTTCTATTTTCCTTCTGGCTGTGAAACTGGTTATTTCTAAAGGAACACAAAGAAAACAAATTGCCTAATGTGGATTTAACTGCCAGGCTGCTGCACAATTTATCAGGAGAGGCCAAATCTCATTACGATGATACGTTTCAAGGAGCTCTTAGATGATTCTTTTGTCTTTGCTGAACTTCAATTTCACTGTTCTGAAGCGTGCTGGAGTCTGAAATGTCGGTCCCATAGATCTTCACTGTAACACCATTCATGCTTTGCTACCAGATTTGACTGATATGAAAGTCACATTCCAGGCACATGCCATCTAATGTCATTAATTGGCTCAGTAACATGAAATGAAGTATGATTGAGAGAATCAGTTGGTTCCAAAGGAACACTATTTATACACATATAATAAGCAATGTAGCAATGGTGATTGATCTTGGGGCGGGGCGGGGGGCGGGGGGGGGGAATGGTTGTGTTGTCCTGTTGAGGACACCAGCACTCTTACAGAATGTGCCTGTGTTATGGATGACATACAGGATATTGCTGTAGGGTTTACATAAGATTCATTAAGGATGCTGCACAAACTGTGACGTGTGCTTATTTCTACCAAATAAGAGAACAATATGCAAAGCGCTCTGTACATCTTAGAGCACCACATAATTATCAGCTACAAAGTTTCTCAAGCTTTTTTCATGAGAAAAGAAGGTTTATCACCCATGTGTAACGTTTCCAAGGACTTTAAGGAATTTGTAGTTTTAGCACGTACTTGAGTGAAAAGGGCTCGAGTGATCCGAGTCGAACACACTGCACACGTCGGTGGTACTGGAAGCACCAGAGGCAGGTGGAGGTGTTAATGGTGTTCTTGGAGAATTAGGTGCGGATGCTGTACTTTCTGTCTCGCTTTCAGGTATCCGACTGTAACTAATTTTCCTTGGCTCCTGTTGCAGTGGTGTGGGATGTCTCATGGTACCTGGTCTTGGGTTTGATGGACGAACACCAGGAGACTTAAGGGGATAACTGTATTTTTTTGGCTGTAGACCCATCAAAAGCAAACATGTCATTTTATTAAAGCACCACAATACATAGATCTAAATAAACAATATGTAAAAATATCTTAATGCAAAGTAGAATAAGAATTAGCCTGAACGTTACCTCATGTATATTGCATTGATAGTGACAGACCAGAGATGAAGGGTAAAAAGGTCAAGTTACAGAAATAGTGACTAGCCTGGAGAAAATGGGAACATTTTGTGCCAGTTCTGTGGCAAATGATGTCAGAAAATTTAAAAAAAAAATAGGGATTTTGGAGTGTGCATGGACAAATTAAGCCCCACCATAGGGCTTCCTAATGTACTACAGGGAAAAAGTAAAACAATCTAAGAAAACGATAAATGTGTCTGGGCAAATCTAAAGAGATTTTTCTGTTATTCAATTAGAATAAAACTTTCTAGAAGCCATGGAGAAAAAGATTCTGGATAACCAAGTTTTCCAGCTGGCTTAACTAATTCCTTAAATATTAAAAAAAGCTCAACAGAATCCTTTGAACATAATTAACCTTTTCATTACGATTGAGGATGATCTTGATGTATGTTGGTTATTATAGCACATGCAGTACAAAAATAAAGTGATGCCCTAAATATTGTGAAATGAATGGTAACTGTCTGCTGTACCTGTTACCTCTGTCCTCCCACCTCCCAGGTCAGGGCTGAATGACCACAATCAAAGCACACCACCCACATCTGTGGTGATGGAAGAACCAGGTATAAGGACAGGAGTTAAGGGTGTTCATGAAGAACTGACGCAGACTTTCTAATTTGTTTCACTTTCTCACTAATCTGATTGTAATTGATAGAGTTCAAGCAGTTAGCTGTCACTTCTTGCTTCTGTCAATACATTTACCAATAACTCCTTCCTAACTTGATGTTTCTAATCTATTGTAGCCCTAGAAACCAGATAAGCAAAGATGCCAGAACTAGATGGGAATGAGAGTAAACAGGTTTTGAGTGATGGCATGAGGGATTTTTCCATGAGTAAAATAAATATTCAGGGCGCTATTCCTCAAAGGGTTGTTTCCAGTCACACTAAGTGTGCCACAAATTCTATGGGACTTAATACTTGTAATCTCAGGTGTGTGCAAGAGTCTCTAGACTCTCCTATAAGTGTGCTGCAATTGCATATTACTGTTGTATCACAAGCAAAGGAAGTTTGAGAGCCACCAATTGAGTGATGACTTTGTAGCGTATCTCAGATACTCAGAAGTCTTATTTGTTTGCTTCCTGGCTCTCAATGTATTTTGAAAATATGAGGATGCTGTAAACAAAGTATGACTATAGATTTGGCTAAGCAATAGCAAGAAACTGGAAAATAATACAAACTATCTTCAAAAAGGAAATAAAACTTTAGCCAAACCAAAATATTTTCTGGGTTATTGCTTTATACTTTCGTTCATTCTTTACTGTAAGAATTTTGATTTCCATGCCTAGATTTTACTCTTTGACTTGTAACTTATAATAGTTTACATATCTTGTTCTTTAAAAGGTATAATCCAGTGAAAGTCTGTTACTTTGATGATTTGTCTATCAAATTAATCTTTGCCCAGATCAATGTGAATATTCCCACAAATTAGTGAAAGGGCCTGTCTTTCACATTTATAATAACACCTGCTATTTCTGCCAAATGGATCAGTATTTCTTATTATCTAATCTCTTTGAAAATACAGTAATTATGGGGTGGCCAGGTGGCGCAGTGCACTGGCTCAGGAGTCAGGAGGACCTGAGTTCAAATTTGGCCTCAGACACAGCACTTACTAGCCATGTGACCTTGGGCAAATCACTTAACCCCAACTGACCCTCAAAAAAAAAAAAGAAACTACAATAATTACATAATATACTACAGAGGAATATTATTTAAAATGTTTAGAATTCTAGGTAGATTTTTATCTGAGTGCTTACAAATCTTGGTAGAGGCTTAGGGTTTCTTGGTTCAATTTCCAGTGATTTGTTGAAAAGATAATCTGTGAATTCTTTTTCCATGCTATTTCCCATTGGATTCAAATTTTCAAAGAATCTCTGGAATATAAGAAAATGAAAATAAATGAACCACTAGGCTTTTCATTAACAATTGAAATTTTAAACTCAAGAGAATACTGAATAATCTGAAGGAAGGTTTTATTTTTCTAACATCCTCCATTCTCTCCCTGTGGTTCCCCACACATCTCCCAAGAAAATATTCTCATAAAGAATCAACAACTCAATCTTCATCACAGAATTTAAAAATTTCAGAATTGTAAAGGATTTCAGGGCCACTAGGTGGTACAGTGGATAGAGTACCAGTCCTGCCGTTGAGAAGACCTGAGTTCAAATCCATTCTCAAACACCTGACACTTACTAGTTACGTGACTCTGGGCAAGTCACTTAACCCCAACTGCCTTGACCAAAAGGAAAAAAAAAGAAAATAATAATTTTAAGGAATTTCAATGGTTATCTCATACAACGTATACTTGAAAAAGAATTCTCTTTAGAATTCTCATATCCTGGGGTGGCTAGGTGGCACAGTGAATGAACAGACTACCAGCCCTGGAGTCAGGAGGACCCGAGTCCAAATCTGGCCTCAAACACCTAATACTTACTAGTTGTGTGACCTTGGGCAAGTCACTTAACCTCAATTGCCCTATCTTCCCTCCTCCAAAAAAAGCAAAAAATAATTCTCATATTCAATAAGTGATCATTCAGGCTTTGCTTTAAGACCCCAAATGAGGAGAAACCCATTCCTTTTCTAGGAAGCCCATTCTACTTCTGGATAGCTCTCTTAGGAAGTTTTTCTTTACAAGCCTAAACTCCGAAATTTGAAGCTTCAACCCACTGTTTCTATTTTTTACCTCTGTGGCCAAGGAGAAAAAATCTAGTTCATCTCCCACATGGCAGTCCTTCAAACGTTATTTGTAACATAACTATTAGTTCCTCAGAGGGCTGATGAACTCAAGGGCCATCACCATCCTGCTGCCTTCCTCTGGGCTTGCTCCATGTTATCAACGTGTCCTTTCCAAAGATGCTATACTCAAAACTGAACACAACACTCCACATGTCACCCTGTAGTTGTGGCTATAAAGATAAACAGGATTCTGCTTCTTCCAATAGAGTTAAGTACAGCTCCTTACAAAGTGCTCAAGGAAAGCTTCATGCAAGAATGCCTAAGCTCTATTTGGGAAGTCATTTCCCTCCTGAACTTAGTCAAAAATATTCATCTCCAAATAAATGAACTTACTTTGATATCAGATTCCACTCGCAAACAATACGGTTGATTTTGGTACTGCTGTATCTCTCCTGTTATTTCTGCAACTTTTCTCCTTTTGCTAAAATTTATAAGTTCTTTTCCATGTCTTTTCAAAACCTCAGGATTGCCTTCTTCTGTTTTCAAGATATTTGTCAAATAAATCCCTAAAAGATATAATGAAAAGTTTCAGGAAAAATATGCATAAAATTATACTCTCTCTGGCACCATTCCACCATTACCAAGTATACAATAAATGATAATCCATCAAGTCACCTCTTAAACACCATTCACTCTCTCAAACATAATTTACTAAGTGGTTACTAATAATTAAACATTGTGATAGATTCTGGGGAAGGCATAAAGTAATTTAGCAGTGGTCCTTGCCCACAAAAGGCTTATAACCTAGCACAAGGTCTATGCACATGTAGCAACATATATCATACAACAGTAATAACACACATATACAAATATCTCACATACTACACAATATTTAGAGTATGAATAGAATATATAAGAAAGTATACAAAGTCCGTTATAAAGTGATCCATAGTATTAGAAGGCTGGAGCAGAAATATGGGAGAAGGAATTCTGGAAGAGGTAGCAACAAAGAGAGGAAAGAGAATTCTAGGCCAAAGGAACAACCCCATGTTGCACAACAGAAATTCCTCTGCTATGAAAGAATAATCATCAACTTAAGTCGAATTTGCGAATTCCTGTATTATAGACACATCAGAAGTTAGGCTCTCGACTCCCAAACCCTACCCCTTCCAAACTGCCCTGTCCCCAGTGCCCACTCATTTCACCTTTTGGACATCTCTTGGATGTCCTTGTCTTTCCTCTGATGCTGCCAGCTCCTTAGCGTGGACCCTCATTACCTCACACCTGGACTATTGCAATAGACTGCTGGTGAGTCTGCCTGCCCTCACTTCATGCCACCTTCATTCAGCTACTAAAGCACAGGTCTGACTATGGCATCTCCCTACTCAAAAAACTCCAATTGCTTTCTATCAGCTCTAGGATCTATTTGGTCTTCTTTTTATATCTTAAGCATCCCTAGACCTTCCTTTACTCACTAGTCTGTGATCCAGTGAGGCTGGTCTCATTGCTCTTTTAACAAAACACTCCATTTATTGGCTCTGGGAATACTCCCTGGCCATGACCCACCCCCCTTCCTGGAATGCTCTCCTTCCTCATCTCTGCCTCCTTGCTTCACTGCAGCCCCAGCCTAGAATCCCACCTTTCACAGGAAGCCCTTCTGGATGCCCCCTCATTCTATCTCATCACCTTCCCTCTCTTGCACATGTCCTATCTGTTGTGAACACAGCTTCTATTGCTGTTTGCATGTTGACTCCTCTGTTCCCCGTTGTCTTCCTTCAAAGCATGGGAAGATCTATTTGAACTAGTGCAGAGTAAAGTGGGCAGAGCCCAGACAACAAGAAGCACATTGACTATGATAATGTAAATGAAAAGAACAGTCATACACCAAAACCATCAGAAGCGGATGTAACAAAACTAAAGATCAAGCATGACTTAAAGGAAATCACTCCCACCTTAATCCTTTGTGGAAGTTCACAGGAAATACATACACATTTTGGGGGACTTTTTAAATGTATCAATCAGCTATGCTGATTTTTCTTTCCTTTCAAAAAATGCTTTTTCAGTAGTGGAGGAGAAAGGATCCTGCCATAACTATGAATACATCAATAAATTTAAAAAAAAATAAGATTACTGGTGCTCGAGACAGGAGTTTAGAGAACAGAGGTGATGTTGACCACGGTCAAGTCAGACCACAGACTCTCAGTTCAAAGGGACCTTACAGGGCCATCTGGTACAAAACCCCGGAAAGTACAGATGAAATTGGGCCTCCGGGAAATGAAATGATTTGCCCAAAGTCACTGAATTCATCAGTGACAGACTTGAGAATTGAACTCAAATCCTCTCACTTCAAATCCAAGACAACTTCCATTGTACCAGGCTGCCAGAAAAGATTATGGAAGGTAGTGAGAGAAAAAAATAAATAATCAGTATAAATATTTTGGGAAGATAGGCAGTAGGAATATCATGGATTTAAGATAAAACTAAGAGCATTAATGAGAAGAGGACAGAAGAAGACAATACATGAGATAAACAGAATAAATTTGTACACACACACACACACACACACACACACACATACACACACACACACACCCCTCTCAACAAAAGAAGGCCTTAAATATTTCTATTTCCTAAATGCCTATCAATTGTTTTAAAATACAACGACTTTGTACAAAAACATATTGATCATTCAATTAAAAATAAAAATTAGTACTTACCAAAGAAAGGCACACATGGTGGATTAATAGACCTGAGTTTTGCCAAATATTTTTTATAATGATCTTCACTCAGTTCATGAGCTTCCTCTAAAATTTTCTTTTGGCGACTTGGAATTTGCTAAAAGATAAAAAATATTTATGAAGCTCATGTTCACACATGAATTCACATGTTTTGCCAAAAATACAGGAAGGTAAATAATACTGTGCAAGATAAAAAATAACACATTTAAAACCTCACAAAATTAGTGGGTATTGTACTAGTGCTGCCCTGGAAATGTATGTATGCATATTACAACAATTTGATCTCAGGTATGCTGTTTTTCATAAAGGTAGTTTCATAGCCCACGCTTCCCCTTCCACACTAAACTATGAAAAATGAATAAATCAATACATTGAAAAGCATTTACCAGATACTTAATATATGTAAAGTACTTTTTTAAGAGCTGGGAATACAAACAGAAAATGCAACTTTCCATGCCCTCAAGGGCCACGCAATCTAATAGAAGAAGATAATATACAGTGAAGTTTAGCTGCAACATAAGAGTTAAGGCATGGTATCAGACTATAATCCAACCTATTTGTATTTTAATCCTCTTTCCATTCCTTGTATGATATTATAAGTATCTATTACTGTATTAGAATTTCCACATCAATAATCCTGAGATAATACTTGCACAATGCTTAGGACAGTACCCAGCACATAAGAGGTATGTAATAAATATTTGTTCCCTTCCCTTCCCTTTTAAAAAATATCAGGCAATTTCATAAATGAGAAGAGCTCTGTGTTTGTGATATTAGAATGGAAGATATTAAATACAGCAACAAATCCATTATATATACATGTATGTGTGTATGCATGTGTGCATATATATGTATATACTTTCCATTCCATTGTAATGGAAGACATTAAACAAAATAATGAACTGTGTTCCAAAATATTATAATAATCTCATATATATTTAACATATAATATATGTATATATACATATATGCATATGTACACACACATATAAATCTGCTTTTTTCCCAATCTTTGTTTAATTTTCCTATATCTTTCCTTTCCTTTTCAACATATAAGAAAAGGGAACATTAATCTTGGTTTTTGAAATAGATACTAAAACAGGCATTCTAAGAAAGATGATAGTTTAAGGACCCTTTCAGTAGGATGGAGAGAATGAAATTCAACAGGATGAGGAGGTAGAAAAGTATGCAGGTAGTACTTCCAGCAGAATATGGAATCACAGCATCTCAGAGTTGGAAGGGACCTGAGAGGTCGATTATTCCGATTAATCTCTGAATAACAATTTCCTGTAACAGTAACATAACCAATAAGTGATCATATGGTTTTTGTCTAAAGACTTATAGTGAAGAGATGTCACTAACTTTTATGGCAACATATTTTATTTTGGGATAACACTTATTTTTTAGAAAGGTTTATCAAATCCCGTAGTTCTTTTGCCATTTCCACCAATGGGTCCTAGTTTTGCTCTTGGTGACCACACAGAGCAAGTCTTATTTCTTTTCTATGTGATGGTATTTGAAATTCTTGAAGGCAGCTATCATATGCTCGCCTAAGTTTTCTATTTTCCCAACTGAACAATCCCAGTTCCTTCACCTGATTCTCATATAACATGGATCTGAGGTCCTTCACTGTCCTGGTTACCTAACAAGCTTATCAATATCCTTTCTGAAATGTGGAGTTCACTACTGAATATTATCTCCAGTTGTGTTCTAACAAAGCAAAGACTCTTACCACCTGAGTTCTGGACAATGTGCCTTTATATTTCTTTAAAATGTCATTCTTTTATAGCCATTTATCTATTTAGGTGAGTTTGGGGAAATATATTAAATATGTAAATATATAAAATATAATGACACATATTAAAATATGTAAATAAAATATATAAATACCAACTTTCCTTCCTCCTGCTACTACTATAGATGATGCATTAAGAACTGAATTCTGTGTTTTCTCTTTTAAAAAAAATATTGATACTTTTTGTTGTCTAACAAAACATTTCCAAACATCTATCTCTTTAGGTAGTTTATGTTCTTGGTTATATAATACGCTAGGCTTTTGAGAGTTCAGTTTCAGATGATTTTTGCTTATGTAGTCTGTTCCACTGATTCATTTTTCTTTTTTTGACTAGTACAAAATAATTTTGATGATTATTCCTTTGTAGTCTAGGTCTAGAGTTGATATTTGTGCATTTGATTTGTGTTATGCTTTTTTTGTGAAGTATTAATTATATCAAACAGTTTATTAATTTTGCAAGGTTTTATAAGTAAATCATGTCATTGGCAAATAGGAATTAATTCCTTTTGTCACTGTCTCTGCTGTTTCACTGTTATAACTAACACTTCTCTTTTTTACTTTTAAAGAATGTTTTTGGGGCAGCTAGGTATCTCAGTGAATAGAGTACTGGCCCTGTAGTTAGGAGGACCTGAATTTAAATCTGGCCTCAGACACTTAACACTTACTAATTCTGTGACCTTGGGTAAGTTAATTAATCCCAAATGCTCTGCTTTTCCCCCTCCAAAAAGAATTTATAAAAGATTTTTATTTTATTTTTTTCTGATTACATGTAAAAACAATTTTAAATATTCATTTTAAAAAATAATTTTTGAGTTCCAAATACCCTCCCTCCTCTCCTAGAGAAGGAAAACACTTTGATATAGACTGTACATATGCAGTCATGTAAAATATTTCCATATAGTCATGTTGTAAAAGAGAACACAGACCCTCACCTCCCTCCCAAAAACAAAAGAAAGAAAAAAAAAACAAGAAAAAATTAAGTAAAAAAGTATATATTTTTTAATCTACATTCAGACTATTATCAGTTCTTTCCCTGGGAGGTGGACAAAGTTTATCATGAAAAGTTCTTCTGAAGTGTCTTGTAAGATCACATTGCTGAAAAAGGCTAAGGCATTCATATTTCATCACCATACAAAATGCTGTTAAATATGTACAAGGCTATTCTGGCTCTGCTCACTTCACTTTTATATTAGTTCCTGCAAGTCCATGTCATTCTACAACCATTCAGCTCATCATTTCTTACAGCACAATAGCATTTCATCACAATTCTATACCATTTGTTCAGCCATTCCCCAATTACTGATCATTCTTTCAATTTCCAATTCTTTGAATGGTTAAGATTTCTAAAACAATGGCAACTAATAGTTAGGAGAGGAGAAACACTTGGTTTATCCCTGTCTTTATTGGGAAATCTTCTATTGCAAATAATTCTAGCTTTTGGTTTTAAATAAAAACTCTTAAAAAGTCATATTAAAAATAGACATTCTAGGCTTGTACTTTTTAGTATTAGGTCTTTTAGCATCTATTGATCAAATCATGCATTTTTAGTGATTATGCTAATTTTTTCCTAATGTTGAACCAGTCTAGAATCCATGGTCTAAATCCAATTCAGTTAAAATGGAAAATTTGGTCTTAAGTCTTATTGCTAGGATTTTCTTTTTACAATTTTGCATCAATAATGATTGGTGATAGCATACTATAGTACTTTTCATTGTATCTCTTCTGGTTTAATTATCAAGATCATTTGCCTCATGAAAGGAACATATTAAAGTGATTTCTTTCCCAAGTATGGAGAGTAATTTGTGCAGCATAGGTATTCATTGCTGCTGAAACATTTGGCAGCATTCAATCATAAATCAGCCTGGAACCCCTTGGTAGATGCTTCATGACTTGTTAAAACTTAACTTTCTCAGAATGGGTTAAGATTTCTACTTCTTATTTGAGCATTTTATATTTTTGTAGGTAGTCATCCATTTTCTTGACATTACTAGAATAGAGTTGTTTATTATGCTTCTCTTAATGTAGACTAAGATTGTATAAACATCTTTATATAATACATTGCTGACTCATTGAGCTTGCAGACCAATAAAAGTCCTAGACCCTTTCCACGGAACAATCGAGCTCCTCCTCCCCAGTTTTCTACTTGGTGATATTTTTTAACTGAACACATTACATTTATCTGTAATAATTTCATATTGTTAGAGCTAGTCCAGTGTTCGAGTTTAACTCTGTTCATCTTGGTTTTTAGTTCTCTTTCCCAGTTTTGTGTCATCTACAAATTTTATAAGGATGTCTTTATCCTAGCCACTGATAAAATGGTAAACAGCACAGGGCCAAGTAGAGATCCTTGGCAAAATCCACTAGGGAATTCCTTCTAAGCTGATATGGGACCACTGAGGATGGCCCTTTGAGTTCAGTCATTCAATCAGTTCTAAGCTAGCATCTAACTGTCTTCATCTAGCCTATACCTCCCCATCTTGTCCACAAGAATAGCATAACACTTGGTCAAATGCTTTGCTAAAATATAAGTTAATTACATCTATAGGATTTCCTTGCAGTTTGGATAATAACCTCACCCATAAAGACCTTAAATACTTTAGCATGACCCAATCTTGAAACTATGTCAGCTCTTTGTAATCATTTCTTCCTTGATAGCCCTAGGTCTATATTTCTATATCTAGAAACCATCCCTTGAAAAATATATTCTAGAATATTGACAGGTATTGAAGTCAAGTTCACTCTCTTGTCAACTCTATTTACTTTCTTTTTTGTTTTTTTTTCAAAATCAAGATATTTGTCCTTCTCTAATTCTGTGGTACCTCTTCTATTTTCTATAATCTTTGGAAAAATCGCAAATAGTAATTCAACAATCATTTTTAGCAGTGTTTTCAGTATTCAAGGATGTAGTTCATTTGGCATAGTAGCTTGAACTTTTTAAGGACAAACGGGTGCTCTTTCACTGATCTTGGGTAACAACTCATTAACTATTTTTATTCCGTGCTTTCCAGTCCAAAAATCATTCTCTTTGGCAGAAAAAGAAGTAATCTATTAATGTTATTCTAGCACACCAAGCAGCTTCCTATCCATCACTTCTTTAATATTGTTACCCAACAGAGCTTACAACTTATTCTGTATGTCTCTGTCTGTCTGTCTCTCTCACACACACTCTCTGACTCTTTTTTGATGTTCTTTTGTTTTCCTCATTACTTGCCATTGCTACAATTTTCTGTTTATGCTTTTGTAAAAACTAAATTGTTTGATCCTTGTGCACCCACAATAGTTTCTTTTTGACAGCTTTCGCTCTTCTTCCTCTAAGAATTTTGTGTCTTCAGAAATTCATTCTTGCACAATTCCTATCTCTCTGTAATATTTCTGACCCATGGCATGCTACCTACACTTTTTCCTAAATGCTTGAAAGGGTTCAGAGGAAAGTATATGATTTATATATATGTATATATGTGAATATATACACACACACACACACACACACACGTATATATATATGAAAGTATATATGAAAGGAGATTCTCTAGGGTTGTTCCTCTTATGAGAAAAGGATGAATGATTGTACTTTCTTAAATAACTGAGCTCATTGTGATTTTTTGTTCACAGATGTACTCAATACAGCCTGAGACTGAGATGGAACAAAGCATGGATCAATTCTCTGTTGCGTGTGTTAATTTTGGCCTAACAATTAACAAACAAAAAACACAGGTCTTCTACCAGCCAGTGCCATCGGTTATAGCAAATGGAGAAATATTGAATGCTATGAATAAATTCACTTACCTTGGCAGTATACTTTCCAGGGATGTCCACATGATGATGAGGTTGACACATGCATTGTCAGAGCTAGCTCAGTGTTTGGAAGGCTCCAAAGGAAAGTGTGGGAGAGAAGAGGTATGAGACTGCCTACCAAACTGAAGGTCTACAAGAGCCACTGTGCTGTCCTTACTGTTGTATGCCTGTGAAACCAGGACAGTATACCAACAACATGCCAGGAAATTGAATCATTTCCGTTTGAATTGTCTTGGCAAGATAAGGTATTGGACACTGAAGTCTTTTCTTAAGCTAAACATTCAAACTCTTATTTCAGAGAGCACAACTTCAATGCACTGTCCAAGTTGCTTAAATGCCAGATATGTGTTTGCCTAAAAGACTATCTTATGGAAAATTCACACAAGACAAGTGCTCACATGGAGGTCAGAAAGTGATACAAGGACACTCAAGGTCTCTCTGAAGAATTCTGGAATTGACTGTGACATTGGAGACACTGGCACAGAATTGCTCAGCATGGGATGCCTGCATCAAAGAAGGCACTGTGCTTTATGAGTGAATCAGAATTGTAGTAGGTCAAAACAAACATGAGATGCAGAAATTTAGAGACATCTCTTCTCCAAATGTTCAAGTAGACTATTTGTGTCTGATCTATGGTAAAGCCTTCTGAGTCTGTATTGGTCTGATCAACCAGTTGTGCACACTGTACCCTGACCCCAACATAGTGATATCATTTTGGTCCTTTTTGAAAACAAAGGACAATAACCAACCAACAAACAACCAGAAAAACATATTTAAAATCATATTTTGAATCCACCATTGAAAGGTTTAGATAAGTGCACTTTAGAACTAAAATATGATTATTAAAATTAATAAAATAGGGAATATATATCAATTTGAAAATGTTTTCTACACATGTACCTCAAATGTGTGGTCCAGTCTATAAACAGGTGATGAGTTCATGGCACTGACAACCTCAAGTACACCATTAAAGTTGTTCAGTTCTTGAAAGACTTGAAGAATCTCAATTATTCGACTCACCACAGCTACTCTTTCTTCTAGGTTTTCTGCTTCTACAATACACCTGAGTATAAAAAGAAGAATTTTATTACCTTATAAGTTTAAACCTTCAGTAGTAGAAAATTGAATTATAGGCTTAAGAATTATACTTGTGGAAATATACAGTCTTAAGTGAGAGCAATAACAATAATATATAAACATATTAATTATTTTTCAATACAATAAAAGAAGTGATCAAATCCAAATACTTCAAGTATTAATCCATTGAGAACAATGGATCTAAGATTTCACTGATAAAGAGTCCTCTCTCCAATGGTACATATCACAATTCACTCATACAGTCTAGCCTATTGTCTTCTTTTTGTTCATGTCTACTTGTAGTGCCTGACCAAGACAGATACACTAATAAGCTCAACTGGCTTCTCCAACCATCGACATGTCATCATTTGAGCGATAGACTTTCTTCATCTACTTTTTACTCCTATATAGACTGGTAAAGCAATTTCTTTTGAGCAGTAATGAATTTTCTTGAGGATGTTCTCTGTAGTAATATGAGGCTTGATATTTTCTGGATGATATAATCCACCTCATCTACAGGCAATCCTTCTTCCCTTTGGATTCTGTATTAGACATCTTTATGACAGAACCGAGCATTTTTGGTAAGCATTCCTTTGCTTGATATGGATACAGGACTGTTGAAAAAAGTTCTTTTTTGGTTGCAGTGGTCAAGGAATATTATGCAATATCAAATCTTTTTACTTTAATGGAGATGAATTAAAGCTACATTTTGTTCCACTAAGTCAAAAACATTTTTCTTACATCATAAAAAAAAGTGCCTGGGATCTTACATTCACCATATCCTCCCAGTCAACTTGGAGGTTACAAAGATATAGCTTTCTATAGAAAACAGTTTATTAAATCATTACCTCTTCTTTTCATACAAATCCTGTTCTTTGTCTACATCATGACCTGTAGTCCTTAAACCCCTCAGCTCTCCCTCAGGCAATCACTCCTGCACTAGCTATACTCTCTTCCCCTCCCTATCTTGATCCTTTGGTGAACCAGTTCAACTCTACACTGTCCTCTTCTCTTGAGTTCCTTAACCCCTTATCATACTGCTGATCTTTCCTTGTTAAGGGTCACCATTGGATCACTCACTATCCACTGCCTTTGCTCCTATGCATGTGCTGCTGAAGGTGGAGAAAAACCACGAAATTGAATAGATAATTAATAATAATAGTTATATCATCCAGGATACATCTCCTGCATGGGCCCTCACTGCTGCAAGAGAATTCTTTTACATTTCCTAATTAACTCACTATCACATCTGCCTTCTTCCTCATCTCCTGTTACTTAGATACTTTCTGCCACTATCTCCTCCTTGACCCCTGTCTCAAAAGAAAAGGTGAACCTTCTCCTTGCAAAAGCTATTCAAGTAATCCCATTCAATCCCATCTCCTTCAGTAGATTGCCCCCTCTATCATCCCTACTTTCTCTTATATCACTTTCCCTTTATCTACTGGCTACAAACATAATTACGTCTTTTTTTTTTTTACTTAAAAAAAAAAAAGCACTCAGTCAATCCATCTATCCCTGTTAAATATTTCCCCAATTCACTGCTGCCTTTTGTGACTTAACACCTTGAAAAGGACAACTATAAGACATGCCTCCACTTCCTTTCCTCTTGCCTCCTCTTTTGTCATGTTAGTCAATCTGATAGGTATGATGTAGTGCCTCAGTTTTGATTTGTATTTCTCTAATCAACAGAGATTTAGAGCATTTTTTTCATATGACTATAGATAGCTTTAATTTCTTCCTCTTAAATCTTCCTGTTAATATCCTTTGACCATTTATCAATTGGGGAATGACTTGAATTCTTATAAATTCAACTCAGTTCTCTATATTGTCTGGGTTCTAAATTCATCATTCAACAGAAACTGCTTTCTCCAAAGTTACCAATGATCTCTTAATTGCCAAATCTAATGTCCTTTTCTTTTTTACATAATTATTTATTTTTAGTTTTCAACATTCGATTCCATAAGATTGTGAGTTTTAAATTTTCTCCGCCTTCCTCTCCTCCCCTGTCCCCAAGACCATGCAATATGATATAGGCTATATTTATATATTCACATTCAACATACTTTCCACATTAATCATGATGTAAAGAAGCATTAGAATGGGAGAAAATACAAGAAAAAAGAAACAAAAAAAACAAAAGAAAAGGAGAACAAATATTATGCTTCCATCTGCACTCAGACTTCAAAGTTCTTTCTTTGGATGTGGATAGCATTTTCCATTGTGAGTCTTCTGGAGTTGTCTTAGATCATTGTATTGCTGAAAAGAGCTAAATCTATCAAAGTTAGTCACCGTACAATATGACTGTTATTGTATACTATGTTCTCCTGGTTCTGCTTATTTCACTCAGCATCAAATCAAGTAATTGTTTCCAGGTTTTTCTGAAGTCTGCCTGCTTGTCAGTTCTTAAGAGTACAATAGTATTCCATTACATTCATATACCATGACATGTTCAGTCATTCCCCAATTGATAGACATCCTCTCAATTTCCAATTCTTTGCCTTCACAAAAAAAGCTGCTATAAATACTTTTGTACATGTGGGTCCTTTTCTTGTTTTTATGATCTCTTTAGGATAGAGACCTAGACATGGTATTGGTGGGTCACAGGGCATGCAGCTTTATAGCCCTTTAGGAATAGTTCCAAATTGTTCTCCAGAATAGCTGGATCCATTCACAACTTTACCAAAAATGCATCAGTGTTCCAATTTTCCCACATCATTTGTCATTTGTCATTTTCCTGTTTTGTCATGTTAGCCAATCTGATAAGTGATGCAGTGCCTCAGAGCTTTGATTTGCATTTCTATAATCAACAGATTTAGGGCATTTTAAAATATGACTATAGAAAGCTTTAATTTCTTCCTCTGAAATCCGCCTGTTAATATCCTTTGACCATTTATCAAATGGGGAATGATTTGTATTCCAATAAATTCAACTCAGTTCTCTATATATTTTAGAAAAGAGGCCTTTATCAGAGACACTGACTGCAAAATTGCTTCCCAGCTTTCTTCACTTCTAATTTTGGTTGCATTGGCTTTGTTTGTGCAAAACTTTTTTAATTTGGTGTAATCAAAACCATCTATTTTGTATTTTATAATGTTCTCTATCTCATTTGGTCATAAATTCTTCCCTTCTCCATAGATCTGACAGGTAAACTATTCCTTGCTCTCCTAGTTTGCTTATAATATCAGTCTTTATACTTAATTTATGTACCCATTTTGACTTTATCTTGGTATAGGGTATAAGATGTTGGTCTATGTCTATTTTTGGCCATTCCATTTTCCAGTTTTCCAGCAGTTTTTATTAAATAGTGAGTTCTTTATCCCAGAAGCTGGAGTCTTTGGATTTATCAAATAGTAGATTACTGTAGTCACTGACCATTGTGTGCTGCATACCTAACCTATTCCACTGATCCACCACTCTACTTCTTAGCCTAATGGCCTTTCCTTAAATGTCATCCTTGACATTGTTGATCACTTCTTGATACTTCCTCCTCTCTAAGTTTTAAGGACACTGTTCTCTCCTGGTTTTCTTCCTACTATTTCTTCTCAGTTTCTATCTGTTTCTTTTCAGTCTCCTTTGCTGGATGTAAACTATGAATGTCTCTCAAAGCTTGGTTCTGGGCTCTCTATTCTATTACAGTTGGTGATCTCATCAGCTTGGGTGGATTACACTATAATCTTTTTTTTTTTTTTGGCACAGTAACTGCCATACAGCAGGCATTTAATAAATGCTTGTGAATTGACTGACTGACCGATGGATGCAGAATGTAGTAAGCAGAACCAGGAGAACAGTATATACAATTAAAATATAAACGAAAACAATACCAAAAGACAATCACACTTTAGTTAACCTCATTGTTATCCTTGACTTCTCACCCATCTCCAACCTGCATGTCCACTCAGTCACCAAATCCATTTTTACCTCTATGTGCTCTTTTGCATCCAACCTCTCTCTCCTCAGCCCCCAGATGGTAGTTTAGGCTCTCATAATCTCAACTAGGTTGTGGCAACAGCCTTTTCACTGATCTCCTGCTCCCAAATCTCTCCCTACTCCAGTTCATCCTATACACAGCAGCCCAAATGAAGTTCTTTAAGCACCAGTCTGACCATGTCACCACCCTACCCAACTGCAGTGACTCCCTATTGCCTCTAGACACATATAAACTCCCTGCTTTAAATCCCTTTACAACCTTGCCCCAGTCTCTCTTTCTGGCTTCAGGAGACATTATTTCCTTTCTAGAATTTGGCAATTCAATTAAATTGGGCTACTCTCTGTTCCTCACATACAACTTGGCTTTACCCATGTCTTTGTCCTGACTGCTCCCCATGCATGGAATGGATCCCTTCCTCCACTCCTCCTTTTTTTTTTCTTTTTTTTTTTATTAACTTGTTTGTTCACTTTTAGGTTACAAGATTCTGTTCCATAGTCACTTCAGTTATAGATTTTTCTCCCCTTCCTCCCCATCCCCCACCTAACCCCCCATGGTGGCATACAGTCATATATAGGATCTGCAAACTCCTTCAAATTGTACAATCGTCTGGTTGTATATGTGTTATAGCCAATTACATTATAATCTTGATGTTGATGACTGTCAACTCTACTTACCTAGCCCTAACCTTGCTGCTGAACTCCAGTGTCCCATCTCTAATAGTCTTTCTGACATCTTAAACTGGATATCCAATATATGTCTTAAACTCAATTTGTCCAAAACCAAACTCATTACCTTTCCTTTCAGAATATTCCCCCTTCCAAGCTCTCCTACCACTGTCCAGGGTACTACCATGTGGTTTACACCTTGGGTGTCATTCTTGTCTTCTCACTCCCACCTTTGCCCTGGTCCCCATCCAATCTGTGACAAAGGCCTATTGATTTCACCTTCACAGCATCACTTACATGTGCTTCCTTCTCTCCTATGATACTGTCACTACCCTTGTGCAGGTTGCTATCACCTCTATTTCCACAGCCTGCTTATTGGTCTCCTTGCCACAGTTCTCTCCCCATTCTAGTTCATCCTTCTCTTAGCTGTCAAAATGATCTTCTTTAAATGCAGCTCTGGACACATCATCTCTCCCCTTGCCACCTCAATCAATAAACTCCAGCAGCTCCTTATTATCTCCAGGACCAAATATAAAATCCTTTGGTATTCAAAGCTCTTCATAACACATCCTCTCTCTTCCCCTCTTTCCAGTCTTCTTATACCTTACATTCCTTGCCTCCCTAATGTTCTTCAATCCAAAGACCAGGCCTCCTTGCTGTTCCTAGAACAAGACAAGCTGTCTCCCAACTCTAGGCATTTTTGCAGGCTATTCCCAATGCATTAAATGTTCTCTTTCTTCTCTTTGCTTCATGGCTTCCTTCAAGTCCAGTAAAAATCCCAGCTTGAACAGGAAGACTTTTCCAATCTCTTTTAATTCTTTGCCTTGCCTCTATTGATTATCTCTATTTGTTTTGTGCATACCTTGTTTGTAGATTGTCTCCTGCATTAGATTGTGAGGTTCTTAAGATAAAATTGTCTTTTACCTTTCTTTGTATCCTTAGTGCTTAGCACAGGGCCTGGTACATAGGAGGCCCCTTATTGACTGCTTGTCACCATCTATACTCTCAATATTTTATAGGTTATTTGTATAAAGATTTTTATAGAAATGACAAAGTATATTTATGGGTTGGTAGTTCTTCATATACTTCTGATCCCCTTTTTGGTGACAGTACTGACCTAAATTTTTCCAATAATTCAGTACTTTGTTTTTCTTGTTGAGTTGTTTCAGCTGTGTCCAGCTCTTCAAGACATGGTTTGGGTTTTTTGGGCAAAGATTCTGAAGTATTTTGCCATCTCCTTCTCCACCTCATTTTACAGGCAAGAAAACTGAGGTAAACAAAGTTAAGTGACTTGCCCAGGGTCACACAACTAGTAAGTGTCTGAGGTTGGATTTGAACTCGAGAAGAAGAATCTTCCTGACTCCAGCCCAGCACTCCATCCACTGCACCACCTAGCTGCCCTTTGGTACCTAACCTTTTAATTCTTTGAAAAGGAAAACCTTAATGCCTCTGCCAGGACTTTCTTCTCTTTGTACTTCACCTGGCCTAGCCATTCTTCCATTTTCTGAAGTACCATCTTCATCTACTTATGCTAGGGAATGATGGATAAGATTAATACAGATTTACCTCCTTTTCTGGATATTTATTAGTGTCTATAATTTTATTTGTAAATGCTTGTAGATGAACTAGTTCAGCTGACTCTCATTCCAAACTTCACCCAGTCTTATTTCCACCTCGAATGCTCTTTGCTATTTTATGAGATTCTGTTAAGAATTTTGTGCACTATTTCTTTCCTTAATGTTCCACAATCCAGTTTACATATTACACTAGCATTTCCTGTGGCTTCCATTTTCTTTACCCTTGGTAAGGAAACCAAGAATTTGTTGGCTGGAAGAAATTCTTTCAGAAGTAAAACATTATTTCTGTTTCCTACTCTTCACATCTAACTGCTGAGCATTTTATGATGATGATTTGGCTCAATATAAAGAATGTATGGGCTCCTTGACTCTTTTTTTGCTGCGGCTAACGCCGGACAGTTTGTTTGATTTTCTGTAGGACAGTGAAAAGCTTTTGCTTTGCTCATTTCTGGATTTTAGGTCATGCTGAAGCTTTGTAATTGCTTGCACCATCTTCTTTATGCTCCTGTATAATTTGCTGTTTGTTTCTAACTTTGTTCTGTGTTTTGATTACACATAAGCAACTGACATAAATGCATCCCATAATGGTGACCAGCAATTTCCAACTATTAGGATAAAGTCAATTTTATTTGTTATGATATTATTCAGTACTCAGCATGCCCGGCATCTTCTGGGAGTCAAATACTCATGAGGTGTGTTCAAAACTTCTGATTAGACTACAAGTGTCTGGCCTCTCGTTTTTTTTTTTTTAATCTTGCACCATATTTTTCTTTTTCTTTCTTTTTTTTTTTTTGCTTTTTGGAGGGGGAAAGGCAGGGCAATTAGGGTTAAGTGACTTGCCCAAGGTCACACGGCTAGTTTTGTGTTAAGTGTCTGAGGCCGGATTTGAACTCAGGTCCTCCCGACTCCATGGCTGATGCTCTATACACTGCACCACCTAGCCGCCCCCATATTTTTCAATATATGTTTTACCATACTATACGTTCACCTTTGTATTGAAGTATAAATGTATATATTGACTTGGTTTGGAGAATTTCATTGAGTTCCTCTATTTAATAGAATTTCTCTATTTAATAATTAATGGTGCATTTTGATAGATAAGGGACAATTGCACTCTTGGTGTTCTTTCTTTGTTAATGCTCATCATGAAGATAAGAAGGTGAGATGATTTAATGTTATGAAATTATCTTTTCTGCTACTTTTGTGTACATATGAAAACCAACTCTATAATCTCCTTTACCTCTCCAAAGAGAACATGCGGTATACACTGTTTGGCCAATTTTCTTATATCTTTTCACTTATTTATGACAAGAATGTTAATACTGATGTGGTACAACTAATGATTCATTGATTGGAGAAGAATCTTGATATTCAAATATCAAAAGTTAAATTAATGTTCATAGACAATCTAACAAGTGTGATTCTTAGTACCTTTTGCTGCATTCTATCTTATTATCACTACAGAAGCCTAAGTAATAGGCTACATAGGAATGAGGACCATTTTGTTTTATTTCCCCCCAAAGTCCGTGCCCTCCTACTGCCAATTCTGCTCCTACTGACCAACCTACTAGTGATGAGGCTGTCTGTCCATACATGGTTATTCCTTGGACAGTGGACCTAATTTAATGTTCCTGAAACCACTCGAAGCATTTCTAGTTTGGTGGAACCTACTAGAGCTTGTGTTCTACTTGCACAGCTTTCAAGAATACAAGTTTGCCTCCAGTTCAAGATGAGAGGTATCAATGTAGGACTTTTGCAGAAGATAATATAAATACAAAGGAGTTTCCAAGTTAGATATATAAACTGATAGGAGTTATAGTCTTTTCAATTGATGAAGGCAGACTGCTTTTGACCTTGTTGTCTGAATAGTCTTTTATCCTTTCATTTGCATCTGACAAACTTCCAGAAGTGAGAGAGAAGATGCATTGTGACCTATCAGTGCTGTGTGGGTATGTTTCGGAGACAATTATTTTGGAAAGAAAATATTACCCCCTGTTTCCTGCCTTTCATCTAACTGCCAAGCATTTTATGATGATGATTTGGGCTTGATATAAGAATTTATTGGCTACGTTTCCAAATATCAATAGCATATAAACAACTGCTATAGTTAAGATCTATAATTGTAAAAAGTTAATGAAAATGAAATCATTTTTCTAACATTTTACTGGTCTTGTTATATGGCTCTGAGACATAAACACAATAGTCTCTAAATAACTGAATTGAGTTTTACACAGAGAATAATGGTGAGGTGTGTGGTGGGTGTGAGCAGGATACAAAACATAACAAATAAAAAACTGAAGAACAGGAGTAAAAGATGCCGTCATGTGGTCAGGCTAAAGGGAAAAGAAGTGAACAACTCTCATATGTATCCTTATATATCCTTAGCAGGAGAAATGAAGGAAATCCCCTTGCACATTGAGGGTGCCCTATTGGGTGATTCCTTCTCTGATAAATTTCGTTTTAACAGAGTAGAGAAATCTAAACAAAACACCAAAGTATATTTCATGGAAAGAGTTAAGTCAAACAAGATAAGAATCATTAAAATAGGTCATCTATGCAATCTTAATTCTACTCAATTTATCAGGTTCTTATTAAGCACCCTATTGTGTGTCACGCGTCCTGCTAGGTACTATGGATTCAAAGACAAAAAGAAATGGTCTCTGCTCACAAGAAAGTTATGTTCTATTGCACAGAAACAACACATACACAGCAAGATAGATGCAAAATGTACACAGAATATGGATAGAAGTTTCAGTGGGGCAGGAGGAGAGCACTAGTAATTAGGAGTAACAGGAAAGGCTGCATGTAAAAGGTGGCACTGGAGTTGAGTCTGGAGAATAATCCAGACATGGGTAACAGCCTGTGTGAAGGCACAAAGAGGGAGACAAAATGTTATATGTTTAGAATATCAGTTAGGTCAATTTGGCTCAAACATGGAGTAAAGAGAAGGAATAAAGTGGAATAAGTCTTAAAAACAAAGGTTGGAACTTAATTATGAAGGAGATTAAATACAAGGTAGAGGAGTTTTTATTTCTATAGGCAACAAGGAGATACTTAAGTTTCTTGAGCAGAGGAGTGACATGGTCAGACCTGTGCTTTAGGAATATTTTGGCAACCAAATAGAGGATGAATTTGACAGGAGAGACACTGGAGGCAGAGAAATTAGTGGGGAGGCCATTGTAGTAGTGCAGGAGAGAGATAATGAGGTGCTAAAGTAGAGTGGCGGCCATGTGAGTGGAACAAGGCAAAAGATTTTAGAGAGAACACCAAGAGGTAAATGATATCTATGTCCATCTACCTAGAGATAAAGATACTTGTATGGGGATAAGGTAAGGGAAAGGAAGGATGCCTTCAAGATTTCAAACCTGAGTGAATGGAAAGATAATGAGAATCCTTCCCAAGAGTAGGGAAACAATAAGGTTAGGCTACAGGCTGTTTCAAATAGGTGTGGTCCTATAGCTCTGGGAACCTTAAAGATGTAAAACATGACCTATCTCTGCATTTTAATTCTGTGCCCCTCTTGCCTGTGGGGGTTTACCAAATGTGCTTCCTCTAGACTGTGGATTTCAATAGAGTTCAGAAAGGAGAAGGAACACCAATATGCCAGGTGACTGGCCCTCATCCCTTCCTGACCACTTAGTTTTTCTGAAGCTCAAAGGATCGTACAAATAAAGGCTGGAAGGGAAATGAACTGTCACTTAGTTGAAAAGCCTCATTTTACAAGTGAGAACACTAAAACCTGGAGACATTAAGGGCCAACACAGAACCTACAGCTAGTAGCAAAACTAAGCCTTGAATACACGCAACTGACTCTAAACCTAGGGTTGTCTGCACTGCACCAGGATGATGTGTGCAGCTTCTCCAGTTAAATTCTTCACATGCACTAAGCTATCCCTTCTCTTTCTCCCCACACTTTGCACTTCTTCTGAGACTCTAGTATTTCATAAGTTATAGCTGTACAAAATCACCAGAAGAATACTGATATTAAAAAGATGGGTCACTGTTTCAGGGAGAGCCTTGGGGTCATTAAAGGATTTGTAAAGTTTCCCAAATGTAGTCCAGCCCAGTGTCTTCCTACTGTTCAAATCCTGGGCTCTGCTCCATGTTTATATGCATTGTACCAGTGGATTGACTATTCAATCTGTTCAGTCAATTGAATATCATAGTTTGGATAACAGCTACTCTTGATTTATTTGGTTTTCCTGTGCTACAAAGGTCAAACTCTTGCAAGATCCTATAATTTTAATTAGGAGGCTCTGCAATATTACAGAAATTAATGCAACAAAGTATAATATCATCATTAAACAGGAGAATTTGGAGCTATCACCATGTACAGGGACTTCTTCAATTTGCACTCAGTGATGTTAGGTATCTTTCAGGACAAAAATCAAACATCTTTAGTGAGCATCCTTAACCCTGTTTTACGTTTCACTTTAAATGGTCACATTTATCTCTATTATTAAACCCTTCAAGAAGACTTGCATGCTTCTAACATATGCATAGGAGAAATGTCAGAGAAGAGTTTTTAATATAAAGGCAGTATTTTGCTTTCCTGACTCATCTTTTTTTTAGTCAACAGTAAGCATAGTTGGATCTTAAGTTCCCTAAACCTTTCAATCAACAGTGTGACTTTAAAGATGTGTTCTGTCGTAGAATGTGATTCATGAAAACCTGGTGGTTGTTTTCTGCTACCTTCATCAAGATGCCCTCAACACATATATAGTTACTCTTCCTATAGTCTATATACATGGGAAAGTTGGGTAAAAGTTACAAAGTGGAAAGTTTAGTATTAATATCAGATAAAAACTTACTAGCAATAAGAAATGCACCAAATATAATTTTTTTCCAATTGCATGTAAAAGCAATTTTTAACATTACTTTTTAAAAAAATTCTGAATTCCAAATTCTCTCCCTCCCTCTATACCCTTTCTCCTCACTGAAAAGGCAAGCAATTTGATATAGGTTATACATATGCAGACATGCAAAATATGTTTCTATATTAGTTATCATATCTACCTTCTTCAGTGTGTGGGGAAGCTGCTAGACATGACAAAATCTATATATCAACAACAAAAAATTAAATAGATTACATTAAAATGGACAGGAAATGACTGCTTACTAAAGAGGGAGTCATTCCCAAATCATATATGATCTAACATTAGACTATCAGTTTGTTAAAGCAAAGATAAAAATCAACACCAAGTTAGAAGGACAAAAATGGGAAGATATGGTGTGCAAAAGATACAACTTCTATCTGACTTATCTGAATAAGTGGTTGGTAGAAAAAAAAGAAACAGATAAAAGAACATACGTCGAAATAGAAAGTCACCATTTTCTAAGGAAGTTTAAACAATGTTAATCAATTGCCACAAGGAAAACATAAAAACAAAACAAAACAAAAACAAAAACACTTCATCCAGCAAACATTTGATCTACTTTAAATTTTATAAACTGTGAAGTGTCATATACATCTAAGCTACTATTTATTGGTCTGGCAATCATGCATGATTAACAATGATGACATATATATATAAATACCTACTTCTAATTGACGATGGCCCCTCAGACATAAAATTACAACTGCACTCATCTCTTCTCATTCAGTAAGTTAAACCCTACTGAGAGCAAAGAGTTGAAAATGGCCAGTAAGCCTTTATCATCAAAATTTTCTCTACTGGGCATGCTGAAATTTGTTATTTTTTGCTTGATAGACAAGAAACCAGGAGTAAGCATTTAAGGAGTCAGTAAACCAAAATTCTGCATTTATATTATGCTAGGGATTAAAAATAATTAATGTAAACGTAAGGGAAAACCCAGTTTTTTCCCCTTCAGAAAGCTCCCTCAATTCCTTACCCATATTTTGGCTTCCAGTTCATCCCTTACTAAAAAATAGTCTCTCTTTCTGAAAAATTACTACAGGAATAACAGAAACCTATTCACTGCTTATCCTCTCACTATTCTTTAAAGAACACTGGCCAAGTAGTCTTGTCAAGATGCCTTTGATAAACTTTGGCTACTATAGATCACCCAAAGTTCCACACTCTAAAGATAAAATTAGTTTGATGGACTATGAAAATGAAAAAAGTTCAAATAACTTACTTTTCAAACCACAAAGTAAGATTGGTTGTATGGCGGATCATTTTCAGGAGGTTAGGAGAATTAATTTCTTTGTCTTCTTTTGTCCACACACTTCCAACTAATTCTGATGGCTGTACAGCTCTGAAAACATAAAAGATAATGTTCTAATTCTATAAATATCCTTTAAAAATGTAGTCAATAAGCATTTATTAAGCACCTGGCAACTGTCTAGAAAGGCATCTTTATAGATCAATCAGTAAGCATATATTAACTGCCAACTACATACCAAATACTACTAAGGCACGAGGGATAACAAAGAAAGGTAAAAGACAGTTCCTGCTCTCCAAGAATTCACACTTGAACATGGGAGACAATATGAAAACAACTATGTACCTATAAGATATGGACAGAATAAACTGGAAATCACCTCAAAGAGAGTCCCTAATATATGGAATAAATAACAATGGAGTTTTGTGATATATTTGCCTTTTTATAGTAAAGACAAAAGAAATTGGGGCAGCTAGGTGATGCAGTGAATAGAACACTGGCCCTGGAGTTAGGAGGACCTGAGTTCAAATCTGGCTTCAGACACTTAACACAAGTAGCCGTGTGACCTTGGGCAAGTCACTTAACCCCAACTGCCCTGCCTTCCCCCTTAAAAAAATACATAAGAAATGGATAATACAGATTTTTGTATTTTTAATTTAAAAACTCCCCAATTATCTCCCTAATTTTTGATGGATAAATGTCCACATGTTCCTAGTTTTCTCATGAAGTCATTAAAATAAATGAGACTGAAAATTTAAATACCAACTTAGGTTTTTAATTCAGTAGGAAAAGGCATCTTTAGGGAGTAGAGTTACAAAGGTTATTTTAGCAGTAAATCCATTGGCATAAATACTATGTGGGATGTTTCCTATAGTTTTGTTGGTTAATAAATAACAAACAAGCTATAATTTTTCCCTTTCCGATTTTGAGTTTGGGGATATTGAGGAAGGGAATAGAAGAGCGTGAAGCAGTGTCATTATTTTGGGTCAGTCTCTTAATAGAGTGAATGTATTGTTTTTATATAATTATAAAGTTATCATGAGAAGAAGCATCAAGATTTACCTTCCACCTCAGGCAGGCTAATCCAATAAAATGCCCTTAACAAGAGTATAATGGTTAGAATTTTGACATAAAAATGATCCCATGATAGACCAGTCACTTTGAATTAAAATCACTAGGAATCTGGAACCCTGGTTTTATGACTTCTTATACAGCAGACTATTAATGACTAAGATCACATTTTAGGTAAAAGATTATTTACTATTGCCTATGATGTATAAGATGATTTGACATAGATAACAACACTTGAAATTTTCTATATGCAGATTCATGTTGTGGCTTATTTTTAACATATTATATAGATTGACCTTTGCTTCAATGCTGATTTTAGCCGCTATGCCTAGGGGCAGCAGTAGTTTCCCCAAGCTTATGTGTAAGTTATGAGCTTCCAAACACATAACATTCTGAATGACCCATGATTTTTTTGGGAAACACACTCCTTCTCAAGTTTGTAAGAAGCACTCTGTGAGCTATCATGCAAAAAAATTGTATTGCTTGGTGGCCAACTTTCTGGTGATCAGAGTCCCCCACTTTAACTGGGATAGTCCACTGTCCAGTTCATGCTCAAAGTGACAGCTAATAGAATAAAATCTTGTTACTGCTATTAAAAAAGTTTTCATCTAATAGTCTATCAGCAAAATTACTGAACTAGGACAGGGTTGGATAGCTGACAGTATACCTGGTGAGTAGGTGTGGGAAGACTTAAAAAAAAAGAGACTGATTTACCTCACAATATAGGGTAATCTCGGAAATGCAAACATTTTGATAAATATATCTCTAGATGCCTGATAAGCTGGTAAAGCTTAAAATTTCAGATGGCTTTTTTAAAAAAGCATTTGTAATTTCACCTTAGCGTAATCTTGCAACGAAAGACAATTATGATTAATTTTAATTTCTTACATGCAGTAATTTCTGCCATAACAGAAAGAGAACTGATATAAGAATGATTTAGTGCTTAAAAAATCTTAACAAACATGGGAGCCATTTTGCATAAAAATCATGGTTCTTCTGTTTGTCAAACTGCATACCGGTAGAGATCTGATTCAAGTAAAGTGAGCTGTCGAGCAATTTCTATTGGGTGCAAGGTGAGCAGGTCAAAAGTCTCTGTGTGTCCAGGTCTGCTTATATGCCACTCAACTGCAGGAGGTGAACTTTCAAATGTAATATTATGTCCTGGTCCACTGTCTCGTGCCATTTTTTTCCGCTGGATGATTTTAGTGATAGATTCAACCCATTTCTTCATTGCTTTGCCTAAAATGCAAAATATGTATTTTTTTAAAAATGAAAATTTACATTTGAACTCTATTGAATTTTTGAGATTAAATTTCTGGAATATATTATAGACTGAAACCCAAAATCACTAACAAGGTAAGAAGTCTTCAGAAGTAAATTAGCCTCCTGTCAGGGTTAAATTGTTAGGTTAACTTCCTGGTTCTTCCAACAGCACATCAACTCACCATACACAAATGAACAGCACACCTATTACCAATGTCTATTTTAGATTGTTTTCTCATAGAGAACATTATTACCTATTAACCAAATACATCCCTGATTTTGCTTGTCTCAAGGACATGTCTATTTAGTGTTAAGACAACAAATTGAGTCATAGCAAATTTAAATAAAAAGCTGGTCAATAAAAAAAACTGAATTTATTTTTGGATGTTTGTAGACTAATAAACTGATGAATTTATTCATTTTTAAAACAGTTGTGTTGGCTCATGTTGGCACATCTATGATTATATTAACCGGTGCTTAATGTCAAATATGACTGACTATAATACTCATGTACTTACCACATGTATTAAAAAGACAAAACACATAATAAACATACCCCTTACTGTTCCAATAAATTCTTCCAGTCGTTGCAAAAGATCTGTGTCTCTTTCAAAATCATAGAAGTGGTGTTCTACCCAATGCCGGCATACGTTTAGTACTCTATGATATTTAAAAAAAAATTTTTAAAAAGGTGAGTGAATTACATAAGAACCTAAGTTTGTCCTTATATATCGATCAGTGAGCACTAAATGAAAAAAATAACTCAAGTCTGTGGATCAGTTTTCTGTAGTACCTTTGATTAGAGGCTGCTCAAAGACTGATTTTATAATTCTGATATGTAGATAAATGAGAGACAGTGTGGTATAGTAGAGAATGTGCCAGATTTGGAATTAGGAAGATTTGGTGTGAATTCTGTGTCCAATACTATATGGACAAGTCAACTTAAACTCTCTGGCCTCAGTTCTCTGATCTGTAAAATGGAAATAATAACAGCATCTACATCACAGGGTTGTAGTGAGGATCAAATGAAATTTTATACATATACACACATGCATGTACATATATGTATACACATGGATGTATAATTGAAAGTGCTTTGCAGGTCTCAAAGTTCTCTATAAATGTGGGCCACTATTCCCCTAATACTCACCGAAGCTGTACAGGCTGTATATACTCTTTTCTAAATCGTTTTAATTCCACACTCAGGGGTTGGTCCCCATTTTCCATCGCTATCCTATCAGCCTCTGTTGGCTCAGGCTCTGGAATTTCAAACCTGGCACAGAATGAGAGATTGCTAATTAACAACTACAATTTTTTTTCTATTTCTATTTGCTATTTCTCAGAAGAATCTAAAGAAAATTATTAATGATTGAAATCAAGTCAGAAATTTTGAATAATGAACTTACTTAGAATAAGCAAAGTTTTAACAATCTTTGAATTTCATAATTGTTCAAAGTTACTAAATTACGAAGAAGCAAACCATCATGAAAAGGCTTTATTTTAAATAATGTTACAACATAATATATTGTTACTCAATGAATTAATATTTATAAAACAATCAGAATGTTTCTAAGAAATACAAATTTGTCAACTCAATTTTAACTTATGTTTTAAAAGTGATAAAATCTTAAACTTACAGACCTCTCTATTAGAAGACTCAATAGCTCTTGAGGCTTGCAGAAAGATCTATATGTTGTAAGAAATGTCCGAACAAAATTGGGATCTAAGAAAGTAAAAACAGTTTGTTTATTTTTTTCACATCTTTTAACTGTTTTTAATCAAAACAGTTTACAAAAACAAAAATATTAACTTAAAGGTTAAAAAGCAAACCTGCTAAAATATTTCCATATAGTATTTTAACATTTATCAAACCACTGAGCTTTAAAATACATTGTTAGCTTAAATTCATTCCTCCATATTTTAATAGTAAAAAAGATATTAAGGAATTGAGTAATTATTCAGAGCATACCCTTTCACTAGCTACTCTGCTTTTAAGGATATCAGTGGACATAAAGGATGATGACTGAGAAGGAGTGGCAGAGAATGGAATTGTGCCAGCTCTTGCTGGTTCTTCAACCGTCCATTTACTACCAGGATCCTAGCTCTGTTCATTCTTCTTTCTAAGTTCTTCCCATGGTAAGAATGGAAGCATCAATAATCCTAAAAGAAGTTTACTGATTTCTGAACCAAACTCAGCAACTATTAGGCTGCAGGGAGGCTCTGCAAGTTCAGAAGGACTGAAATAGAGACTCTTCTTTGGTCTGGGATTCTTGTCCTGCAAGCTTCCATGCTGCACTGGGGGCTAGAACTGAGTTCCTGCTCTGTTCCTGGGATCAGAACCACCCTGCAACTCTTTGCTTCTAAATGTGTTCCTTGCTCACTATACAGTAAAGGCTAACTAGCACCACTCCTATGTGCAGAGCCCCCACTTATTCCAACTCAGAACTAGGTACTGGGTGACAGACATGCCATACTGCACCTGTTCAACCTTTACCCTCTGCTACTTCAAGGATCCCATGGGATCCCTTCTTGCCCCAGTGCTTCCTGTCCTGGTACCCAGTCTTGGCTCTTTCAGTCTCATTTGGTCTGTAATGCTGTATAGATGGTGTGCTCCTGGACAGACCCTGCCTCCAGTGTCTGTGGACCTATATACTTTCCTGAATTACCCTGGGGTTAGAAAAATGACCAAATGTGACATTTTCTTCATTTCCCAATCAGAATTCAGTTACCTAGATCTTGGTGGGAGAAGGTTAGTGGGAAAATTAGGCTGTACTTCTCTTCTTGCTACTCTGCCTCCTCCCTAGCCTATTTTTAATTGTTCCTCTTTGATTTCTCTATTTTAAGATTCTCTCCTCTCTAGTCTATGTTCCACACAGATGCCTAAGTGATAGTCCTAAAGCACAGGTATGACTCTATCAATCCCCTGGCTCAAAAAGCCCTACCAACTTCCTGTTGTGTCTAGGATTAAATATACACTTTTCATCTTGATATATAAAGCTCTTCACAATATGACTCCAGTTTCCCCTTTCAAACATTTCAGATTATTTCTTTTCACAAACCTGACATTCCTATTAAACAGGCCTAGCTTCTATCTTTGGAATTTCATCTTGATCTTCCATATCTTCAAGCTATTGATAAGAGTAATCTTGAAAAATTAACTCCATAGCAATCTACCAGCTTCTCTCTTTGTCATCTCACTACTCATCTGCATGGGATCTTTGCCTTACTCCATCTGTGACCTGAGGCGGTTCATCCTTCTTTAGGTCACCTATGTAATTCACTAAATTCATGCAGAACTTCTTGAGGATCCCTACTCTGGACAGCCTACTGAAGCTCAGAGCTCCCCAATTCTGGAGATCTGCTTACTGCCGCTCACTTTAATTGTGCAATACCAAGCCAGGCTCCAGCAACCTGTCTTCCCTGGCAAAGTTCCTCAGAACTTCTCATATAGGCCAAAACATTTTTAAAACAGTTTTAATGACATGTAAAAAACAGACACTTAAAATAAATAATTCCCTGCACCAACTTTCTACCTGCTCTGCATTCTTTAGCTACTTTGTTCTCCTCAGGGCTCTGCCTTCTTAAGCTTCTGAAATATCTTTGATCACTATTGAGATGATAGATGTCACCAATGGAAAGTGAGCTTACACTCTAGGCACAGAGACCTCTGGGGATTTTCCATCTAGAGCCTGGCAGAGGAAATACTGTCTCCTAAGAAATGATGTCTTTTGCTCAAGCCAATGACCTTTATGTAAAACTAGAGATTTGTAACAAATTTTGGGCAAGCTATCTCGCCTTTGCCTAATAAATGAATAAGCACAAGAGTATGCATTTTACTGATCTGAAGGCAAAGGGCTGGATATTGCTATTTTGTTATAGATACCATTCAAATATATTAATTTATTTGACTATCACAATAACCATGTGTGGCTGGCAAATTATCCCAATTTTACAGAAAAGGAGGGTAAGTAACTTATTCAAGGTCACATTGCTGGGATCAAGTAGTCAAGTGGAACTCTTTCAGTAAGTTCTCAGCAGCAACATGCAATGGGAAAGGATACTGATAGTGTACATAAATATGAGAGTTTTCAGGGAGTTTTATGCTACTTCTCTGAATCTGATAGTTTTTCTGAAGTAACTCCCAGCTCTAAGATCCTAAATATAAATCTTCTCCACTACCTAAATTACTTAATTATCTCAAAGATCCACAAGTCCACAATAATAAAATGCTAAAATAATTTAAAATCATTATTGACTGAAAAAAGGAGTTGAGATTAATTTTGATTCTGTCACTGCTAACAAGCTTCCTTTAAAAGTGTTAGTTTATAACTGCCATAGACCTTCCTTCAAACCAGACACACAGTAGGAGTTTCTGAAGCTGGAAGTAAAGCAACCACTCCCACTAACAAGACTTATTGCCACCGGATGTCAAAAGGCTACAGTTTAAGCTGTTTTTAGCAAGCGTGGAAGTGAGTGGGAGCAAAGCCCTGCTACCAAAGGAAAAAAAATAGTAGAAGTAAAAAATAAGCTAAGCAAATTTGGCAGAAGTTTTAGCATTCCCCAAAAGCAAATATCTTAATGGCTGAACATTTGTAGTTCTTTCTTTTCATTATTTTTACACAAATATTTTAAATCTAAAGCATTAGAAGAGATTTAAGGAGAATATTTAAAAATATAATGAGAAGGTAATACAGATATCTCCCTTTACCATCAAAAAAGGAGGAAAAGCTCTCATTTCTTTTTCTATTATAGTGTTTCCCACATTTGATCCACACCTTGAACAATACTACAAGTGGAAACCTTTGACCTGCTGATATAAAGCATTAGGTTGATGTCTGTTACTCTAATTTTAAAAAAATCAATGTGGAAGGACAAGATAATTTTAAAAGAAACAAAAGTTAAGAATTACCTTTTTTGGGGTAGGAACTGTTAAAGGCTCAGTTTTAGACATTCTGCTGGTCAGATAGCAGCAGTTACTTCAAAACACGAGTAATGAGGCAAATGAAGTCTAACAAATACAAAGGCTAAATTGTGGACTACTCATGCCAGAAATTCAACTCCTCTTTCTTCTTTTTTCTTCTTTTTATATGGATAACTCCCACATCTCTTCTCTACTCTGACATATTGACACAAGATAAGAGATACAGGTCTATACATACAAACCCAATCTCTTTCTTCAGCTCTCATCCTGCATCAGTTGCACATTGGACATTTCAAACTGGGTATACTGGTAAAATCTCAAATCCAACATTCCCAAAATGGCAGTCATCTTTTCCCTCATATCTACCCCTCTTCCAAATTTTCCCCTCTCTCTCAAAGGCATTACCATTCTTCAAGTTGCTGGGGTTCTCAACATTTGCATTACTTTTAATTCCTTATTCTCCTTCATCCCATATGATTAAATCTTAAAAAATTAAAAATCTTACAAATTGCCTAAACTTAAAACGTTCAACTCTACAACATCCCTCCCATCTGATCCCTTTTCTCTATTCAACTAGCCATGATCATTTTTTCTAATGCAGATATCTCTAAGAGGGAGCACAGCTACCTGGAGGGTCATGGCATGACCCCAAAGGGTGTGTAGTCAACAACTGGAGGATGAAAATATGGGTTACATTCTACCCTCCTAGGGATGCTAATCAAGAGTCTTGATTCCAGTAAAACTACACTTATTCTTTTCCCCTTTTAGTCCAATACTCCTACACTCTAGCAACTTCTGATCTGGATAAGCTCCCAACATGAATGCTTACGCCTTTGGTGTTGGGCAGGTGTAACATAACTGTGACCTAGGCACACACAGCAGCAGCTGTGCAGGTACCACTGGGAAAGTTTGCATTTTTGGGATCCTTTTCTTCATTCAAGACCACAGGTCTCAAATTCTGATTCATTCTCTTACTGTTGTTGTTGAGTCATTTTAGTCATGTCCAACTCTTCATGACCCCATTTGGGGTTTTCTGGGCAAAGGTACTGGAGTGGCATGCCATTTTCTTCTACAATTCATTTTACAGATGAGGAAACTGAGGCAAACAGGGATAGAGTTTTAGACCTGGAGTCAGGAAGACCCATTTTCCTGAGTTCAAATCTTCCTGACTCCAGGTCTAAAACTCTATCCACTGTGCAATCTAGCTGCCCTTACCCTCTCTCCTTACTTTCTATTTAGCTACCTTTTATTTATTCTGGATATTCCTAAATAAGTATATACTGTCAGTCAGTCAATAAGTATTTATTAAGTGCCTATTATATGCCAGACAATTCTAGGCACTGGGGATATAAACAGAAGCAAAAGACAGACCCTGTCCTAAAGGAGCTTACAATCTAATGAAGAATTCACAATCTAATGTTGTCTTCCCTGACAGAATGTAAACTTCCTGAGAGGAAAAATAATATCCTTTTTTTGAATTTGTATTCCCAAACTGTGCTTGATGATAGGATGATTGATTGGCTGGTATCATCTCTATAATACATAACTTCTCCAGTCTCACTTCAAAGTCTTTATCCTAATGTTCCTTCTTCTCTTAGTATAAAAAATTATTATTCTTCAACAGTTTTTCAGTCTCTACGCTATCAGTATCTTAAAACCATTTTTTTTGCTTCTGCCATTAGAAATAACCTTGAAAAGAATATGCACAGTCAAATCTAGTGTTTCATATATTCTCACGTAATTGATTTAATTCTAAACTAACAAGACCTTCTATCTACTCCATGCAATCTCACTGGCAGTCTTGACCTGGCATACTCTCCCTTCTCATCTATAACTCTTTGCTTCCCAGCTAAATGCCACCTACCATAGGAACCTTTTCCATATAACTTTCAATTCTGATGCTTTCCCTGAGTTGATGATTTCTAACGTATCCTGTCTATAGTGTTTATACATAGTTGTTTAGTCTGTGAGCTTCCTGAAAGGAGTTCTTTGAGAGGAACTATCTTGTACCTTTCTTTTTTATCCCTCGCACTAAGCAAAATGCCCGGCACATTGAAAGTACTTAAAAAATGCTTGTTTACTGATTTCACCAAGACGTGCTTTTTGGGCCTGATGCTGTTGACTTTATATTGTCTTTTCTTCTGGGTTTTATTAAAACAATGTCAGAAATTTACCTGGTCATTGGATATGAATTTGGTGGAGGAGTCTATTTACTACTGGTAAGAGTATGGCAGATGCAGTACAAAGAATGTATATTCAAGTACAACCTTTTCTCCACCCCTTCATATCCAAACCCAGTTAATCAGGATGTCTGTTCATGTGATAATTCTCCCTTTAACACAGCCATTTAAAAAAGTTAACGAGAAACAATAAGCTACTCAAGAAGGATTTATAAACAATCACTTTTGAAATCCTTAAGAAAGGAAACAGCAGCAAAGCTGACGCACAAACACTTTTAACATATCAGAGCGTTTTAAAAATAGAACAGCTCCGCCTTATAGATCAAAAATTACCCAAAGATTAAAAATTAAGACGTTTTAGTCACTCATATATAATACATAAAAGTCCAAGTTCTTTTATTGTGCGTGGATATATAAGACCAAAAAACATTTTATTTTAAAATGTCAACTGTCTTTTAAATTTTCCTGGGTTCTCATATACTACTTCTATTCTTGATAAAGGAGGAAAAAAAATGTTCCCTATGCACAGGAAACACCTTTTTTCCTACTTCAGCTTAAAACTTTTTATTTTCAATATAATAACAGTTTTGTGTTATTAGCCCTACCTCAAGGTCATCACCTTTTGCCAAAAATAGATTACAAAATCAGGCACAGCACCATATGAATGCATTTATTTTTCACTATTAATAGGGTTTTTGTTGTTGTTGTTGTTAGGGGTTTTCTTGTTTGTTTGTTTTTTGCCTTCTACCTTCTTTAATCTTGAATCATGTTTTTTTGCATAGTTTTCATGATCTTTGCCTACTTCCAGCTTTAAATTGAAGCTACTCATTATAAAATATGTATTTTATTTGGAGAATCTTCCTGAGTTCTATATAGAATATTTTTACCTCTTTATCTTCTACGAAAGGCTGGTATATAAGCCACAGATGTTTTCATGGGGTCTTTTTTGGTAAATATTGATTATGGTAATGAAATATAAGATGATCAAATGTCCCATGATATGGTGGTTCTTGGATATGATCTAGCCGATTCCATCAATGCCTGAGCTATTCTTCCATTTGTCTTCTGGTTTTGTTTACAGTTAGGATGTCGAGATTGACACAGTTCAGTTCCTCTAGTAGTTTGTGTACAAACTGCACAAGATCTCACATTTGGAGTACAACAGCTGAATTCATATTTATAGTCTAAAAACTGTTGATCCTAGCGCCATCTGTCCCCTTTTTTGCTCTTGCCATTGTCCTTGTGATGTCAACTGAACTTAAGGTAAACTTATGGAAGGACATGGATAAGAGCTTCCCAGACTAGGCAGATGCTGATGGCTTATGATCTATATGACCAGAGGGAATTCACCAATACAGGGAAGTAGTGCAAGTCACATATGCCAAAAGTCATATGTAGCATGGTGTGTGTGTGTGTGTGTGTATATGTGTGCGCATATATATATACATATATATACACACACACATACATATATGTATGTATCCTCAATTGTACCCTAAAATCCACTGCACCACTCCCTCTTTCCACTCTCAGGTCTACCATATGAGTTGAAGTTCCCATTATCCCATCTGAGAATAATGTAATTGTATCACAATTGTTTTCCCTGCCCTCCTGTGCTCCACTCCCCTTATTTTTCTTTTAACTTAGGTAACAAATTAATCTTCCTAATGCAGAGGGCAGATCCTGTTCTTCCACTCAAAAAACCCTTAATCTACCTGAGTAGGATATTCAAGGTGTTCTACAGTCTGGTGGGCATTCTACCTTTGCATTTTTATTTGGTCATATCTCCCTTTATATACTGTGTTACAATCAAACTGGATGACTTGTTGCCTCCCCATCAAATTTTGCCCACATCCTCTTATCTCTGGTTCCTGAAATACTTCTCCTGGAAAGACCAGTGCAGTTGTTACCTACTCTATGAAACCTTGGCTGATTCCTCTAGCTAGAGGTGATCTCTGTCCTTTAAGCATCTCATATGACCCTTTTTGAGAGTGAGAAGCAGCATTATGTAGTGAGAAGAGTACTGGACTCAGAATCTGAACCCTGCGCCAGAAAACAACCATGAAACCCTGGGCCAGAAGCTTCACTTATCAGGACCACAGTTCCTTCATCTGTAAAATGAGAATCATTATTAACAGTTATAATATCCAGCTCATCAAGGTGGCAGAAAAAGTACTTCAAAAATGCTGATGATCCCTATTGGATCTAGGAAAAAAATGCAGACTCCTCTGTTTGGCATTTAAAATCCTTTATAATCTAGCTTCAGCCTCTCTTCCCAGGCTAAAGACAACTCGCTCCCCTTCATACACCAAATGACATTCATTATCTGCTGCTTCCTGGTTGAGACATTCCATCTCCTAACTCTGCTCCTATGTCCCAATCAATCAACAAGCATTTAAAACAGACTGATCAAGTGCCAGGGCTCTAGATACAAAGACAAGATGAAATAGTCCCTAACCTTAAGGGGCTCATATTCTACAGGAGAGTAACATGTACATCAACAAACACACATTTAAATACATACAAAATACAACAAGTTTATTCTGGTCTCTCCTACTGGAAACCTGAGTTCAATACTCTCTTTAGGTCAGGTGCCGCCCCACCTTCCTCCACCCTTCTCAAATGACTGTGCATTTATTTAAGTATATATTGCACATTTACTTCTTGGTGAACATGCCGCAGAATGCAAACTCATTGAAGGTAGAGACATTCTTATTTTCTTTATCTGTATCCCCAGTACATGGCATAAAAATGTTTATGCTTGTTGATTCCTTGCTTGAAATAAGAAATAGAAATCTTAGGCCCATAAAATATTGGTTTCAAAAGAGGAGAAAGAACTTTTTTTTACACATTAATAATTGAAATAGTTAAATCTTTAGTAGGTTAACTTTTTTACATTTGGTTTGTAACATTATAAATAGTAAAAATCACTTTGATCAGGCCCATATGTAAAATCTATAGCAAAATCTGCACACTAGTAAACTCCTATTGAACATACTTATGACTTCTTTAAATAGTTTACAGAATTAAAGATTTTGAGTTAGAAGTGACAACAGAAAAAATAAGTCTTCTAGCCCAACCATCTCATCTTAGACAAATGAAGGAACTCGGTTCCACAGAGATTAAGTAATTTATCCAAGATCACCTAGTTAGTAGTTGGCAAAGTCAGGATCTGAACTCAGGTCATCTGACTCCATATACAATACTTGGAAATTAAAACTGATCTTAATATTGTTAGTTTATGCAGAACATAATTAATGTAACAAATCTACTGAGGGGAAAACAACTTGACATGATGTATTCAAAAGCCAAATAAAAACTGTTTAAAAATTACTCTTTAATTATCAAGGTTGTTGCTTTATTATTTTTCTTAAAGATACATGGAATTGGCTAATTAGGAAACAAAGTACTTTATTTTCCTTAGTAACCATGAAAAATATGACCTTTCAGTTTGAAAATGCAAATTCCATTATTTTAATCTATTTATATGCTTTCAGAGAGGACACCTAGAAGTATTTATATACAGGCAAGCTATTTCAAAAATGTAATAGAGAAAGTAATAGTCTCAAATAGGAATGGAGACCCAATTTTACAAATGAAAAGTGAGTAATGGATCTTTTTGTACAATATTAATTCAAATGAATGAAATTTTGTCAAAGTATCTTGAAGAACCTAAAAACTAAAAACTTGGGGAAATTGTATTTAGACATACTATATGCTTTTGTCAACCAAGAAACAAACACATTTGCAAGAAGCAACAGCAATTGGGGATAGGAAAACCCTCCAAATCTTTATATAAGTATTTGAGGACTCTTTTGCTTTATGGGAGAGATAACAGTCCCATAAAGCTCCTAATCTCATTGGAATTTAGTTGAGATTTCAAAAACTTAAAATTTAGTAAATTTTCAGTTTCTCTATTGAGTTTTATCACTTATTTTAATTTGGTTACTAATGATTACTTTAGAAAATGCTATTAAAATGTAATATTGTTTGTTGTATTTGCAAAATATCAAACTTCATACTGTAGAATTCAGAAAACTAAAGACTTCAATTTAACGTACAGGAAAAATTAAAAATGTAAATTTCTTTCACAATTTCTAGATTTAGAGAACAAAAATTGAGAAACACCCTTTCCCAAAACAAAAAGTTCTATCATTGAAATTTCCACAATGAAAATGCTATATACATAAATTCATGTTAAAACATATTGAAAACATCTTTTTTTTTAAGTGCTAATAATGAGGAGAGGGGGGAAAAAGTAAAAGAAAACCCAACATATATTTGATGAAAATGGATTACATGACTGCATATAATCTGAGCTCTGCCACTTACTGGTTCTGTCAGAGGGGAAGAAACTACCATCTCCCTAAGTCTCAGCTTCCTAATGTTTCAATATATGGATATCATCTACCTAACAGGGTTATTGTGAAGATCAAATAAATTGTGAAACATGATCCTTCTGAAAGGTACTGTTATTAAACAAAGTACAGGGCTATGGAAGGATAATCAAAGATAAGCTGGAACAACAAAAATTTTTGAAAACATGAGATCATGTATTTTCTTTAGGGATGGCAATTTCATAGAGGAAGATCAAGGCAGTTTGCTGTTCTGGGCTACTTACCAGCATACATATGATAGGTGAGTCGCTCTATGAGTTTGATAACGGTTCCTGCTTTGATGATGGGGATTCCAGATTTGGGTTGCATGTTTTCTTCAAATACTATGTTTTCTTCAGAGTCTGGCTCTGCAAATCTATAAAGGTCAGAACTTGGAAGTCTCATCTGTTCCTCTTTCTCCTCCTGCAACATTGTTACATCCAGCATTCTTTCCAGAGTACTGCGGTATTGTAATGATATCAGTGCTGCCATCCAGTTGTTTTTCTCCTCAGCTGACTTGGCAGAAAATATAACACTATTTTCATCTTTTAAGATTATTTCAAAGGCATGTTTGTATTCATTAGTGTCATCTTTATCATTGATTTGTACCTTGCGCATAAAAAACTTCTCTTTTAGACGATACTCAGCATTGCTAGCACCAGGAAGTCTTGGCTGACCATGATTTGATTTACAGCAAATCATCAGGCCATCAAAGAGAAATATGTGTCTCTCGTGTTTGGCACCTACACGTGTAAGAGTTCCTTCCATGATAAACTCATTGCAACACTGTCCAATATCTTTTCCTTCCCAGCCATCAATGTTCTTCTGAATCTCATTCATTTTCTTTATTGCTAGTTGTTTCCCCTTCATCTGTTGGCTATAAAATCGACATGCAGATTCACTGGGAAAAAGGAAAGCATCATTAGTACATAAAGACACATAACTGATAGTACAAATATGAAAAGAGAACCATTAAGTGAATCTTAAAATATATTTTTAAAAATTTATATTGATGAGGAGTCTCCATGAATAATGCTTACAGGTGTTTACCTATTCCCCAAAACAGGCTAGTACGATAGAATTATTAAGGTTTACAATTCAGACAACACAACAACAACAAAAAAAACTAGTTTCTTTCAATATAGTAATCTATTTGAGAGTAATTATTATTTAATTAAGTAATTATTTAAATAAATAAGTTAACTGTTAAATAAGTAAATAAGCAACTGCAACAAATCTTTGATTAATAACTGACAATACATACAGCACAGATTTCTGCAGAAATGTAACATATCTTTAAGAAATGTGAAAAAAATAGTAAATTGATTCTGCATTTTTAGTGCTAAAATATATTTTTAAAAAGATGCTATGTGTATTACTTTTACAAAATAGCACTGAAGAAATTCTACCTACAAGGAAAGCTCTGCCTGTCCTTCTGCTCACCAGCTAGCACTCAAGAATCCTGCCTGGGAGCACACAGGGAAAACACACAAATATGAAAGCTTTTTAAAACAATAACATATTCTCTTGGCTTTGATGTCACTTCCTCTCAAAGACCAAATTTGTCACTAAAACTATTTTCCTCATTGTTTACTTGAGGAGGAAACTTGAAACCCTGAATTTATAGCACAGCATTCAGAGTAGAAAGCAGGAAAAAAATGGAAAAGTTTACCTCAGTCTCCGTTTTGCAAGACTCTTGGAACATATTCTTTCCATACTGCTCTGAAGGTTAAGCAAAGCTGTTATTGCTTGTTTCAAACATTCTTTGTCTTCTTGGTCTTCACTCTTTTCTTCTAACTGCTGCAAAGTTAAAAACACACACACACAAACACACATACACAAATCTGAACCAGGAGAACAATTGTGGACAAAACAACAATATATTATCTTCAAGAATGAAGATGACGTGCATTCTCTATTTTTTCTTAGCATAATAAAACCAAAAAGTTAAAAAAAATCTTTTTTTTAACCATGTGAGCTAAAGATGAATCATTTTTAAAAAAATAATTTTGTCAGAAGAAAGAAGCAGAAGTATATGAGAGATGTTACAGAAGTGGAAGTGACAGAACTCCGCAAATGGCTGGATGTGGAGGGTGAGAAAGAGTCAGAAACAACTTCTAAAAAATGATTCCACAAGTGTTCTCCCACCTCTTCATTCTTCTTGTCCCTTTCATCCTTCCATGTGCCCTCTGATCCAATGACACTAGCCTCCTTGCTATTCCTCTCACATGACACTCTGTCTCCTGACTGTAAGAGTGTTTTATTGGCTGGTCCCTGAGCCTGGGATGCTCCTCCCCCACATCTCTGCTTCCCAACTTCCTTCAAATCTCAAAGTCCTACATTCTGCAAGAAGTCCTCCTTCTGAGACCATCTTCACCTTATCTCAATTGTATGTCATCTTGCTTATACATATTTATTTGCATAAATTATTCCTTATTAGACTATGAGATCCTTGAGGGAAGGTATCACTTTTTGCCTTTCTTTCTATTGCCAGGGTTTAGCACAGTGCTTGACACATATGAGGGACTTAATAAATATTAGTTAACAATTTATCACAATAATCTGCAAAGGTAAATTTCTTTCTTACTAAAATATATAACATATTGAAACCCCCCAAATGGTATCTATAAAATCAATGGCTAAATAGGAAAAAAAAAGAATCTATTAGTTGTATTTCAGTATTCGAACATGATGATTTACAACTTTCAGTTATGTAAATATATATATACATACATATATACATGCATGCATGTATGTGTATGTTTTTTATGTTCACTAGCAAAATCAGCTTCTTCCAAACAAGACTATACACTCCCAAGCCCTACTGAGAGGTTTAATCCATTTGATTTCGACAGATTGTTTGCTTTGATGATAATTAAAGAAACTGTTTTCTTATACCTGCCTAGTATTTGTAGAGGAGGGATACCCTATCATGATATTGTCAGTTGGCATATAGGCAAGTTACTTCTAAACATCCAATTTTCAACCAAAAAAAAAAAAAGGAAGGAGGAAATCTATTGTATATGCACTGTGGAAAACTCAATTGTACACCTTTTATTCATACAGATGTTTTTCAATGCTGCCACCCAAATTAAGGAAAGCCTGATATCAAGATATATTCAAGATGTGTTCTCTCTTATTTTAACAACTTCATAGGAGGGTTGACTGAAGAGCAGACACTTGATATAGACTAATTTCTAATCCTACCATTCTGTGTTCTTTATTTCTTTTATGTTGGGGTATTAAGAATTTTGGGAGATGAACAAAGCTTGACTTACTAGCTCATCAAATTTTCAAATAAGAGCCAACAATGAAATAAATCTAAAACAAAGAGCAAAGTTCCAAACACCGCAATGCATCAATGGGAAAAACAATCATTTCAAAATCTGCTTGTTCAGAAATAAAGCTGAATGATAGCCAAGTCCACCAGAGCACAGGTGTCCAATTTCAAAGTGAGATGACAATGAAGCACAAAATGAGAAAATGTTTTATTCTTGGTTTTTTTATTTTACTCATTTAAAAAAGTTAAAACTGCTAAGTACTATAAGATTCATAGAAAAATAATTACAATCTCATAATATCCTATCATGATAAAATAAAGGACAATCAAGGACATTCAAACAATTTCATCTACTAGCCTTAAAAGAACTCAAAGTGTCTGAGAAATGTAGTTACCTTTTAACATATAAGTCACTAAATTATATAAAGCAATCAATATTTCTAAAAATGTTAAAACCTTAAAAAATCATTAATATGAAAATCTAATAAAAAATTCACAAAAGAATGGTGATTAAATTGTATAAAATGTCATTTTTACCTTCATAGCATCTAAAAACAATTTTCAAACTAACAAGCAATCATTTCTAGTAGCAATGTGGGTGTTTTTGAAAATCATCTTTGTTTTCTCCCTTTTTTTACTGAAAACAGATGGCCTAATCTGGATACGGGTGCAGGTTAATGATTCAAGATAACAATCACCAAAAGACTAGCACTTGTTGCTAAGGAAACAACCTGTGGCAGCTAACAGGTAAATGAGACCTCAACAAATATGCATCCTCTTATTACCACAGTGATATTTAACACTCTGTTTTCAGAAGTACTATTTAATAAACCTGTGCAATAATACAATAATACTCCAATTAAACAAATGCAGTATATTTTTAAAAAAAAAATTTTAAAAATAACCAAGCAGCCTGATATTTCTATCTGAGAAATTAGATTGAAATTGCCTAGGGAATTATATTCCAAAAGTCAATGGAAATTCAAGTGCTTTGTAGAGATGACAAATATTTTTCAACAATTAAGGGAGCCACCTTTAGCCCACCTTTGCAACTAAAAAGTAGTAATGGAAATGTATAAGAAAATGGTGCTCTGCTTGATAAAAGTAAGTAATGAGAAATAGCCAGCTAAGACCATATTTCAATAGTTTGTTATAAAAAAAATAAAGAAAAGGATACTTGGAATTATTTATACCCATTGACCTAATCATGTCATTACAGATAAATATACCAAGAGATGACAAAAGGGAAGAAATGTATGACATAAACCCCATATACACCAAATTAAACAAAGCAGTACTTGTTGGAGTAAGAAAAAAAATGGGTTTCCATCAATAAACTATGATACAGAAATGTAATGGACTTTTATTTAGCTATAAAAATTAAGAAATAAGAAAAAAACATATGAATTGATACAGCTTAGCACAGTAGGTACAAAATCTTACTCAACTAACAGACTCCCTGTTAGAGAATGGACCTAAATAAAAGTTAAATATACCATGAAGCAAGAAGGAATTTAAAAACAGAAGAAAATATAAGGTATCTCATACAAAAGAAAAAAACAACCTCAACTAACCTAGAAAATAAAAGAAAATTAATTTAAGAATCATTGGGCAACCTGAAAACTACGACAAAAAAAATGGACAGCATATTTCAACACATTATGAAAGATAATGATATTATATTTCAGAAAATAAAAGAATCATGTCATTAAAGGACATATTAAAACAAGAGGCCAAAGTCTCAAATGAAAACTCCAAGGAAAATGATAACAAATTCTAGAGTTTCCAGGTCAAAGGAAAAATACTATAATCTCTCAGATAAAAAGAGCTCAAATATTAAGAAACTAGTTAGGCTTCTGTAAGGCAAAGCAACTACTGCTTTAAAAGAGTAGAATATGATATTCCAGAAGACAAACTATATAGGCTTAGAAGCAAGAATAACTTACACCTCTCCCTCCCCTCATAGAGGAAAAAATGGACCTTTAAAGAAATAGAGAACTTTTAAGCATTCCTAATAAAAAAAGACTGCAACTCAGGAGAAACCCTGAAATGTAGACATAACAGTAAAGAAAAATAATAAAAAGCTAAATACAAGTGCTCAAAAATATTTCATAAGGGTGCTGTATTTCTACTCTAATGGGAAAAGGGGGGAGTATGATATAAGTATTTCCTAAGAGCTATAATATTTTAGGGGATCATAGAGAAAGTCAAAGAAGACAGAAGTCCTGAGAGTGATTTTTGTTACGTTTTGAGGATATTCAAAGAAAAAAAGAAAGTAAGAGGGGGAAAAGAAAAAAATGTGAAAGAATATTGTGGGAGGAAACTTATTTGACAAAACTGGGGATTGCAAGTAGAAGACATGACAAAAGAAAGAGGCAGGGGGTAACAGATGTCACTTGAACTTCATTTACATCTGATTTAACTAAAGAAGAAGAGAAAACACACATACACACACATGCTCTCAGGGAGAATATAATAAATTCAACGGGAAAATGGGAACAAACAGTGAGAAGGGGATGGGGAGAATAACAAGGAGAATAGACATAGGGCAGAATTAGTCATAAATGAAACAACCTATAAATTCAGATGAGAGATAATGAACAGGGGTTTAAAGAAAGAAATAAGTTGTGAATGAGATTTTTATAAGAGGAAGAGAAAAAAAAGAGGTGAATAAAGGCTGTTAGCATCAAGCATAGAAGTATGGGTGTTGAGAACCTCTTCCCTTCTATAAAAAGGGGGCTGGATGCAAAGAGAGGAAAAAACATAAGAGAATAGGATGAGGAGGAATATACATGTAACAATCAAAATTGCAAAGGGGATAAATTTACCTAAAAAGGGGGAGAAGAGAGCAGAATGGATTAAAAAGCAGAGTCCAACAATATGTTGTTTACAAGAAACAAACTAGGAACAGAGATCCACAAGAATGAAAAGTAGGAGCTGGAGAGTAAACTGATATACTCTACCTGGATTCACCAAAGCAGGGGCAGCTCTGATAATCTCACATAAGGCAATAGCAATATTGATTTGTTTAAAAAGGAGATAAACAGAGAAATCAAATTTGGAGGAAAGGCACCACAGACAATGAACAAATCCCAATACGTGTCTCCCCAAAGGTAGAGCCTCTAAATACTTAAAGAAAAAGAGAAGAGATTAAAGGAAGAAATAGGGGCGGCTAGGTGGCACAGTGAATAGAGCACTGGCCCTGCAGTCAGGAGTACTGAGTTCAAATCCGGCCTCAGACACTTAACACAAAAACTAGCCGTGTGACCTTGGGCAAGTCACTTAACACCAACTGCCCTCTAAAAAGCAAAAAATAAATAAAAAAAATAAAGGAAGAAATAGAGTGTAAAATTACAATAGCAAACAAATGCAACCAAAAAATAAGGACTAAGGACTAAGGACTAAGGACTCATTACTTGACAAAAATGGCTGGGAAAACTGGACAGCAGATTAGCAAAAATTAGGTTCAGACCAACACTTCACACCACATATCAAGATGGATAACTCTAAATGGATACATGACCTACATGACATGGACATAAAAGGTCCAACCCAATACAAATTAGAGAATGAAGCAGGGAATTACCTTTCAGGTATATGGATATAAAAACAGCTCATAACCTGGAAAGGTATAGAGAAGATCACAGTAGATAAAATTTGATGAATTTTTGCACAAATAAATCCGAAGGAGCTAAGAATAAAAAGGAAATAGTTAACTGGTGAAAAAAATCTTTGCAGCAAAGGTTCTCTAATAAAAGTGACATTTCTGAGGCAGTTAGGGAATGGATCCACATTTATAAGAAGAGAAACTGCTCAATTGATAAACAGTCAAAGGATATAAGAACAGTTAATTTTTCATGAAAGAAATTGAAAGTGTCTATATCATATATATATATATATATATATTTAAAAGCTCCAAATTACTAATAATTAGAGAAATGCACCTCACAATAATCAGACTGGCAAGCGGACCAGAAAAAAAGAAAAAAATGACAAATGTTGGAAAGGTTATGGGAACACCAGCACTTTGATCAATTGTTAGCAGAATTTGAATTGGGTCCAGTTATTCTAGAAAGCAATTTGGCATTATGCCCTCAGTGTTACCTAACTGCGTCTACTCTGACCTACTAGCCCTATACCTCAAGGAGATCAAAGAAAGTTAAAAAAGGACCTATATCTACAAACATATTTATAACACACTTTTTGTAATGGTAAAGAACTAGAAATTCTGGGAGTGTCCTTCAACTGGAGAATAGCTAGCTACCCAAATTATGGTATATGTATGCAATGGAGTATCACTGTGCTCTAAGAAATTAAGAAAGAGACAATTCTAGAGAAAGCTGGGAAGATTTGATAGCCCAATGAAGTGTGAAGCAAGCAGAACAAGGAATACTATAACATCAACACTGCAAAAACAAACAGTTCTGACAGTCTTAAAACTATGATCAATATAATGACCAATCATGAGTCCAAAGGACTTATGATGAAGAATACTACCCATCTCCTGACAGGGATGTGATGAACTAATATGTCACCCCAAGGACAATACTTTAAGGACAATAAATAAAGAAAAAAAAATCTAAAGATTTGAAATAAAAGATGTTACAGAACCCTGTTTTCACAATAAAGGGCAGTTGAACTACCACACATGGATCCTAATATCATAATCCCAAATATTCTCACAGGAAAGGTAGACATGGTGCTAAGGAGGACAAAGACAGGAAGAGCAGTTGACTGGTTCAAGTGTATATGGAAGAGACAGGTGCTGGAGAAAAAAACAAATTCTGAGAGAACTGGAGGATTGATATACAAGGTTATGTGAAAGAGGGGAAAATACTAAAGGTGTGTGCAGGGAAAAATAAGACCTTCTTAAAAGGTCTATTCTACTCCCCCAAGTAAATGAAAAAATAAAAACTACTGACCCATGCATGGGCCTGCTCTACCATATAGGTGGGAAATTCTACATATATATATATATATATATATATATATATATATATATATATAAGAGAGAGAGAGAGGGAGAGAGAGAGAGAGAGAGAGGGAGAGAGGGAGAGAGGGAGAGAGAGAGAAAGAGAGAGAGGGGGGGGAGAGAGAGAGAGGAAGGGAGAGAGAGAGAGAGAGAGCAAGAGAGAGAGAGAGGGAGAGAGAGAGAGAGAGAGCGCGAGCGAGCATTCTTGATGAGGATATTAGAAGCAAACAAAAAACAAGTTTTCGCCATCACTGCTGAACAGATCACATCTTGGTCATTTTGAAAGTGTAGAAAACATAAGATTGGGAGCCAAGATGGCAGAGTAGAGAAAGTGCTCAACTGAGCTCTTCCAACGTTCTCCTCCAAAAAAATAATATCTCGAATTAAATTCTGGAGTGATAGGGCCAACAGAAAGTCAGAGTGAGACATTCTTCCAGTTTAAGAAAACTTAGGAGGTCAGAAGTAGAGTCACAAGGGATCAGGGGCCCTATCACTTTAGGTGCCAAGGATGAGGGACTCTGAGGGACAGTATTACTTCTAGTCCTAAGGGAGTAGGGGCTCTTCCTGGGTATGAACCTGAGTGCAGAACAGTAGAACAATGACTACACCTCCCCCAGATCACATCATCTTGGAAGCACTGAAAATTTCTAAACCCCCAGCTCCGAAAAGAGCAGTGCAGAAAAAGCCTAAAGCTTGTGAAAGACTCCCACCTAACCCCTGGGAAAAGAGCCCAACTTGAACAATAAAGTTCAGAACCAAGACATAGCATGGAAAAATGAGCAAACTACAAAAAAAGAACCTGATCATAAAAAGTTTCTATGGTGACAGGGAAGATCAAGATGCAAACTCAGAGGAAGACAATGAAGTCAAAATAGGTACAAGAAAACCCTCAAAGAAAAAAAAAGTGAATTGGACACAAGCCCAGCAAGAATTCCTGGAAGACCTAAAATATAATTCTCAAAATTAAATAGGAGAAGTAGGTAAAGAAATGAAAGCAAAGGAAGAAAATGATGAAAAAAAAATCAATTAATAGCTTGGTAAAAAGAGGCAAAAAAAAAAACCTGAAGAAAATAATACCTTAAAAAATAGAACTGGGAAGGAGAAGGAAAAATTTAAAACTTATGGAAGTAGATGTTGAAAACTAAAAATAAATTAACTAAAAAAGCAAACAGAATTCACCAGGTATAAAAAGAGGTTACAAAGCTCGCTGAAGAAAACAATTCCTTAAAAATTTGAATTGGGCAAGGAGAAGCTAATGACTCCATGAAACATCAAGAAACAATGAAACAAAGTTTAAAAAAAAATGAAAACATTGAAGAGAATGTGAAATATCCCATCAGAAAAAAACAGTTGTCCTGGAAAACAGATTGAGGCAAGATAATTTAAGAATTATTGGACTAACTACTTAAAGCTATAATCCAAGAGCCTACATATCATATTTCAAGAAATTATCAAGGACAATTGTCCCAATATCTTAGAACAAGAAGATAAAATAGAAATGGAAAGAATCCATTGATCAGTACCCATAAGAGACCCCCAAATGAAACCTCCCAGAAATATTATAGCTAAATTCTAGCACTACCAGATCAAAGAGAAAATACTTTAAGTCATGAGAAAAAAATCATTCAAATACCATGAAGTCACAGTTAGGATCATATAAGATTTAGCAGCTACCATGTTAAAGGAGTGGAGGGTTTGGAATATGATATTTTGGAGGACAGAAGAATAACTTACTCAACAAAACTGAGTATAATCCTTCAAGGGGAAAAATGGATATTTAATGAAATAGCAGACATTCAAGCAATCCTGATAAAAAGACTAAAACTGAATAGAAAATTTAATTTTCAAATACAAGATAAAAAACTCAAAGAGAACTATAAAAATCATAAGCGACACAATAAGGTTAACCTGTTTACCTTTCTCTATGAGAAGATGATACATGTAACTTCTAAGAACTTTATCATCATTAAGGCAGAAGGAGTCTACATAGAAAGTGGGAATGGGAGTGAACTGATTATGTTGGGATGATGTAATGCTTGAATCTTACTCACATCTAAATTGGTTCAAAGAGGGATACATATATACATACTCCACTATAATAGAAATCTATCTTACCCAATATGGAAGTAGGAGAGGAAAGTGATAAGAAAAAGGGGGAATGATGAAAGGGTGAAAAAAAAGGAAGACAGTGCTTGCTTCTCCCTGCGAACCCTCCCCCCCAATCAATTAAAAGAAAATATTATAAACTATTACCTGGTAAATGATAACTAAACATCTATTTCTTTCATCAGTTATATTGTTAACATGTACCTATTTTCAAGTGATTTGAGAAAGATGGGGAACCTCACAGAAGGTTGTAAAAAACAATGTGATTTTGTTGAGACAAATATAAATATTTTATTGATCCAAGACTGTATTTGATATCTGATCAACTTTAAGCTTATTTTGAATGCAAGAGAATTAATGACCTTCAGCCTAGATGAACCATTATTTTAACATAATATGGTATACTCAAGATTATAACTGAAATTCTATTAAGAGCAAAAAAAAAAACCTGCCACCCTAACAAGTGAGTTTTAGAGTCTGAGGAAAAAAAAAACTAACCAAAATTCTGCCCCCAAGAATATGAAATGCTTCTAGTTGATTGAATGTATTTTCTGTCCATTGGAAATATATCCAAATTTGTTCCAAAATCTGATTCCACTGGACAGAAGCAAATGAAGAAACACGAAACGGAATGCTATGATTACATGAGTTCTATGAAATAAATTTGGCTTTTTACCTCCAGAATAATCACAGAAATATCATTACACATAATAGATACTAGATTGGACCTGTATGCAAATAATCGTAGAGGAGGAAGAATGATTCCTGCATGCATGATAGGTTAGAACTTATAGGTGATATATATATATATATATGTATGTGAATATAGGGAAGGGAGTAATTTGAAAGAGAGTTGTGGCAGTAGAATTAATGAGACTTGCCAGTGGACTGGGTGTATGGGAAGGGAAGAGGGAATAGGTGAGAATGACTACAGAATTTTGAACCTGGATGACTGATAAGATGGTGATGTCAATGCAGAAATTTTTAAGTAACTGTAACTGACATTTAGTATTAAGTTTGAAATAGTCATTTTACAGAACCTCCATAAAGATAAACAGAAATAGGGAGCGGGGCACTGGGGAACTTCAGTATGAGATCTTGGCCTACATTGGTAGGAATATAGTGACTCTAGAAAAAGGGAGCAGCATGTAGAGGAAGAGCACTAAAGAAGTGGAAGACCTTGTTTTCATTTCTCTCTGTCAGTAGCAGTGTTAAACAGGGGTAATAACAATTATATTCTCTATCTGACAGAGATATTATGAAGCTCAAAAGAGATAATGTAGTATATAAAACTCCCCACCCTACTAGTTAATTTTACTTCATTGATAACAGCTTATCCAATAATCAGGGGGAGAAGATGATGAAATTCACAGATGGTTACTGAGTTAAAAAGAAATCCCATCAAAACTATTTTGTCGAGGGCGGAGCCAAGATGGCGGTGTAGAAGCAGCAAAGGACCACAGCTCCCACACAAACACGCTAAAAAACTCATAAAATGGGACGCTAATCAGATTGTCAAGCTCCAAAACTCTCCACAAGACAGAAAGCACTACCACAGCAGTCTGGGACCGGTGGCCAAAACCCAGCCGGCTCAGGCCCTGGGGCATCGGGTGGGGAGCCGTGTCTATAGGAGAGCAGATTGGCTGCACTGGAGGCAGAGTTACCACATTTATCAGGCCAGAAGACAAAAAGGCTAAGAGAAAGGTCACTGGATTTTGCTAACTGGGGAGGAGAAGAGCGGGTCCGGCCAAACTGCTCCCAG
>CM053595.1:257911186-257927633 GCA_028646575.1 Pseudocheirus occidentalis | reverse complement strand
TGCGCTGCCTGTAGCAACAGATGTGCTTTCTGTCTTTTGGAGAGTTTTGGAGCTTAAAAATCTGTTTAGTGTCCCATTTTATGAGTTTTTTAGCGTGTTTGTGTGGGAGCTGTGGTGCTTTGCTGCTTCTATGCCGCCATCTTGGCTCTGCCCCGGTTGCGTAGTATCTTGATAACATCATATTTCAAGTACTTAATAGTGTTTCTCACAAAAAAATTCCAATTAGGTGGGCTTTGAATCTGGCACTTAAAGGAGAACCTTTCTGAACCTCAGTTTTCCCATCTGTGAAAGGGGAAAAATATGTCATTCCCATCTATTTCAGAGAGCTGTTGTGAAACCAAATGAGATATAGATATTTAAAGGACTTGGTGACTATGAGACATGTGTGATTGCAAGCTAGTTACCAAAATAGAGTCAACATTAATTAGTAATAACAATGGCTAGCATTTCTATAGCCCTTTAAGGTTTGTAAAGCATTTTTGATCCTCACAACAAATCTTGTGAACTAGATTCTGGTATTCCCTTCATTTTACAGATGGGGAAACTGAGGCAGAGAGTGGTTAAGTGACTTGTCCTGGCAGCTAGTACGTATCTGCAACTAAATTTGAACTAAGTGTTAGCGTCTCATGTTACAGAATTATTATTCACTTAGAGATGAGGAAATTGAGGCACACTTTACCTCACAATCACTTAATGAGCCGGCAGTGTAATTGGAAAACTAGAAAACAAAACTAAAGAAATGTGTTCCAGGACAATGTATTCTAGTATAAAATGAATGTGAATTTGGTACATTAAAGGAAAACCAAAGCTGTTATCTGCTGCTTTGGTCTAGTTGGTGCCATCAATCCAGGGCCCTCATAAATCCAGGTGTGCATGATTCTGGTTATGTCATTGACATTTCTTTGTTTTTTCCCCAGGAAACTCTTGAGGAAAAATTTCCTGAAACTCCTCCAGAGACTTTGAACTTCATGAAGGTACTTTAGGTTCTATTATATCTAGAAATTATACATTCAATAGCAGCTTTTATGAAGTGCTACCATGTTTACCTCTTTGCCTCTAAGGATGTAAGATTATAGCATGGATGTTGATAAGTAAATATAGAGTAATTTAGAAGGGAGACAGTGATTTGGCAGCTGTGTGGGGGCTGAATTGGAGCAGAGAGAGACTTGAGACAGGGAAACCATTAGAAGGTTATTTCAGTAGTCCAGCAGAGGGATGATGGAAGCCTGAGCTAGTGTGACTGTAGGAATGGACAGAAGGAGACATATACAAGGCATGTTGTGAAGCTTAAAATGGTGAGATCTAGCAGTGGACTTGGCAGTGGATGTATGTATGGGGTGAGAGAGAGAAATAAAGAATGATCCTGAAGTCATAGCCTGGGTCAGTGAGAGGATAGTGGTCCCCATGGTGTAAGAGGGAAATTCAAAAGAGGAGGTTTTGGAGAAAGAATAATGAATTCTGTTTTGGATACATTAAGCTTGAAATCCTTATGGAACATCTAGTTCAAGATGTCCAGGGGGCAGTTGGAGATGTGTGACCATGGCTCAACAGACAGTCTAGGATTGGGCATATAGAGATCTTTAAAGAGATAATCACTGAAGCCATGAGAGTTAATGAAATCAAAAAGTAAGATAACTATAGAGCAAAAAGAAAAGAGGACAAGGACAGAGCAAAATTGACATAGATGGAGAACCAGAAGACAGAAGGGAGACAGAAGGAACCAGACAGGTAGGAGAAGATTCAAGAAAGGAGGGTCATACAGAGGAGAGAGTTTCCTTGAAAAGAGTGTGATTGGTAGAGTTATATGCCACTGAGAGGTCAAGGAGGATAGACTCTGATAAAAGTCCATTAGATTTGGTAGTTACTAGATCATTGGTAACTTTGGAGAGAGAGGTTTCAGCTACATAATGAGACTGAATCTCAGCTCAATTAGCTCATATTGAACTCACCTGAAGTCCATCATTTACAGACAAACTACTACTGTCTAGCCACATGTATGCCACATATTGTACTAATGAAGTTAATTTTTTTGTTTGTTTTGTTTTGGTTTTTTTGCTTTTTGGAGAGGGGAAGGTAGGGCAATTGGGGTTAAGTGACTTGCCCAAGGTCACATGGCTAGTTTTGTGTTGAGTGTCTGAGGCCAAGTTTGAACTCAGGTCCTTCTGACTCCAGGGCCAGTGTTCTACTCACTGTGCCACCTAGCCATCCCAAAGTTGATTTTTTTGTAACCAAGTGTAAGACTTTTCATTTGTTTTTTTAAAATTTCATTTTATTATCTGTGGTCTGGTGTTCTAGCCTGCAAAGATCTTCCTGAATCTTGATTGTCTTCCAGTACATTGGCTAGACCTCCCCGCATTGTGTCATCTACCAGTTTGATGAACATACCTTTATCCAAGTTACTGATAAAAACATTAAATGGGAAAGGACCAAGCACAGATTTCTGGAGCTCTCCATTGGAGCCCTCCTTCCAATTTGACGTAAAACCACCATTGACTTCTCTTGGGTTTAACTGTTCAGCCAGTTACAAATCCCCCACCTTTTCAAGTTTTCCAAGAGAATGACATGACTTTGTCAAACACTTTACTAAATTCAAGGTAAACTGAACTTGCCATATTCCCCTGACTCTATTTTATTTAATTCAATAATCATTAAAAACCCACTACATGCAAGGTACTATGTTAGCCATTGGAGATACAAAGCCAAAATGAGATCATCCCCGCCATTAGTGCTAATGATCTGCATGTCAGAAAGGAAGGAAGGTTATTGTTGAATGATATTGGAAGAATTTTTTTAAAAAGTCATATTAGTTCTTTGTGATTGCTGCTTCCTTCTCTAGATATTAAGTAACTGTCCCTTTAAGAATCCCTCCTAGAATTTTGCCAGAAAATGAGGTCAAGCTCACTGGCCTCTAGTTAGGAGACTCCATGTAATTCCCTTTTTTCTTTAAAATGGGGACAGTATTTGCCCTTCTTTGCATCCTGTCCTCCATCAAAGATATTGGCATTAGCAGCCACAGCTGCCCCTTCTTTCAGTACCTGATTAAGTTCTTAGGGGCCTGGTGATTTACACTGATCCAGGCCAGCTAGGAGCTCTCTTACTTTCCCCCCTAGTCCATGGATTTCCAGAGTTTTCTTCATGTGCCATTAATGCTACTCTCCCCCCCCCACCCCCTTTACCTAGTCTATTTATTTTGACTAAGGCATAATATTTTAGAGAAAATTCAACATCCTGTATTCAACAAGATGAGAAGTTGTTGAAAGGCTGCTTTCTATAACCATGTTGGGGTGAAAGTCAGAATTCTATCAAGACAAAACTGAGACAGGCTAGAATCAGTGAGACTAAAGTCAGTAATAAAAGACCAGAAGAGAAAAGCAGATTCAGGTCATGTCAGGGACTCATCCCCAAGCTTGCATTAAACTCAGACCCTGGCCCAGGAGAGACAGGGAGCCCAAAAAATCAGCTGTCCAACGTAGAAGATGACTAGTCAGCTGGAGTTCAACAGTCAGCAATTTAATAAACGTTCATTAAACATTGATTAATAAACATGTATTAAGCACCTACTCTGTGCCAAGCACTATGTTAAGTACTGTCACAGGACAGAAGATAGGAACTTTGCACATGATATAGATATTAAATAACCTTTGACAGATAAAATGATTCCCTATCCTCAAAGGCACTGAGGCATCATTATCAATTCAGGATCCTTAATGTGAGCCACAATTAATCATTCACAACTTCATTAAAAGACAGAGTCATAGCTAGCATAGGGAAACCAGGGCCCTACATGTGGCTTTCAACATCTAGAGTGAAGTTTCCTTCTTCCCAAGGTGACCAGTCTCCCTCTAGTACCAGGCAGCACAGTCGTCTCCAGGTCACCACCCCCAGGTCCCATCAGACATGGTACACCTCTTTTAGAAGTACATATCTTTCAGAGTCCAGTCTTCCCATTGTCCACCCCCTGGGGTACTGATCACATTCATAGTACCATAAATTTAGGACTTGATTTAGAACCTTAAAGATCATCCAATCTAATCCCTTTATTTAATAGATGAACTGAGACTGAGAGAAGTTAATGACTTGCTCAGGATCACATGACTAGCTGGTATCTGAGGTAAGATTTGTACCCAGAGTCTTACCACCCATTTCCAACAAGATGGCACCCATGCTTAGACCAACCGCTCTTCTGTGCTACCCTTCCCCCAACTGAATCTGCCTCAGGCATGAGAATTCTTAGCAATGGCTCCATCAAAGGGAATCACACACCTCAAGGGATAATAATAAATAACCTTCTGTCTTCTTCATCTCAAATTGACCTTTGGCCACAGAATGTCAGATCTCTTTACTCTGATCCAAATATTACACTGAACTTTTGGCTTCTGGCTTAGCTTCTGAATGTCTGACATGCTTAATGAAAACTCTAATGTTTTCAGTTATGATGTTCAAACACTACTACAATTTTTCCTAATGCTAATCATGATCTTTTGCAAAAGTTTAATGCCCAAAGAAATCTTGATATACCTTTTACCAAAGGTAGCAATTAGTTACTGGCCCAAGTGGAGAAGCCAGTTCAGTCTTGTCACAAAAACAAAAGGACACCATGACATATTTAGCCAGTTAGTCAGCCAGCATTTACTGAGTTCTTCTATGTTCCAGGCACTGTGCCAAGTGTTGAAGATACAAAGAAAGGCAAAAAACAGTCTCTGCCTTCAAGGGACTCACATTCTAATGAATGTGAATCTTGAAGGAAGCCAGGGAAGCAAGGAAGTAGAGGAAAAGAGAGAGAACATTTAAGACATGGAGAACAGCCAATGCAAATGACTTGTTGGGAGATAGAGTGTCATGCTTGAGGAACAAGTAGACCAGTGTAACTAGATGGTAGAGTGTGTGAAGGGGAGTAAAGGGTAAGAAGACAAGAAAGGAAGGGGCCAAGTTGTGAAGGACTTTAATGCTAACAGAGAACTTTATATTTGATCTTGAAAGTAATGCAGAGTCATCTGATTTTACTGAGTGTGTTGAGGAAAGGAGAAACATGGCCAGATTTGTACTTTAGGAAAATCACTTTGGCAGGTGAGTGGGGGGATGGATTAGAGTGGGGAGAGACTTGAGGCAAAGATACCATTTAGAAGACTTTTGAAATAGTTTAAGCAAGGAATGATGAAGGCCTGCATGAGACCATTACCCCCCAGCCCAAGAGTGATTGATGGTTTTGTGAAGGGAGAGAAGATAACATAACTGAGATGCTGTGGAGATAGAAATGGCAAGTGAAGTGAAAGCAAGGAAAGAGCTCCAGAAGACACTGAGGTTTGAGCACAGGTGACTGGGAGGGTCATAGTTCCCTTGACAGTAATAAAAATTGGGAAGAGGAAAAAATTTAGGGAAAAGATAATGAGTTCTGTTTTGCATATATTGAGTTTGAGATATCTGTAGGACATTCAATTCAAGATATCCAAGAGGATAGTCATGATGCAGAACAAGAGTTCAGGAGAAAGATTAGGGCCAGACATAGATCTGGGAATGATCTGCCTAGAAGTGCAGATGAGATCACCAAGTGAAATAGTCTAGAGAAGGGTTATTAATTGTGTGTGTGTGTGTGTGTGTGTGTGTGTGTGTGTGCCATGGACCCCTTTTGGCAGTCTGGTAAAACCTATATACCTCTTCTCAGAATGAATAATGTTTTTAAACTAATTGAAGAAAATTTCCCCTAGAGGTTAGTAAATGTGTATGTGTGTGTGTGTTTGTGTGTGTACATATGTATTTTCCCCATTCAAGTTTGGAGACTCCTTGAAATCTAGTCATATAGACCTCCAAATTAGGACTTCTTATTATAAAGAGAAAGAGAAGATTAGTGAAGTCAGACTCTTGGGGAATACTTCCTGTTAGTGGCCATTACATAGATGATCCAGCAAAACACACTGAAGAGAAGGTCACACAGGTAGGAGGAGAATGAGGAAAGAGCAGTATCTTGAAAACCTAGAGAAGAGAGTGTATCTGGAAGGAAGACGTAATTAACAGTGTCAATGGCTGCAGAGAGGTCATGAAAATGAGAATTTAGGAAAAAAATTGGATTTGATCATTAAGAGATCATTGGTAACCTTGGAGAGAACCCTGTCAAAGTTGTTGACTTAGCATGGTAACTGCTGGACATCAGAAACACGGACAGTTCCACTCTTCTGGCACAAACAGGGCTTCAAAAGACAGAAGATTGAGTTGGTCAGAGGGATGGTTCACCCCCATGGCCTATAAACCCCATTCTATCACTTCCTTAACTCTGAGAACCCTGGTCATCACTGGTTTTTTGCTCAATACCTTTGGTCAAACTACTTCTGCAGATGGCTCACCTGATACTACCCCTTGTCTTGGGGGCTCTCTCTGGCTTTAATCTGCCTCTCCTCAAGTGATTGGTCATTCTGCTGCAAAATTCCATATCTGAAAGGAGGATAAATAGAAAACCCATTTCTTTATGCAGTGCATTCATTATTTTTTCAAGCACTCCATAAATGGCATAGGATCATTAGGCTTCGTATCTGGACAATATTCGTGATGGCCTCCCATAACATTCATCAGCCTCGTTCCTCTTTCATCTTCACTGATTTCATAGTTGGCACCTACCTGGCAGACTAGATAGTTATACATTTGATCTTGTTTAGAGCTCCTTAGGACATGTCACTTCCCTGTAGGGCATCAAAATGTACACACAGAAGGTAAACGTGATCCTATGTGGACACTGCCCAAGAATCATGAGGTCAGTGATCCACGGCTTCTGAGGAAACCAGCTGTTGATGATATTTTATTTCACGTTCTTCCCTGAGCAACTTATTCCAGAAGAATAAGCTATCCCAGCGATTCCAACAACGTACAAGTCTCCAACAACTTTTTATTCAGAAATATCTCCTTAGTTATATCTCAATCATCGGTTGACCTTCATTGTAGAAGCAGATGCATATTGTCACCAGGGGAGTAGTTCTATACCATCCAAATAAGTCATTCAGGTATTATACTCCCGCATTTAATTATTATCACAGGTAGTCAGGAGAGTTCTGGGCTTAGAGTCAGAAGGTTCTGAGTTCAAATCCAGCCTTAAGAACTTACTAGCTCTATGACCCTGGCCAAGCCACTTCTGTCTGCCTTAGTTTCCTCAGCTGAAACATGGGGGATAATAATTGTACTTACTTCTTGGGTTGTAGAGAGGATAAGATGAGATATTTGTAAAGCATTTAGCACAGTGGCACATAGTAGGTCTTAATAAATGCCTATTTCATTCCTTCCACAAATTGAACTGTAAGCATCCAGAGAACAAAAGAGATCTTTTTGTTATTGTGTCCACCTTCAGGATGTGGCAACACTATTTTGGGTCCCCATAAAGAGTAACTTCCAGACTCTAGAACATCATATGAAAAATCTCTGCCAAATGAAATATTGCCTTTGGTCCCTTTGGTTCCTTTTTCTTGCTCAAATCACCTTCCAGATTCACTCTAATTGGCATAAGGCCCTCTTGAGGTGACCTGAGACTTCTTGTGGCCCTGAATACAAGAAAATATGTGTTGATTTGTGACCATCTGCGTGCAATTTAGAACCAAATGGTCAAGTTTGAGGGACTCCTGAGTCTACTAATTAGTCCCTCTTAATTCATGGTCACCATGGACTGTCATCAATTTACAGATGTTCCTGCCACCCACTTCCCAATTCATAACATGTTTTTGAAAAACATTTTTTAGGCTTGGAAGTCAATTTTATCTGTCAAATCCATCCACTACCAACAGATGGATGGGTAAGAAAAGAGGTCAAGTCACATCTTAGAATAATACCTCCACTGTTGTGTAATGTACCAGCTGGATAAATAAACGAACCAGCCTCTGTACCACTGAGTTTACCTCTAACAGTCTGGTTCACTCCTCTGAACAAAATCACTTTTGTTTTTCCTGTCACGGTATTTCCCCGTCCTTAGTTCACTCAAGTTAGTTAGTCCATAAGCTAGAGAGTATAGTCATACCTTTAGAGAAATTAAACCAGAGCTACATCCAAAGATCCTCTCAAACACTGGGGAAGCATCTGGATGTGGAGGAACCAGCACTAGCCATATGCATAGTATTTTTGCATTGCCCAACTATCAAAAATTAGCCAGCCATTTCATTGGACTTTCTGTATCACTAAAACATCCAGTGTGTGGCCCCCAAATTTCAGCTATCAGGAAATACCCAGTCTTCCCTGCTGTTTCCCTCATCTTCTGTCTCCCACAACCCTCCTCCTCTGCACTCACCCCCATTCCCTCCACAAAAACAAAAACGGCATCCAAAGAACTTCAAAAATTCAGTGTAATCCTGAGGAAGTTACTTAACCTCCAAGTGCTCTAGGTCACTAAGGCTGCAAATTGCAGAGAAGGTGATGATGTGCATTGGTAGCAGGAGTTTGCTCATCTGGGAGTTCCCCATATAGTGAAATCACTATCTCTGTCTGTCCCTGTTGCTATGGGGCCAAATACAGTATTTGAAGGGCTCATCTCAATGATCAATTTCATGCTTTGTATTTGTCTAGGTAGGGCAGCTAGGTGGCGCCATAGTGCATAGAACGCTGGGCCTGGAGTAAGACTCATCTTCCTGAGTTCAAATCCATCTTCAGACATTTACGGGACAAAAATTCAGTGTGGTTCTGGGCAAGTCACTGAACTGCTGATTACCTCAGCTTCTTCAGCTGTAAAGTGGGAATATTAGCGGCTCCTACCTCCCAGGGTTGTTGTAAGGAAGCACTTAGCTCAGTGCCTGGCATGTAGTAGATGCTATATAAGTGCTTATTCCCTTCCCTTCCCCTTGCTAATAAAGATATCAGAAACTCTGGGGAAGGCCAAATTGATTCCTTATCAAGACGGATTAAAAAAAAAAAGAGGAATTAAGCCCATTATAACTGGGTGAGGTACCCTTTGCAGTGAACTCCATTTAGAAGATGGAATAAGCTAAGTGGCAATGGGATTGCAGAAATCAAAGCCCATGATTCTACTTGAGCTTTTGTTAGAGTGTGGGCAGGCAGAGGGTGATTTCAGCCAGAGCCTCAAGCCTTCTGCATGGGTGCCTGCTGCCTTCATCTGTCTTCAGTTTATAGCCACCCATCTTTGCCCTTACCTTGTCTGAACCCAGCCACCTACTGCTTCTCCTGCCTACCCTCACAGCTGTCCTGTGTGTCCTCAGCTGCCAGGGGAAATAAGGACAGGATTCCCACATTGTCCAGGGGTGGGAAATCCAGTGTCAGGATCCTCCTCTCCTCCCCCCCCACCCGCACTGCCCCATTTTGTGAGGACAGAGGGCATGACAAGGCAGTTTAAAACAATAATGTCTTTTGAAGGGCTTTTTTATCTAGACTGGAAAGCTTTTTTTCCCTCCCAAGTTGGATTTTCTATATGACAATACTAGAAAATCATTCAAGATTATGTAGAAATATGCCTTTAAATCTGCTTTATACTTAAATCTATGCCTAAATGCATCCTTCAGGTTGTGCTTTTCTTTTGCTTTTTGGAGGGTTTGTGAAGGCAGGGCAATTGGGGTTAAGTGACTTGCCCAAGGTCACATAGCTAGCAAGCAAGCATTAAGTGTCTGAGATCATATTTGAACTCAGGTCCTCCTGACTCCAGGATTGGTGCTCCATTGGTACCACCTAGCTGCCCCAGGTTGTGTTTTTCTAATGTGTGTTACTCTATTTGAATCTCCTAAAATCGACTCTCTGAAAGAAATAATCTAAATTTATAGAGGTTCTTAACAGAGGGTCTACAGACCCCCAAGGGGACCATAGGTAGATTCCACGGAATTCATGAACTTGGATTAGAAAAATATCACATTTTTATTTTCACTAACCTCTAAGTGAAATTTAGGTTTTCCTTTAATTATTTTAAAACACTCTTCTGAGAAGGGGTCCATAGACCTCACCAGACTGCCAAAGGGGTCTGTGCCAAAAAAAAAAAAAAAAAAAAAAAGACTAAGGATGCCTGCTCTAAAATGAAGCTAGACCAGAGCAGATTAATTTAAAATCAGGGGAATTAGGCTGGAGTAGTCAAAGGGTTACACATAAGGTTTAAAGCAGGTGAAACAAATAAACAAAAAGATCCTGAAATGGTTCATCCTTAACTGATTCTGACCTTAATCTGCCAAGTTAGGAATTCACTATTCCATGGATGCTCAAGGGGAAGGGTAAAAAGGCAAGCATGGTTTTCTGGAGCCTCAGAGGTCAAAAACTGAAACTGTCAGAAGAATGTAAGCTTCTTGAGGACAGGGACTGTGTCTGTCTTCATCTTTGTATCCCCAGGGCCCAGAGCACACACACAGAGGCCTTATTTTATTTTTTGGTCTTTTTTGGAGGGGGGAGGGAAGGGTAATAGAAGTTAAGTGATTTGTTCAAGGTCACACAGCTAGCAAATGTTAAGTGTCTGAGGCCAGATTTGATTTTAGGTCCTCCTGACTCCAGGGCAGGTGCTCTATTTACTGTGCCACATAGCTGCCCCAATTTAGGGCTTATAAATGTGCATCTTTTAATGGATGAAAAGTCACCCCCTTTAGACACTCCAATTTACAGATAATGAAATCGAAATCCAAAGAAAATGTGGGTGAGGAGTGGAAAAAGGCAGTGAAAATAAAAGAAGTGTAGATTCTATGTCAAAATATAATGTAACTGAGGCAGCTAGGTGGTGCAGAAAATAGAGCACCAGCCCTGGAGTCAGGAGGACCTGAGTTCAAATCTGGCCTCAGACACATAACACTTACTAGCTGTGTGACCTTGGACAAGTCACTTAACCCCAAGTACCCTGCCCTCCCCCCTGTACATACATACACACACATACATATATATGGTAAGCTATATAGTTCCAAGATTAGTGTGGCTGATAATCTCTCTATCAGGGATAAGAGTCTTTTATTTTTCTCCTAAGAAGACATTGATTCCAAGAAAACAAATCAAATCATAAGCAAAAAGCAACTTTATTTAATGCATCCACCTAGCTAGGAGAAAGTTGATACGTTAGATAGAAGCATAAGAATAACTAACATTTATATAATATGGTGCTTACCGTGTGCCAGGTGCTGTGCTCAGCCCTTCACAATTATTATCTCAGTTCTCACGACAACCCTGGTAGGCAGGTGCTATTATAACCCCCATTTTATAGAAACTGAGGCAAACAGAGGCTAAGTGCTTTGCTCCAGCCTCAGACACAGCTAATACGTGTCTGAGGCTGGGTTTGAACTCTGGTTTTCCTGGCTCCAGGCTTAATGCTCTATCCACTGCACTATCTAGATACATTTTGTGTGTGTGTGTGTGTGTGTGTGTGTGTACGTCTGTGTATGTATATATATGTAAGATCAAAATAATGCATTTCTAAATATATGTAAATACATTTCCAAAATATCAGAACCATAATGTATAAATATAAATGTACTTATGCACTTTTAAGATTAAGGATAGTGAACCTAAAACTCTATTCACTGATACAACATAAGATACAAATATTTCAGATCTATAGCATAATCAGTTAAAGATACAGAGAGGGAGGGTGGGAGAGGTGATAAGAGAGAAACAGATGCGTTGGAAGAGATAGAAGGGATGTTAGCACAGAGTTGAGGTGGGGAGGATGGGGAGTCAGGACACAGGGGAGTGAGCGCGTCTCCAGGAAGAGTCGTCTTGGTCTTGTCCTGCAGTGGGCTCTAATAGGGAGTGAGGAAGGGTCTCATCCTTTGTAGGCTGGAGAGGAGGGCTGATGGAGGGAGAGTGCATAAACAGAGGCCTGACTAGTGTCCTAAGAGCAGATCTGCATCAATGGCTTATTGGTGTATGACTCTTCAGTACATTCCCTTGGTTTCTGTATTTGTGTGAACCCACCCAGATGCTGGCCCTCTGGGAGAAGAAGGCAGAAGGATGTAGGGCATGCATCCTTCTCCCTTGGGTGTCAATGTAGGGCCACAGTTGTGTGATTGTGCCCTTCATGAGCCCACACACGGATCACACCAAAACAGAGAATTGAGCTAGGATGAGTAATATCTCTGATTCAGTCTCAGAGATATCTGGATTTGCCGACTGAGTTCATTTTCCTGTCCCTGGAAAGAAATGTGGGATGTAACAGAAAGAGAAAAAGATAGAGAAGCTGTCGTACGTGGAGCTTGATCAGTAGTGAGGCAGGCCGGACGGCTGGGACCTGAAGACTAGGTACCTGTAGGAGCAGAGAGGGCATGTGATTGCCAAAGTTCACAAAAGCAGACCTTAGGAGAAAGCTCAACTAGGCAAGCATCCGTTGTAGGAGTGGGTAGCAGGTGTAGCTAGCTGTGTGGTACAGTGGACAGAGTACCATCCCTGAAATCATGAGGATCTAAGTGCAGATCTGACCTCAGACACTTACTAGCTATGTGACCCTGGGCAAGTCACTTAATCCCAATTGTTCTCTCCATCCTCCACCCCCAAAATGGGTAGCAGCGGGCAATCAATAGAACATTGCTGGTATTAGGTCATGGAGACTGTGGCCCTCCATGACCTGCTGCTGGTAAATAGACCTGCAGGTGTGGGGCTCGTGGCTCAAAGAAATGAAAGAGCTTGATTTAGGTGGTGCATAACTCATGTTGGTATGAGGCGAGCAAGCAAGATGGGAATTCAGACATATAGAGCAGGATAAGACAGGGACCTAGTTAGTGGAACTGGGTTACAGGATGGACGTGATCATGGAGAAATAAGAAGAGAGATGAGAATGGGGCCAGTATTACTGGCTGCTAGGTGGTACGGTGGATAGGGTCCCAGGAAGACTTGAGTTCTAACAGGGCCTCAGACGCTTGTCCTGTCAGGGGCAGGGAGGCATCAGCTCACAGCATGGAGGGACTTATTGTGTCGCGGTCAGAACTGAACCTTTTATCACTGGAGGCCTCATCTACAGTAACCTAATCAATCTGAAGGCCCAAGCAGTCTCAAATCTAGAGGTTCAACTTTTTCTTTTATCTTCTTACTCCTTACCTTGCATATTATAAGAGAACTTATGAATTGATTCTAGTTTCAAGTTAATACCTTTCTCTCAGGTTTGTTTTTGAGGAAAGCACTTTGTAAAACTTAAACTCTCATATAAATGTGAGTTAATACTGTTAGTTACAAGGAAGAAAAGATCCTTAAACAAGGGGGTCATAAGATATTTTCTATCTTGGACCCCTTTGGCAGTCTGGTGAGGTTTACAGACCCTTTCTCAGAAGAATGTTTTTAAATAATTGAAGAAAACGCCAAATTTCAGTCAGAGGTTAGTGAAAATAAGGGTATAATTGCCACCCCGCTGCCTAATCCAAGGTCATGCCAAGGTCACAGATTCTCTGAAATGTAACTATAGATTTCCAGGTTAAGAACCCTTTCCTAGAGACTCTTTCCTCTCTAGACTTCTGTGAGATTATCTCTCTATTCCTTTTTCTGACCACTCCTTTTAAGTCTCATTTGTTTGTTCTTTATCCAGGTCATGAACCTAAGTATGAGGGTCCCCCAATACCCTGCTCTTGGTCCTCTTCGATTTTCTCTCTACAATATTTTACCTGGTGATCTCATCAACTCCCATGGGTTGAATAGCAAAATCATCCCAAGAACCCCTGCTTTAAACTGTTTGTTTTGGGGGAGTGTAGATAGGATAATGTAATTATCCCAGGGGTTGGCAAAAATTTACTGAATAGTTTTCCTTTGTTAAGTCTAAAGTCAACATTTTGAGGTTGTCTAAAAACCTAGTTTTAGGGAGTTGTACATCCATTTTATAAGTACAGAATAATCCTACAGCTCTGAGCAAAATCCTTCTAATAGATGTTTTGTTCTGCCACATGCCTGAGCTGATTCCAAGCTCCCTCCCCAGCTTCACCTTCTGGCTTCCCTAGCTTCCTTTAAGTCCTAACTAATGTCCCATCTTTTCCATAGAGCCTTTTCCCCACCTTTTTTTCATTCCAGTGCCTTCCCTCTGTTAATTAATTCCTATTTATCTTGTGTATAGCTTGCTTTGTATGTATTTGTTTGCATGTTGTCTCTCTCTTTAGATGGTAAGCTCCTTGAGGGCGGGGACTGTCTTTTGCCTCTTTTTGGATCCCCAGTGCTTAGCACAGTGCCTAGCACATGGTAGGTGCTTAATAAACGTTGATTGATTGATTGACTGCAGACAGTAACACAGCAGAACCTTCTCTTACCTTCCTTTTTTTGTTTTCTATTCTTCCAAAGAGTTGCTTGAAGATGAATCCGGATGATAGATTAACTTGTGCACAGCTCTTAGAGAGCCCTTATTTTGAATCTTTTCGAGAAAGTCAAGCTAAAAGAAAAGCGCGTAATGAAGTAAAGAACAAAAGACGACCACAGGTACCTACCCAGTGCTGTAAAGATAAAACATGAGCTAATCTCAGTCTCCATGTCCTCTTCCCTTCAAAACATCACAAGGTCAGGACATTTTTCTTTATATCATTTTAATGGAGATTCCCCAGATCAGTAGGCTGGTGGTTAAAGGAGTGCCAGCCCAGTTGAAAAAAGGGTTGCCAGAAGGATGCTTAATTATCTACTTCCTAATGTTGAGTGTACGTAATGAACCTGAAGAACTCACTTGTCAAAGACAAACAAATGTAAATTCTAGTTCAAAGCACTTACACATGACATAGAGGTTTATTATATTTACTTAGATATTGTACAAGTCAGATCATGTCCCCAAAGCTACTCCATACAGTAACAACCTGACAGGGTTAGGTTCAAACCTCAGACCAACATAAAAGGATGCCACCATACCAGCATAGCCCCAGGAGAGGGCAAAGGAAAGTCTGCTCTTCCTTCTTTTCAGAGATAGCTGGCCCAGAATGCTGCCTTCCTCTAGCTGTTCTGTAAAGCCAAGGTCAGGTTCTAGCTATTTACAAAGATGCAAAGTCACAGATATCTTGTAACCTAAAGCTGCAGTGTCAGTAATACTAAGCTAGCATTTTTATTTATTTGTTTGTTTGTTTGCTTGTCTGTTTGTTTATTTATTTGCTTTTAGGAGGCAAGAGGGCAGGGAAATTGGGGTTAAGTGACTTGCCCAATGTCACATGGCTAGTAAGTGTGTCAAGTGTCTGAGCCTGGATTTGAACTCAGGTCCTTCTGACTCCAGGGCTGGTGCTCTACTCACTGCACCATTTAGCCGCCCCTAAGTTAGCATTTTATAGGGTTTAAAGTTTACAAGGCTCTTTCCATATATTAAAACATTTGATCCTCATAAGGACCCTGTGGGTTAAGTACTATTATTGTCTCCATTGTACAGATGAGTAACTGAGGCCCCGAGCAGCTAAATGATTTTGCCCAGGGTCGCATGGTTAGTAAGGGTCTAAGGCAGGGTCTGCACTCTAACTGCCTGCCTAGCTGCCACCTAGTACGTCTCTTCCAGCTCTAAATCTGTGAACTCATGATTCTATCACATAACAAGAAAGGCTTGTGAATATTATGAAAAATATTAGTCTTATCAGTTCTTATATGATGTCTAAAATTTCTTAAAGAGAATTTTGGTCATCCAAATACTCACTATATTGGAGACTGATAATCCAACTGGCATTTGCTTGACCTCCTGAGTATTATCTGGATTTTGATGATTTCCCTTCTCATTCACACGAATACTATAATAAAAGGAGGAGAGGAAGAGAGCAGATGAGTCAGTCTGACCCCTTGAGAGTAGCTCTAGTCAAAGTGCCAAAGTTCAGATTAATGAGGAAAATAACAATTTCCTATTATCTGTGGATTGTGACTAGCCATTCCCCTTAGCCACCTCTGGATAGGTAGAAATAAGCTCTTTTAATAAGCTCTTCTTTGTAAAAACTACATTACTGGTTTCCACTGGTTTTTGCTCAGTGCCTCTAAATCAAATAACAAAAAGTGGATGCCCATTTAGCATCACCTGGAGCCTTATTACAGAGGCTCTATTGTGCTTTTACATTTTGAGTTCACAGGTACGACTGAATTCAGATTCTAGATCTGTAACTAGTAATCATAGGTGTGTCTTTGCTAATAATTCTCATGTATGTATATTTGAGTGTGGATATATGACCTACATGAAATTATAGATAAAATATGTGAGTTATATGTGAATATATTTTATATTGAGTATATGTGAATATAGTGAATATATAGAAAATATATTACATATGAATGTCAATTATAAGCAAAGACAGTATTTTAGATGTGTGTATGTGTATAAATATGTATAGATATAGTATTTATATTTGTATTATATATATATATATATATATATTTGGAGAGGTCACATGGTATAGTGGATAAAAGAAGCCTTGGAATTAGAAAGACTTGGGCTTAAGTCTTGCACGCCAGCTGTGTGATTGTGGGCTAATCACTTAACATCTCAGTGCCCTAGGACGTTCTCTTGAAACAATACATTACAGAGTTGTCTGTATAGTGGGAGGAAGTCTTTACATCTTGGTTAAGACCAAAGATGTTAGATTGAGAGAGAGAGAGA
>CM053595.1:257884357-257910686 GCA_028646575.1 Pseudocheirus occidentalis | reverse complement strand
TGTGTGATTGTGGGCTAATCACTTAACATCTCAGTGCCCTAGGACGTTCTCTTGAAACAATACATTACAGAGTTGTCTGTATAGTGGGAGGAAGTCTTTACATCTTGGTTAAGACCAAAGATGTTAGATTGAGAGAGAGAGAGAGAGACAGAGAGAGAGAGAGAGAGAGAGAGAGAGACAGAGACAGAGAGACAGAGAGAGAAAGAGAGAGAGAGAGAAAGAGAGAGATGATGGGTAGACAGATAGATGGTAGATAGATGATAGATAGATAAATAGAGAGATAGATGATGGATAGATAGACAGATAGATGATAGATATAGAGATAGATGATGGATAGATAGATAGATGATAGATAGATAGATAGATAGATAGATAGATAGATAGATAGATAGATAGATAGATATTTAAAATAATTTATGAATGCAAGGCTAAAAATTTCATTAAGAGCAAATATGCTTGAGGTTGAGAATCCAAGTAAAGGTCCTTTGATAATATCAGTAATGTAATAGGTAGTATAACAGCTAACATTTATATAGTGCTCTAAGAGATGCAAAGCACTTTACACATATATCTTGTTTCATCCTCACAACAACCCTGGGATGTAGGTCCCCATTTTACATATGAGACTGAAGCTAAGAAGGGAAAAGTGACTTGCTCAGGATCACACAGCTAGTAAAAATCTGAACCAAACTTGAACTCAGGTCTTTCTGACTCTTTCTACTGCACCACCTAACTACCTCTATGAAGTATAGATGCCTACATTTCTGAAGAAGTAAAAGTAAATAGGTGAAATCATTTTTTTAAAATGTGCCAGGTATTTTACTACTTAACTCGGCAAATATTTAGTGAATATTTCCTATGTGCAGAGTCTTGCACTTGGTGCCAAGGGAAACCAAAAAAATAATAATAATAATTAAGACATGGTCCTTGTCCTCGGGGAAATTATAGTTTTTCATAGGAAGTGTGTGCACGGTGGGAAGTAGGTTTCAGTAGGTTGAGAAGAGAATATTTTTAAGTGTAAAACTGCTATGAACAAAGACACAGAGAAAACATAACATGTTCTAAGGATGGTCGGGTATTTTGAAATGTGTATATTAAAATAGATTTCAGTACATGCACACAAACTCTGAACTGAGTAGAAGATCCAAACATTCTAAGTTTCAAAGGTATCAGACTTTAGCAGTGATTTGACTTAATTCTGAATTTCAGGTTTTTAATACTGTCTCCCCCCTGTGTATTCTCTTCTTAGACTTCTAGGCCTATGGTGGTGCAAGTAAAGATTCTTTTTCAATTTCCTGTATTTTTGTCTCGTTCTGCTATTAGAATCAGCTGTTGCCTCTCATACCGGGAAACCACAACACCCCCACACCTGATGGAAGAAGACAGGTCCTCCAATTAAAATTTGATCATCTTCCAAACATTTAGGAGAACTTTCAAGTGGAAAAGCAATTTAACATGTACAAAATTCTCTATGCTCTAAAGAGAAATTCTCAGTGTTTCAAATGCAAATAAGCCACGTGAAAATTAAGATGCCTTCTGGGCTTGCTCTGATCATTGTTGATTCCTTTCCATTTTTTTTCTTCAAATGCCAACTTTTATCTTTTCTTTATATAATAAAGCCTGATGCTTCATTCCCAAAGGGGTCACTAGCAGAAAGCATCAGAGCAGGCCTTGTCAAAGCAATTTATATTGAGAATTTGTGGGGGGGGGCTTCTTTGATTTGTAAAAAAGATGTATGAATATTATCTCCTTACAGCTAGCCACATAAGGTCTCTAAAATATGCTAAAAAGTCTACCTAGCTCTTCCTTCATCATAGGGTTTTTACATTTTATTGATGCATTTTGGGGTTTTTGTTTGTTTTTAAACTTTGCCACTTCCCAATGCCTCGTTCATACTATCCTATCTTATAAATAGAACAACAATCACTTAAGTAAAATTATCCTACAGTACAGAAGGAGTCCTTACCCTTTTATTTTTTTGTAATGGACTCTGTTGTCAGTCTAGTGAAGCCTATAGACTCCATCTCAGAATAATTATTTTAAATGCACAAAATACATAAGAAAATGCAAAGGAAACAAATTATATTGAAATACAGTTATGAAAAAAAAATTTTAATCCAAGTCCCCAGGTTAAGGACCTTGCTATACAGCAACCACAACTGTATCATTATTTACTAGTTCACATCTCTAATGCATCTCCTCTCTCCTGAGAAGAACAAGGTATGCTCCCCAAATTTGTCTCTGGATCAGATATTGATCATTGCATTTGATCAGAATTCTGTTGTTGTGTAGTGTTGCTTTCATTTGCTTTATTTTCAGCACTATGTGCATTGCTCTCCTAGTTCTCAATTCTTAGCTCTGCATGAGTTTTTTCTATAAACCTGCGCATATTTCTATGAATTCCTCATATTTGTTATTCAATATAGAACAGTAATATTCCAGAATATAAATTTATTAAAGTTTGTTCAGTCATTTCCCAATTGAAAGACACTTTCCAACATTGGGGTATATGCCCAATATTATCATCTATGCTGGGTTAAAGGGTATGAATAGGTCAGTAACTTTCCTTGAATAATTCTAAATTATTTCCCAGAATGGTTAGACCAATTTAGCTTCATCTGTAGTGTATTAGTATGCCTGCTTTCCCACAACCCCTCCAACACTGACTTTTTCTGTCCTTTTCTATCTTTGCCAATTTAGTGAATATAAGGTAATGCTTCAGAGGTGTTTTCATTTGCATTTATCTTACTGGTAGTAATTTGGAGCATGTTTTCACATGACCGTTGTCAGTTTTCATTTCTTCATTTGAAAACTGTTCATATCCTTTGAGCCCTTGTCTGTTGGGAAATGGATATTAGTCATATATATGTATACATTTTCTACAGATTTTGGCAGACTTGTATCAGAACTGCTGATGCAAAGATTTTTAATTCCCTATATGTAGCTTCTCTTCTTATTCTAGATGTATTGATTTTGTTCATGTAGAATCTTTTTAATTTTATATCATTGAAATAGTTTCTTTGTATAATCACTTCCACCCTTTGTCTGGTTATAAAATCTCCCCCAGTTGTGAAATATACAACCTTCCATTCTCTATTTTTTAAAATGATGTGATATTTTATTTGAATATTTGGGTGACCATTTATATTTAGATCACTTATCTATTTGGAATTTATTGAAGTATATGGTATAAATTTCTAGTCTAAGGTGCTTTCCAGTCTTTCCAGCAATTTTTAGCAAGTAGGGAGTCCTTCCTCCAGGACTTGAGCTCTTGGGTTTAATGGCAATAACAAGTAACAGTAATAATGGCTGGCTACGAGCCAGGTACTGTACTAAGTGCTTTACAAATATTTTCTTATTTAACCCTCACAATAGTCCTTAAAGGTAGGTGCTATCATTATTCTGATTTTATAGGTGAAATACCTGAAACAGAGGTGAAGTGACTTGCTCAGCGCCACACAGCTAGGAAATGTCTGAGGTTGGATTTGAACTCACATCTTCTTGACTTCGTGCTCATCTCTTTATACCACTTAGCTGTCTAGTATTTATTGAACACTGAGCTACTGTTAATTTACTCTAAGGTTTTCCTTATTTAGTCTGCTACACTGATCTATTTTTCTATAGCTGAATTATTACCAAATAATTCTGATGATTACTGCCTTGTGATATAATTTGACATCTGACCATGCCAGATCCCTTTATTCCTATTATCCTATCCTCTATCCCCATTTATCTTTAAATTCTCAACCAAATGTATTTCATTATTTTGTCTAGCTCCATAAAGCAACCTCTTGGTAATTAGATTGGTATAGAACTATTTTTCTTATTCCTCTCATTTCGTTGATGTAGGGAGCTTCAAGTGAGCACTTTCTTTGGGCAGTGCACATTTGGGACCTTTTCAGAAATTTTGAGTCTTATGAGTATTGCTTGGGATGCTAGAAGGTCACACAGCCAGAATGTGGGGGAGCAGAAACTGAACCCTAGGACTTCCTAACTCACTGTCCATGACATCATACTGCCTCTTGGGGAGCTAAATGTGGAAATTAATTTAGGTAATACGATTCTAATTATATTGGCATGTCACAGTCATGAAAAAAACAACAAGTAACTCTCAAATTATTCATCTTCCTTTCTGTTGACTCAATTTGATGACTCCACAGTATTAATCACCTTGGGGTTTTCTTCATTTCAGGGTTTGTTTGGTTTTTTTGCCTCTCCAATTTCTAAACAGATGACTTGGCTAGTAGTTTATGTTGGCGTATCATGAAATCGGCAGAAAACCCTACAAAGTTGTCTAAGTTTTCGCTTAAGCACAAACCAAATATTAACCATACCATCCCACAGAGGCATCTATACCAGAAAAGTCACAGCAATCATTAGCAAGTTCTGATATTCTGAGGTTCACTTGCACCCATTTAAGGCCATTTTTGCATTTTGTCCTTCAAAGAGAGCAAATCTGTCTAATCATTTTCTCTGGATAACATGTACTTGACCAACAACAATAAAGCTTGTCTCTTCCAGATACGTAATCTCACTCCCTTTAGCATTTCATTATAGATTATAGTTCCAAAATACTTAATTATCTTCATTCTTCTAAACTCTCTCCAGTTCTCCCCACACCCTTTTATAGAGAGATTATTTTAGAGTAAAGTTTTTTTGGGGGGGGAGCTTTGTTTTTTTATTTTCACTGGGAAAAAACAAATTCAGTGACAAATAATTTTTCTGCAGCTGTCTTTTACCTTTGCCTATTGTGAGAGATTTTTGGAGTTACTTACACTCAACCACACTGGGAGGTACTGGACCTGGAGTCAGGAAGACTTGACTACAAATCCAGTCTCAGACCCTTACTAGCTGTGTGACCCTGCATAAGTCACAATTGCTACCTGCCGCAGTTTCCTCATGTGTAAAATGAGGATAACCCCTCCCTCCTAGGATTATTGTAAAGATAAAATGAGTAGATATTTGTAAAATTCTTTACAAACTTTAAGTACTATATGAGTACCAGCTGTTACTGTTATTAATGTTGAAGCATAATCTTAATATGCCCTTTTTCACAAATTCCTAAGTATTGATACAAAACGTTTGAAAAGACTCTTCTGCTGATAATGCAAAGCACTAAAATCATGTAATACAGTAGCAGCACTGGTCATCCTCTCTCACTGGCAACTGCTAAAGCACATACAATTATATTCCCAGCAGTAATTGAAAGCACTTATTTAACTCCTTACTGCTTCTAGATCTGGCATATTACCCACGTGTTCATGCATTTTTCGGACATATACTATCTCAGGCAATTGTAGCATCTGGGTTCCAGGAGTTAAGTTTAAATCATTAATAAAAAAACACCATAATACTCCAGACATTTCTCTGGAGGGCTGTTGTAAAACTCTAGAAACATACTCAGGAAGAAAAACACAATAGATGCCCCCACTATGGTACTCCACAGAATTTCTTTCAGCTTCCTGGGAGTATTCACAAGACAGCCAGTGGCACAGTGGATACAGTGCTGGGCCTGGAGTCAAGAAGACGTGAATTCAAATCCAACCTCAGATACTTTCTAGCTGTGTGGCCCTGAGAAAGTCACTTAACCTCTGTTTGCCTCAATTGTAAACTAGGGATGACAATAACAGTACCTGCCTCTCAGGGTTGTTGTGAGGATCCAGGGAGATGTTTGTAAAAGTGCTTAGCCCAGCACAGGGAACATAGTCAGTTCTACATAAACATTAGCTATTATTATTAATATTATTAACTAGGCTAGTGGTTGTGTGAGTAGAGAGAAAGCATGCAAGAGATGTGGAGGTACAATTAAGGAGACTTTAAAATCATTCGATTCATAAGACTTGGCGATGGATTGCATATAGGACATGACAAAAGGATGATGGAGATCAAGTGAGAAAATATTTGTTAAAAGCCTATTAGCATGTTTCTGGCTGTAATGTGTGTATATATATATACACACATACATATACATATACACACACATATACACACACACACATACACACACACACATATACACATACACACATATACATACACACATATACACACACATACACACACATACATACACACATACATACACACATACACGCATATGCACATACACATACATACACACACATATATACACATACATATACATATACACACATATATACACACACATATATACACATACACACATATACACACATATACACACATACATACACACATATATACACACACATACATACACACATATATACATACACACATATACACATACACACATATACATACACACACATATATACACACACACATATATACATACACACACATATATACACACACACACATATATTATATATTTATACACACACACACATGCATGCTCTCCCTTCTCTTCTTTCTTTGGTAAGAAATTACAACCCTGGATAGATGGTTCTTTGTTCATTTGAAAAATGTTGTCAAGAAGTCTTTGGGTCTCTGTACTTTCCAAATCCAATATAGATGCAAACAAGCTATGAGGGTCTTTTTTAAAGAACGGGAAATCTGGGACATGAGAAAATGATGTAGTTATTTTCAGATTCAAGCATGTCCTACAGTTTGAATATAAAGATACCATATGTTAACGGAAGAAGAAAAATTATGGATGAGGAGACAGCTTTGTTAAATGATTTCACCTGGGATTCTGTAGTTTGTTGTTGGTTGTTTCATGTTTTTTTTTCATTGAAATCATCTCATCACCAAACCCTTTAAGCTGACCTTGGCCAATAATACACAATGAAAGACTGCCTATAAATAGTCAGCCTATTAAAAGCCCACATCCATTTTAGCTTCTAATCAGTCATAAGGCAATAAACAATGTGATTGAAGTTATCAGGCCTGGGTTTCCCACTTTTGCCCTGATTTCTTGCACACTCTCAAGGATTACTCCAAGCAAGCACTTGTCTTTTTTCAATTTTTGCTCTTAACAATCTTAAAGCCAGTTTAGTATCTCTAGGGAGTGAGAAGAAAAAAACACTTAATGCTTTGGAAAAAAACTCTGGCTCAATCAGGACTAATGAAGGAAAGAAACCTTCTGTTGACATAGGCTTGGGGAGGGGTGGAGGGATGGAGGTAGAATCTATGTTGTTGTTTTTCTTCTGTTTATTCTTTATGAGTGATCAGGGTCCCAGGACAATCCTGCCAGAGTTCTGACTGATGTATAGATCCTGATGTTTCCAGAGCAATTGGAACCCCTCCTTTCTTAGGCAAAGAGGATGCCAATTGTAATGGTCATTTAAATATTGAACTTAGCTTGGAACATATTAGAACATTTACTCTTAACATTTTTTTGTTGTAGCCCCTTTTGAAGTCTGGTGAAATTTAAGGACCCTTTTCAGAATGTTTTAAGCGCATCAAGTAAAATATATAGAATTACCAAGGAAACCAGTTATGTTGAAATACAGTGACATATAGATATAGATATACATATATATGTATATGTATAGGCAGACACACTTATATTCATATATAGAAGAATCCAGGCCATGCCAAGTTTTGTACAGAATCTCCTAAAAATATTTCATTATTACTCTTCCCTACCCTCTCCACCATCCCATACTTACAATCTTCACATAAGTTTGTTGGCTTGGAAATATTTACAGTTTCCCATTTGCCTGTAACTTTACCCAGCTTAAACCAGCCAGTCTTAATGCCATTGGCCTTATTTACGTAGTTCCTTCAGAGTGCTGTCCAAATCCTGCATTGTCATGATGAGTCACTCGACCTGAATATCATTCTGTGTTTAGCCACAACCGTGACCTGTATGTGAACTGGTTTTCTCAGTCTTTCCATACATGTGCCCCAGAGCTTCTCGGGAAAATCATAGGTTTTGCAAAGCCCTTTGTAGACCATTAAAAATGTAGATTTTCCTTTTTCTTGCAGCTCTTGACCCTTTTTCCTTGAGGAAGAAAATGCATCATGGAAAATGGGCTGACATTTTACTGGCCTGACAAGGCTCTTTGCTTAGACTCTAGCTTCAGGCTCTCCTTCAATCCCAATGGTAAATTGTTTTAATTTATCCTAATCACTAAGTTCTAGTGGGGAGCACTCTCTGAGCACTGTTAGACTAGCTAGAGTCATGGAAAAAGTGGGTTCAGAATCCTTTCTTTGGATTAGGAAGAGATTGATTAAAGAGGAGAAAACTTTCAAGAAGGGAACAAAGATTTTTTTTCCACCTCTAAAATAGCTGTTTCATCTAGTTGTCTTTTCTCCACAACTGATCTGTAAGATATAGGAATTGTCAGAGGGTCATAAAGTTATCTGGAAATTCTAATTCTGTAGATTAGCACTGTGCACATTTGCCCCCAACTCCTGAATTTGTCAGTCATTGTGCTTTGAGTTAAAATTCCAGACAAGGAGTGAAGCTTTCTTTGGTCTCTTGTAATTGCCAGTGATTCCCAACCCTAATGGCTCACAAAATTTACAAAAATGATTATATTTTAATGAATGTATTTTAAAATAAAAATATGCCCTTTTAGCTGTTGTATGTGCATTGATCAAATACAACAGAATGTAGAAACTGCAAAAAGCTTGGGTTTCCCTAAGGCATTAGCTTAATAACACATTTTTAGACCATTAAATCATGCATTTGAAGTAAAAAGATAAAATTCTCCAAGTAATTTAAAGCAAATACACAGGTCTGGATTTTTTCCATTAAAAATATTAAGCTATTATAAAAGAAAGGTTATTCATGAAGTGTTTTGACCTATCCGTATCTGCTAAGGCAATAGTAAACTTAGTTTGATCTACTATTCAATATCTGAGTGAAAATGTTTGCTTCTTTATGCTTTGGAAGATGAACTAAAAATATCATGACTCAAAAGCATTATTTGAACAACTTGAGTCTTATTCTTAGCAAGAGCATGAAAGTCTGTGACATGAAATGCATTGATCCATAGATTAAGGATCAGAATTCCTGGGGTCTAGACCTACTTCTACTGTTAACTTGCACGTGACCATAACCTCTTTGGTTTTCTCACCTGCAAAATAAGGATTTGTACAAAATGATATTTAAAGTCCTTTCTAGCTCACAATTCTCTGACTTTGTATGGCAGCTAGAGTTTGTTCCTTAGTGTTATTTCCAAATAAAAAGGTTTCTGGAGGTTATTTTTCATGAAAAAAGCCAAGTTCCAACTTTTTTGGTATGGTCAAAATATGGGCCATTTGTTGATCTACTTTGTATGTTTGACTAACACTACATAACTCTTGGAGTCGGATCATTTTCTTCTCATATGAATTCATGGAAACTGAGACCAAAACCCCTCCTTTCTTGCTACCTATGCTTCAAGACATTTTTTTTCGGTCGCTTCTTAGCTTGCTCTTTACAGGCAATCATGTCTAGAACACACTAAAATTATCAAAGTATCCCCCAAAAGTCTATGATAATAACCTAGGTCAGTTATTTACATGGTGATAAAATGGGTAAAAGAATTGTGCTTTTCATTCTTTGATGTTTTAGTCATAAGACCATAGTGAACTCATGTGATCATTTTTGTATTACAGTGAAATGTATATCATGAAACATTAGGTTATTTTAGTGGCTAAAGACTAAAAGAATGCCTGCAACAGGGAAGAACAATGAATACATTCAATGCTTTCATGAAATTCTTTAGTGCTTTCAGTAAATGGAAATCTGCTTGAATTCCACAAATATACCCAAATTTAGTATATCTTGCATTTCAGTAAACAAGACCCAGGCTCAGTTAACAGTTTAAATTTGGACACCTGTAATAAAGTTATAGGGTCTTACTTAGACTGAAAGATAATTATCCTACATTAAAGAACTATGTATGCATATATATATACATATATATATATATAAAACTCATGATATATGCATTTTCTCATTTTTGTCCTCTGTTGTGAATAATCGCTATAGACTGTAGCCCTTAAGGTACTTGTTCTGCTAAAGATATTGTTTTACTTGTGTGTTTCCTTGTGATATTAGAATGTCTCTAGATGAATTTTATATCACATGTAATTATGGCGAGACAGTAAGAATATTACAGGCTATATACTAATTATGCTGTGTATTTATTTATGACACTAGTATGTCTGCATATAGGTTTTATGTCATGTGTAATTATGGCTAGATAGTAAGAATAACAGGCTAGATACTAATTATTTATGTATCTAGAATCAAATAGCTATGAACTAAATTTAGTTACATTATGGTAAATTGCCTAAATCCAATAATAGTCTCAGTATTTTATCATATTTTCTATTAACAGCTAAGGTTATTTAAAAATGATTTTTTTTAGAAGAATCAACTGTAGGATAAGATGTTTTGGTGGTATCTGTGCATGTGTACCTTGTCATGAAGATGTGTTCTTTAACTTCTGGTAATAAAATTTACAGATATCACCGTTTTCTCATTTATAGTCAAATCATATAATGATCTATCATCCAATATTTGCAAATGTTTTTAGGGGGGAAAATCTATCTTCCTCATATCTGCAGTTCAGAGCTCATTATTCATTTTCCCACATGCCCTTAACATGACACACTATCACTCTTGTTGCTTTGGGGGGAAAATTTTCATAATTCCCTGGAGAAATCAATACAGGAAATTGATTTTACCTAGAGCTTTGTTATCACTTCCGTTTATGTATGAAGTGGTTAATTTTCTTTCTATCCGTAGGATTCCTTCCCTAATACCCCCTTCCTATATACTCCGGTTCTCATAAGATAGGTACTGAGATCCTAGTCTACAGATATTTTGTTTTTAAATCAGCAACCAAAAGAAAGAAGCTAAAATGACAGAAATTAAGTTCCTTGGTATCTCCCTTTCCAGGCTTGCAGACATAGTATCAGTTTTTGATAGGTGTTAGGGCTAAAAATCAAATTCAAGCTGAAAGTGTTCAAACTTATTCAACATTATTGAAGGCTTGCCCTCAAGGATTTTGCATTCTCTTAAGGGAACTAATGGGTAAATACATAAGTAAATATTAAAAGTGTATGAGTGTGCCACGTGTGACACTAAATGGTGGAATGGGTGGGTGGTGCTGTGGAAGATAATTCCATCTTTTTTATTCTCCTTTGTTCTGCAAAGAGCAGAGCTGAATGAATCTCATGTAGGCCTCGCATCTTCCCTGGGCCTCCCTTGTGTCTAGATACCCCCTTTTATTTCTTCACATCAGAGGTCTGAGACTTATTTAGCCATCCCCTGTTATATAACAATTTGCTCCCTTTTAGCCTCCATACAATATAACTGTTTTATAGAATTTATATCAGGAAGAAAAAAAAGGCATTAGTACAATCTCAATGGCTCAAAGCCCCCACTTTGGGAAATTCCTAACCTTTGGACTCTCTAGCCTCTCTGTCCTGTTGTGAAATTTTGAATAGATATACAATATTTTACAAGGATATTAAAAAATCTCTGGCCTCTTAATGTTTGAAGCAAAAATCAGGATACAAGAAATGTGTTGGTAAAAGGAATGAACAGAATATGTTATAGTGTCTGGGACTGGGCAGAGAAGATGGAGAGCAGACAGACCTCTTTTGTCGACTCCTCCTGATTAAAGCCACTAACTTCCATCTGAGTCTGCTATTCGGAGCTGCCTATCCCTCTTTCCTCTGCTGCAACGAAGCCCTATTTCGCCAATTCTTTCCAATTTGTGTAACTAAATCCTGGGTGAGGCTTTGGATGCTGCTGCTCCACTTCTGATGCGAGTTTGCTGCTGCTTAGCTCTTGTAGTCCCTACTCCTTCCTCTCAATCTGTCTCTTGCAGGCTTGTGTGTGTGTGTGTGTGTGTGTGTGTGTGTGTGCATATGTGTGTTTCCCTTTAAGATCTCCTGGATGCGACTCGAGTCCACCTTCTGGCCCAAAGATCTTGATAGTCCCAAATTATTCCCAGGACCAGGAAGGAACATTTTTCTCTCTAAACTACAAATCCCAGAATACCAGTCAATTCTCCAACCTGATTACGTACACAAAGCAAATACGAAGTAATTTGGGGAAGGAGAAAGAATGACGGTACAACGGACAGGGACATGTTTTGGACTGGCAGGTTGAATCAGCCACCATGGACCCAGACAGCAAGAAAAGGGTGAAGAAGCATAGCCTTTAGCTTCCCTCACTCTCAGTGACCTTGTCAGCACCCACGAGTTCAGTTGTCACTTAAATGCAGATAACGCTCAGATCAATATAGACAGCCCTAGTATCCCCTAGGAACTCTAGTTCCACATTACCAATCACATGTGACATTGCCCACTGGATGTTCCATAGACATCTCAAACTCAGCATATCCAAGACAAGAATCTTCCTCTCCCCTGCATCATACCCCAAACCCACCGTACTTCCTAACTGTTATACTGCTATTGAAGATACCATCATTCTTCTAGGCACCCAGATGATCAAACTTGTTGGTTTTATTCAGTTATTTTCATTTGTGTCCAACTCTTCATGACCCCATTAGGGGTTTTCTTGGCAGAGATACTGGAATAGTTGCCATTTCTTTTCTAACTCATTTGACAGAAGCAGAAACTGAGGCAAACAGAATTAAGTGACTTCCCCAGGGTCACACAACTAGTAAGTGCCTGAGGCCAGATTTGAACTTTGGAACATGAGTCTTCTTGATTCCAAGCCCAGAACTCTATTCACTGTGTCATCTAGCTGCCCTCAATTGTTTGCTTTCACTCATCCTCCATATCCAACCAGCTGGTAAGTGGTATTGATTCTAGCTCTACATTTCTTGCATTTATTCTCTTAACCACCCTCAAGCAGCTAACATCCTAGTTCAAGCCATTGTCACCTTTTGCCTGTGCTATTATAATGGCTCCTTTTCAATTCTTCTTCCACACAGCTGCCAAATTTGTATTCCTGTCATAGGTTTAACCAAGTTACTTCTACACTCAAAAAGTTTCAGAGGTTCCCTGTTGGCTCTAGAATCAAATGCAAAGTCCTCTGGCCTTTAAGCTCTTCATTAGCCTCCCTTTCTCATTTTGTTGTGCATTACACCCCTTCATGCACTCTCTGTTCCAGCCAAACTAGACTCTTTACAAGACATCCCATCTCCCACCTCTGCACCTTTGCCCAGGCAGCTAGCTGGTACAGAGGATAAAATGCTGGGATGGAGAGGAGTTGAGATCAAATCTGACCTTAGACACTAACTCTGTGACCCTGGACAAGTCATTTAACCTCTGTTTGCTTCAGTTTCCTCAAATGTAAAATGGGAATAATAGCACCCTCTCAGAGTTGTTGTAAGGATAAGATAATATTTATAAAAGTGCTTAGCACAGCGCCTGGCATACAGTACATAAATGCTATGTACATAAATGCTTATTCCTTTCCCTCTCCCCATTCCCTATGCCTGGAATGTACTTCCTGGCCATACTCATCTTAAATGGTTTGCTTACTGGCTTTCCTTCAAAGCCCAGTTTAACTGCCACCTCTTAATTCCCTCAGTTGCTAGTATTTCTAGCAACTGAAATATCTAGAAATTACTTTGTGTTATCTTTGTATATGTGTGCACAGTATTGACTTTTTTCTATATATGTGTAGTCCTTGAAAGCAAGAAATGTTGGGGAGGGGGGTGTCTTTGTCTACCCACTGTTCAGGCTGGAAACATACGGGAGGCAGCTCATTGTAGTGCTTAGAGTGCTGGACTTGGAATTAGGAAGACATAACTTTGAATCCCAGCTTAGATGTTTACTAGATGTGTGATCCTGGAAAAGCCATTTAACCTCTGTTTGCCTCAGTCTCCTCATTTGTAAAACGAGAACGCTGAATTTAATGACTTCAGATATCCCTTCCAATTCTAAATCTATGATTCTATGAGTCTATGACAGCAGTTCTCAACCTATGGGTCATGACCCCTTTGGGGGTTGAACGATCCTTTCACAGAGGTCACCTAAAACCATCGGAAAACACATATTTCCAATGGTCTTAGGAACCAAGATGCAGTGCTCCTCTGTCTGTCTCCAGGCGAGTCTGCCCACATGCAGATATGCCCACGTACAAATATTAAAGGGTCATAGGAAGGTTGAGAACCACTGGTCTATGATAATGTGCAATGACGGATTGACTGATAGCATCAGGGTCTTTGTGGTTGCTTTTCAATTGTGTCCAACTCTTTGTGACCACATTTGGGGTTTTCTTGGCAAAGATACTGGAGTGGTTTGCCATCTCCTTCTCCAGCTTATTTTACAAATGAGAAAAATGAGGCAAATAGGGTTAAGTGACTTACCCAGAGTCCCACAGCTAGTGTCTGCTTGAATTTAAACTCAGGAAAATGCATCTTCCTGACTTCAGCCCCAGCACTCTATGCACTATACCACCTCGCTGCCCTATCAGAGTCTTTAGCTTTAAGGATTAGCATCAGTTAACTTCAGGGATTAACAAAGCAGAGCTTCCTGGAGAATGATTGCAGAAGGTCTGTGACTTTAGTTTTTCTCACAGATTCCAATGGAAGCAACCAGGTGGCTTAGTGGATAGAGGTCTAGAGTAAGGAAGACCTGAGTTCAAATTTGACCTCCTGGGCAAGTCACTTGACCTTTGTTTACACTGGATAAGGAAATGGCAAACTTCTCCAGTATCTTTGCCAAGGAAACCCCATCTGAGGTCACAAAGAGAAGGGCACTACTGAACATATAACAGATGCCAAAGGGCTTTTGCTGCTTTCTAAGTTAAATCAGTTCAGTTCAACTCATTCACCCTTTTTGCCTGGTCAACTCCCTGAATTTAAAGAACTCTCAGAAAAGAAGGAACAAGAAGTAATTTGGGAGCATGAGGTAATGTTGGGCAGGGGGTGGGACTGGGGGAAGGAACATGGCAGGATGAAGTGATGATGAAGCAGGAATGGAGGCTTTGAAAAACCTAAGGATAAAGGGCCCTTATCACCTTTGGGTAGAAGAAGAGAAAACATCAAGTAAAAGAAGCTACAAAAGGGAAGGTGGAAGGGTATCAAAGACAAACTTTTTCTGTAACCAAAAGGACATGAATTTAAATCCTGCTTCTGTCACTTTTTACCTGTGTGACTCTGGGCAAGTTATTTGATCTATATGTACCTCCGTTTCGTTATCTGTAAAATCAGGAGGTTGGACTGTGACCTTTGAGATCCTTTCCACCTTTGGTTTATGATCTTACTTCAAAAGTTTACTTAGAATCAACCTTTTCTCTTCAGAGAACAGATGGAAAGAACCCCCTACATATTAACCAAGCTCTGAAGTACCCAACTCTTGTCCTTGAATTATGGAGAGTACTCCTTCTGCCCTCCCCAAAAGAGAAACAGATTCCCTTCCCTCTACCCTCTAGAATCCTCCTTGTGAAGGCACCCCCTTCCCTAGTTTCCATCTCTCACTGGTCAAAGTGCATTAACTTTATGGTGGCAGATACAGAAATTGGAGGGTGGGCTGCTTCACAGGAACAGACCCAAGTTTGGTTGTCTGAGACAAACCAGCTTTGTCTCCCCATCTTCTGCTACATACAAGTTCCTGTGTGCTTACCTAGAGAAAATTATGGTCCCATCCTCAGTGAAATTGATGTTTCAATCAATGAAATAGACAAGGGGCTCATGTGGATATGACCCAAATGATAGTTTTTAATTTTAAATGAAATTAAGTTTTTGAATTTTAAAAGCACATATGAGTTAAATACTTGGCAAGAATACCTATAAATGCCATATGGCATAATTGTCAGATTTTGCCCTTAAATTCTCTGCTATCTGAATGTGAAAAAAAAACTCTACAGTGTTTCAAAAACCACATGGTTTTCCAAAGAATTCACTTAAAAATAGAAAGAAAAAGATTGGGCCATTAGAGATGTTTTAAGGAGAGGCTGGGATGTATATGTTATAAAGTCAAGTAAAGAACAAGGTGTGGGCACGGGAAAAAAACTTGGGCATCACTGTAGGACATTATAAGACAATTAAAGTGCAATGCAAATGGAGTGTTATTGTTTCTTCTTCTTCATATTCCTGCCACTCAGCTAAAATGGCTTTTTCAAAGGCTACCAAAGACCTCCTAATTGCTAAATCCAGCAGCCTTCTCTCAGTCCTCCTCCTTCTTGAAATCTCTGTCACTTTGACCCCTTTCTTGAATTCCCCCTCCTGGTTCTCCTACCTGTCTGACCATCATTTCTATAACCCACCCCCTCTGCCCAGGGACCTCTTTTCTCTCTACACTCTAAGTCGTCTCTCTAGGTTCCATTAGTTCAATGATTATCTTTATGGAGACATCATCTAGCTCCACCTCATTTTTTTACAAAGGAGCAAAATGAGAATAAGGAACATTGTGACTGACCCAATATCATCAAAGGCAGTATTTGAACCCAGATTCTCTAATCCCAGAGTTAGCCCCTTCCCAGCCCTCAGCTTTCTCATATCACTTGTTACTATGTCTAACATGGAATTAATCACCTTTCCCCTTAAACTTGATGCCCCCCCAATTCCGTTACTTTTGGTGTCACATCCTTCTTGTCATCCAATTCATAAATTCAGTTATCCTTAACTCTCCCCTCTCCCTTGCATTGCATGTCCAATCAGTTTCCAAGTTATCTATTCTATCTTCATAACATATTTCACATCTGTTTCCCTTTTTTCCACCAGCAACCAACACCCTAATTCAAGGTCTTCATCACTTCTATCTAGACTATTACAATATTCCTCCTAATCCACTCCCCACTTCCATTCTCTCCTCTTTCCAACTTATCCTCCACTTAGCTGCTAAACTTATAGACATAGCACAGGTTTGTCCATGTCACTCCCCTGCTCAAGAAACTTCTGGGGTTCCCTATTGCCTCTACATGAAAATCCAAACTCCTCGTTTAACTTTCAAAATTCTTATCAATCTGGATCTAGTCTGTCTTTCCAGACTTAACTTCATCTGACTTTCCTTTATGTACTTCCCATTCTAAAGAAATTGGTCTATCTGCTGTTATCTGTATAAGATATTCCATTTCCTGCCTCTCAGCCTCTGCTTAGGCTATCTCTCATGTCCAGAATGTTCTTCTTCCTCCCCTTTACTCTTTGGACTTCCTTGTTCCCCGCAAGGATCAGTTCACACATCACCTCCTGCTCAAGATCTTTCCTGATACCCCCAGTTCTTAGTGCTCTTGCCTTAAGTTTGTATTTGTGTTCGTGTTGTATCCCTCCAGTAAGAATGTAGGTTCCTTGAGAGCAGGGACTCTTTTTGGTTAAGTTTTTCAATTTTGTATCCTCGACCTCGCCCAGAACCTTTCATCCAAGTAGACATTTGATAAATGCTGTGGAATTTAACCATTTCCCCAAGCCCCTCTTTGTTTCAATCAGGAATAATTAATTAATAAGCAATACAATTTTAAAATTTGGCAGCTGATAAAAGTCTACCAGCATGAAATAATCATAACACAATGTCTATTCTTGACATTTTGTATCTTTTACAAGTGAAAGGAAGAGATATATTAAAGTCAATACTCTAAATATGAAGCAATACCATATGTAGGAATATAAATCATGGAATTATGCATTATGGAGGCAAATTATATCTGATGCAGAAACTTTCATTGCGATCCTTTGAGGTTTTTCCAACCTGTGCTCTAATATATTTCTCACTTTACCAGTTTTAATGACTGTGAAGCATATATTGCATATTTATTTATATAGCACCTGAAGACATTCTCCACCCCACCCCCAACACACTTTAAACATGAGTCACCTGCAAAAGCCACTTTTCCAGGTTCAAGGTACTCTATAGTTCATTCTTTCTCAAAAAACATACTTTGTGATTACCTACCAATGTGTTTGCTTTGATTAGTGGGCCAGAGAACATGCGTTCAAAGCAAAATCACTTAATGAAGTATTATTTTAGAAAGTATGATCTAATTGGGAGCTGGTGCCACTCTTCACTCACACTGGAAAGGTAAATGACCAGAGAGTCATGGGCTTTGTCTCCCTTCAGGGTTCTAGGGGAATTCCTGAAGGGTTTGGGGCATCTTTCTAAAACTATAGTTCATTGACCACCATTACACCTTAAAAGAGGAAGACCTTGTGAATGCCCAAAAGTTTAATCAGTGTCCTTGGAACAGCTGAGTGCAGTATCTACATCAGGAAACAAGGACAACCTAGACACACCAAGAAAAGGCAACTTCAGGACTCTACAGGGAACGTAGGATAAAGTTATGTCATACCTAAGAGTAATTTCATGAGGACTCCGTGGAAGGAGAAGAAAAAATTCTAATAATCAGGGGAGATAGAGATTCTCTTCTCCAATATCCCCCTAAGTGATTCCTTCTCTTGAGTTTAAGGCTAGAATACCTTCCATCACTGAAGGGGCAAGGCTCTTGAACACGGGGCTCTGAATTGAAATGCTACATTACATGGATGCATAGCATCCTCTTTGCTGAGAGCCTTTGAGGGCTTACTAACTTAATTAGTATTTCAGAGGAACATCAAAAAGTTTAATGGAGACTTCATTTACAAAACATTTTCCTATGATTCTAGATAACTTGAAAAACCACAGCAAGGACTTTCCCTACCCTTGCCACTCTTGTAAATGTCTACAATTCTGAATTTAACAGCCACAAACATTTGTAAGCTGATAAAGTCTAGTACCTTGGGGCATACTTTCTATTTTTCCTTAAACTCTCACTTCCTCTCATTTGAGTTTTTCTGAAGTCAGGCCTAATTCCTTTTAGGCCTCTCAATTTCAGCTAATTAGGGCTTATAAATAACCAAATATATAATTAAAATCACCACATAAATGACAAGGAATTTATTTAGATGTCACTTACTTTCAAGGAAGATTCATGGTGGAAAGAATACTATATTCTCACTCAAATGGTTAATGCCTAATTCCATCTCAAAGCCATCTTTAGTTGTCCGGTGTTGACAGCTCATTAAACTGGAATTTTTGATGAGGATATTGACATAGTCCTCTTTTTGATCATGGAGGTACTAAATGTAACCAAATTAATGTGCAATTTGAAGTTCATGCTCCTCAGAGAGTTATATAGAAAACCATAGAATTTATTAAATGAAAGAGACCCTTAGAGATAGTCCAGTCCAACCCTTTCATTTCACAAAAGAAAACTGAGACCCTGAGAACTTATGACCTGCTGAAATAGATAACTATGTCCTAGAGTCATAGGATAGTGCTTTGTGAACTGTATTGTGCTATACAAGTGTAGGTAATTACTGTTCCTACTCCTACTCCTACTCCTTCTCCAACTAGTCATATTATGGGGCAGCTAGGTGGCACAGTGGATGCAGTGTGAGACCCAGAGTCAGGAAGGCCTGAATTCAAATTCCACCTTCCTTACTAGCTGTTAAGGGGCAAGTCCCTTAACCCTCCTTATTTCAGTTTCCTCATCTGGAAAATGAGCTGGAGAAGGAAATGGCAAATCACTCCAGTATCTTTGCCAAGAAAATTCAAAGTAGGGTCACAGAGTCAGACATGACTGAAAACAGCTAAACAACAGCAATAGTGTAGCCCTAGAGCTGGAAGAGACTTCAGGAATTATCGAGTCCAACCCCCTACCTGAGAGAAGAATCCTCTATAGATGAAAACTTACACATCTCTAGCCCTCTGTAATGGGACACAGGCTATCAATAAGCTTACAGTGTTATACTACTTGAGTTCCACATATAATTATCACAAGATAGTTTGGGGTAGCAAAAGTCCAGTTCATCATGTGTGAGTGACAGACAAATCCTAGGTCAAATTCTACCAACATGACCTAGTGATGGATCTTTCCTTCCTTCTAGAGCTGCTGGGTAGGGAGCCAATGAACTCCCATCAGCATGGGAATAACACAGTGTGTGGACTTGTAGGTCCTTGTTTTGTTTCCACTTTTACTCAATGATATCCAAAAGGATGCACTCTTCACTACAGCCAGTCTAGTGTGACTCCTAGGACTGTGTGGTCCAGCACCAACATTTGGAACAAGCATCACAATCAAAAGTTCCTCCTCTGCCTTTCATACTTTCTTTTGCTATTTCTGGGCTCTACTTCCCAATCACTGCTTTCTGCTTTTTGGCATCATAATTGGTGAGGAGACTTGGTGTTGTCTCTGCTCCACCTTCCTTGATATTTCCTTTAAGGTTTTCAAGTCTTCTGATTCATTGTGGCCTTGCTCACATGATGACCCCCTTGTTCTGTTACCCTGACGTGGCCTTAGCATCACTTTTTATCTTGTACAAGACGGTACCCCTTCAGGAATATGTCATATCAGAGCATCGCAGATTGGGAGCTGTAAGGCATCATAACATCCAGCTTCCCATTTCATAGATGAGGAGACTGAGCCCAAAACTTGTATAAAGGCATGCAGCTAGTAACTGTCTGAGGCAGGATTTGAATGTCTTCTTCCTAATTCCTAATTGACTATATCACCTAGCTATGCTTCATCAGGGATGTTGTCAAGGAAGTGAAAGCTTTATCATGTGTTTCCCCCAGATAATATGCAAATATTTCTTTTCCTGGAAAAGGAATATTTCACAAATGGGAATTTACCTTTGTGGTTGCATCAGAAAGAGTAAAACTGTCTTAAATTGCAAGAGAGAGTAGAATGTGTATGCATTCCTGGTTCTAGAACCTCTTTTCCTAATTATACTTGGATGTGTGTGTGTGTGTGTGTTTGACAGCTCTACAAACACAAATTAGATAGATTCATTAAATAACATGATGGAGTAGTTGAATACCTTCTTTAAGGGCCAAAAGAATCTGGCTGTGAGAAATGGAATATTTTAATGGTGAAAATGATTGTTGTCCTTCCAAGTTTTGGACTAAGAATTTACAAACTCACCTTCGCTGTTTTGCTTGACCTGTTTTTAATGCTGTTTTACTCTTCGGTAAAGATTGGGTTCAGAATTTTCAATGTATGTAATATGACTTCATATGAAACAGGGAATATAATAGATTTATGATCAACTAGGTAGGGTCTAGTTCTTTTTTAAGAGGTAAACAAAATTCTGCCACCATGTTTATAAGGACAGATTTCAAATTCTTCACACCACTCCTGAAATTTACCAAAATTCCGTTATATTATGCACCATTATTGTGGTTTCAAGACGTCAGTGTGTCTTCGCTGAGCAAGCAGTTCAGCTGGCACTGCTCTTTTTGATGGGTTTGGTTCATGAGAGTGCCCACTTCATCAAAAATACTTCCTAGTACCAATTCCATCTTCTAAATTAGTGACTCCAGAGTCATATTCCCTATACCACACTTTCATTTAGTAAGTTATCTATCGCTTTCATGGAGAAAAAAAAAATCTTAGAAAACTTGATGGTTTAACATATTCCTTGATTCTGTGTGTGTGTGTGTGAAATTCTTGACACTTACAAACATATACTGATACACATATTTACAAAATCCATACAGTCCTTCACAATTACATTTTTGTTAAACCATCTAAGGCTAAGCATTAAAAAATGAGAAACTTAGATTTTGCTTTAAGTGCTAATGTTAAAGACCTCTAACTATAATTTCAATTATCTAGACTTGTTAAAACTTTTTCTTTTTCTCACTAAAACTGTCAACTCTCCCCACACACTCAGACTCATAAGCATAATTTTCCTCAAGGTTTTTTTGTATTTGGAAATTTGATTAAAAAAAAACAAATAATTTCCTAAATCACTGGTGAACATCCAAATTTAAGACTCTTCTTATTGGTAAAGATAATTACTCCATGTTCACTGCCTGAGTGAGGGGCAGAGCTGGGAAGAGCTTGGGAGAGAGAGTTCACCAATAAGAAGAGGTTTATGCAAATAAGTTTGGGCCCTAAGTTACATATTATGGTAAAAGTATGCCCAGATATGTCAGAATACAACACAAACATAGACACAACAGATGAAACTTGATTTATCACTGAACCATAATACCTTTTTACAACTCTTAATTTACTATATGTACTGTGTGTGATCTTGGTCATTTTGCAGAAAGCTTCCCCAGTCATGGAAGCTTTATCCTATAATCAACGTATTCTTCTTTTTTTTTTTTTGCTTTTTGGAGGGCAATTGGGGTGAAGTGACTTGCCCAAAGTCATATGGCTAGTAAGTGTGTCAAGTGTCCGAGGCTACATTTGAACTCAGGTCCTCCTGACTCCAGGACTGGTGCTTTATTCACTGCGCCACGTAGGCGCCCCATAATCGAGGTATTCTAAGCAAAAAGGCTACAATTCCTTTCCACAGACTTTCCAGCCTGGGATAGGGGACTCATGCTCAGATACCTTGACATTTTGTTTTTCCCTTTGCTGTATGTAGTGTATTTGCTCATTTCTCTGAGCAAAGGCATGCATGTACTGTGCCAAGAGCCAGTAGAAATCCTTTGCCAGGGTATTTCTGGGACGCCCAGCCCATGCTCACTCATATCTCTGAAGGAACTATATGGCTTGTTCCCTTTTCCCAGGTAATGGGCCTTTACTTGAAGAGGCCATGAGGTTCACTGTCTCTTGCTCCCCAGTTGGTCCAGTGGTGTCTCACTTGGATCTCTTCCCAGGCATCTGAGGAGTAGAATAATCTGGGGTAGATGGGAATTATGAAGGTTCATGCTAGTCCTAACCTTGGCTCTAATTCTTGGCAGTACTTCAGTTTACTACACACACACACACACACACACACACACACACACACACACACACACACACATAATCTACCTGTGTTCCTATAGCCAAAATAGGAATTTCCTATTTATACCTTCTAGATCCCTTGTCCTTCCAGCCTGAATGACCAGGGCCACTGCCAAGAGTTAGCCCCTAAAGTTTCTAATTAACTAATATAATACATGTAGCCTAAAGGCCTGGGTGACTGATGTGTCCCAGCCTGTGAAATCACCACTGGAATCTGTCAGGTAGACTACATACACATTTGCTGGCTGTCCTTACTCAACTTGTCCCCTCAAATATCAGGACCAATCCCAAGAAGCTAGGGTTATGATACTTTCCTTCCCCATTTCCTACCTCATAAGAAATTCCTGATTATCTCTAGGCAATGGTGTAAGTTGCTAGCACACAGAGCCTATCTACCAATATTACCCTCTCTGTTTTAGGAAAGTGAGTCTAGTTCATAGCACATGGGTGACAGGCAAGAATGTCAAACTCTGCTCAGGTGAGCAAGACAGTCACTTCTTTCTGCCTTCAAAAACTGCTCAGCAGCCTAACAACGGCATAACCATCTCACCTGCCCTTAGCATAAGGATCACACACTCTGTGTATGGATATGCTTACATATCCTTTAGGGTACTTTTAGTTAATAACACACCCAAAATGCTTCCCCCACCATCACCTGGAGATTTACCTACCTGTAAGCAAAGAAAACTTAAAAAAAAATTTTTAAACCATCATCAGCCCCACAGACCATAAAATATATAAAGCTACACTATGCCTAAAAGTTCTGAAATCAAGTTCCAGTGTCTTTCAAGGAGAAATTAGTTAAAACCCTTTTTTATATAAGAAATATACCTTACTGTATGTTTGCAACCATATCAATAAAGAGCACCATGTACTGCTGATTGTCAAAAGAATTCATAAATAATAAAAACTTGCTAACTATTGTGCTGGGGTCGGGGGAGGCAACTCAGGAAATGCATGTCATGGGCAAGACAATATAAAGATGGGAGTACTGAAGACTGGAAAAGGGTAACATTTATGGATGAAACTCACTTGTTCATTCAAGAGCTGTACCAAAACTGTTGTCAGAAAATGTTCAGGTGAACATATAAGAGCTAGGTATCTTCATCAGAATGTTAAAGGTCTACTATAAAAAAAAAGCATTGCATTTTTGGTGGGGGGGTGCAGTTAAAGTGTTATTATTACACCTCCTGTCATCTGGGAAACCTTGTTCTCATTGAGATAATGATCAACTCAGACAAATATACTGATATACACTAAGAAGATTAAATAATCTGAAATTATAATATAATTATGATGCATTATAATTATATTGTAATGCAACATTCTGGGACATGCGAAGACCACATCAGCTCGGTCAGCTTTATCCATCTTTCACGTGGAGGATGCTAGTGAGCTTGATTCTGGGAGAATTGTAATGATGTGTCTCGGAGACATTGTGGGATATATATAGACATTTCAAATAGATTCCAGCTAACTAACCATATGGTAAAAAGGAGATTTTTCCCAGTGATTGTCTCAGAAGATCTTAGTGACTTTTCTGGTCATAGTGTCTGATAAAAACCCATTCAGTCCCGTCTAAGGCCAAATGGTGTAGAGAAATACGCTTCAGATCTGAGGTGGATTTTTAAAAAATTATTCTTTCCATTCTAAATGAAGGAAGGGAGTAAAATCTCCTTAACCTGGTAAACTTGAGGGATTCAAAGGGAGGTTTGTCATCCTGGTATTCTAGGCCAGGTTTTGCAGTAAGCCCATTACTGAAACTCTGAGAAGCAAGGAGAAACCTTCTGGACTCAACCTAACAGAAAGATGAAAACTTATGTCTTTTTTTGCCTTTTGGGGAGGTTTTGTTTTTAATTAACAGAAAATCTATATTATCCCCTTGGAATGAATTTCATGGGATCAATGCAATGCGAAAACTGAACTAGATTATAAGCCTACTCCCAAGCGATCATGATGACATATGAAAGGATATGGTCCTGAGGTATGAAAAGAATTGAGCAAAGACCTCTAGATGGGGACCTAAGTAATGTTAGTAAAGAAGCAAAATATCCTCTAATCACTCAGAGAATCTGGAACTGTGAGGGGAGTTTTAACAACCTTACTCTGGAAGAGAAGGCCAGAGTATACATGTTACAAAAGAAATGCCCAAATGGAGGTGTAACAGTGCAACAAAAACTCACACCATGCCATATGCTACAAAAAGTTAAGAAAATCCAAGAGGAAAGAGTCCAGCCTACAAGAGAAGATGGCAATTTCCAGAAACTATGAAAATGGACTCCATAGTCTGAAACTAGAATGTGGGCCGGAATACCAAGAAGCACCTCTAACAGTTAAGATTTATAACAAAAATTATACAAATGACATAAATAATTACAGCTGCACACACCATAAAATGGCAAAATTCTTTTAGCATTAAGTTTGTGCTCGGGCTTCATTGGCTAAAATTTCTAACCACATCCACAGAAAATATTAACTTCCACAACCTCCAGCATGACAAACACACAGCAATTTCTTTGAACATATCTCTAAGCTAACCTAAACCAACAACTTTCTATTCATGTTAATGACATGATTAAATCTCAGAATGCAAATCCCACACATTAGAAGAACTCCAGCTGGTATACATGACCTAGACATTTGTAAGAATATATTTAACATATGTACAACCATTATGTTTTCTGGTACAATGGGACAGAAAATATAACATAAGTTTTTTTCTTATTAAAGTAGTATTGCACAAGCATAATCTTAGAGTACCCCAAATGGAATTCAGGTTTTACAGGATGAAAGCATGAGAACTGCCAGATTGCAGTGGAATAATCCGTGTTTCAGAAGTCTAATTTCTCAAGAAGGAAAAATATAAATGGCCTTCCATATCCATCTTGTTTATGAAAGAACTGCAAAATAAGTTATTTTAAACAGCAGGTACAATAAAAACTGTTGCTAATTGTTTTTTTCAAAGAGGGATAAGCACTGACTACTAGTAGTATCAACAACAAAAAAGTATTTTGGAGATTATTTTAACACCTATATTTACTAAAGTGGGGGAAGGAGATGGACTTTGTTTTTAAAGCAGCTCCTTTGTGAACTGATCCAACTATTCTAGAGAGCAATTTGCAACTATGCCCAAAGGGCTATAAAATGGTGTACATACCCTTTGATCCAGTGGTACCACTTCTAGGTGTACCTCCCAAACAGATCCCTCAAAAAGGAAAAAGGACCCACTTGTACAAAAATATAGCAGCTCATTTTGTGGTGGTTAAGAAGTAGACATTGAGAAGATGCCCATCAATTGGGGTATGGTTGAACAAGTTGTGGTATATGATTGTGATGGAACATTATTGTACTGTAAGAAATGATGAGCAGGATGATTTCAGAAAAACCTGGAAAGACTTATATGAACTGATGCAAAATGAAGTGAGTGGAGCCAGGAGAATGTTGTACATAGTAACCGCAGTATTGTGTGATAAAAAATTGTGAATGACCGAACTATTCTCGACAATACAATAACCCGAGACAATTCCAAAGGCCCCATGATGAAAAATGCTAAATGCCTCCACAGAAAAATTTTAATGTCTATATACAGACTGAATTTTTATTCCTTCCTTCCTTCTTTCCTTCCTTCCCTCCTTCCTTCCTTCCTTCCCTCCTTCCCTCCTTCCTTTCCACATTCCTTCCCTCCCTTTTTCCTTCGCCCAACTTCCTTCCTTCCCTCCTTCCTTCCTTCCTTCCCTTCTTTCCTCCTTCCTTCCC
>CM053595.1:257832400-257883857 GCA_028646575.1 Pseudocheirus occidentalis | reverse complement strand
AAAAAAAAAAGAATTGCTGCTTCCTCATTGGAGCCCTCTCAAGTAAATAATAGAAATCCTGTCTCTGAAGATGGATACTCCTCTCCTTTCTGGAGGGAGAGACTGTGTCCTCTTCTAGTTCTCCTTCTACCTATACCACCATTACTCAGTTTCTTCTGTTGGCCCACCATCCATATCATGATGCCTAACTCTGGGTGTAACCAAAGGCTCTGTCCTCAGCCCTCTGCAAAATATTAACTCTTCTAACTCTTCCCCTTATTAGCAAAAGATAGGGGCTACAGAACTACTGATTTTAATGGGATTTAAAGCATTTTACTTCCACAATCTTTTAAATCTATATTGCTGGCAAACATTTTTAAGAAAAAGAAATCCCTGATGCAGCTGTTTTGAAAATAAATTTTACTGAAGTAGGTATTTCCTTTACTGTTTATTCTCTGGTTTCAAAGCTTTGGGATATAGTTATTTCTCTCAGTCTAATTTATTTAGCCCCTGGGGACCTCTACCATATAGATATAGATATAGATATATAGGTATAGATACACCATATAGATATACATATACATATATATCCACACACACATATGTGTGTGTGTGTATAAACTCATATATTTAGTACCAAACTACTTTACAGATTGGATAGACAGGAAGGGAATGTCTGTCCCCCTGAACAACAAATCCCACAATGCTAGTCTCAAACCCTTGTTATACATCTGAGATTTAGAATCATATAAAATATTGGAACTAGGGGGCATCATAGAAAAACTCCACCTGAGAGGTCCTTAATCATTTTTGGATCAAGGTCTCCTTTGACATCCTGGGGAATCTGTTGAGCACTTCTCAAAATATTTTATACACCTTTTTAAAAAAAATTCCAAAGAAAATCAATTATGTTGAAATATAGTTTTGTGTGTATGTGTGTGTGTGTATGTGTGTGTGAAGTTCAAAGACTCCATACTAAGAATGCCTGATTAAACCCCACATTTTCTAAATGTGGAAAATTAGACTCAGAAACACACAGTATGTTAGCATCAGAATCCAGGTTATAATCCAAGACTCCTGACCTTCAGTCTGGTGTATTTTGAGTGCTATCTTGTTAGGGCAGGGAAGGGTTATTAGATGGCCTAAGAGCTGATAAGCCTGGGATCAGACAGCAACTATGTCTTGTGCTAGGCATGAATGTCTGCTCCTTGTTAGAACAAGTTATTTGTTGTTTATTTCCAAAGCCCTGGGTACTCATCAATTGATTGTGTGCTCACCTGTTCTGTTTTCTTTTGGTTTTTTTCCACCCAAATTATTAGCCCCTTGAGGAAAGAAACTCTAAGCTTTATGTTCCATATGCCTAGTACCCATCATCAGGTCTCCTTTTCTAGTGCTGACATCAAGAATAAACTCAATTGATACCATTCAAACAGGCAGTGCTAGGATGAATTTAGAGTATTCTTAACACAGAGTCTGCAATTTAAAAAAATTTGTAACATTACTTCCATATAGTTGGTTTGCTTTGTAATCCTATTTTTTTTACACATTTAAAAATATTATTCCAAGAAGGGATCCATGGGCTTTACCATATTGCCAAAGGGATTCATGATTTACATACACACACATATACATATAGTTGTGCACACACGCACACACACACACACACACACACACACACAATTAAGAACCCCTGATTTAGAGGATGGCATCATCATTCACTTCTTTAATTCTCTTATATGCCTGATGAAAACTTTAGAGTGGGATGACCCACAAAAAGGTTAAAAGAGACCCCTATAAAGGCTTTAAATGCCAAATGAAGCCATTTTAACTTTCTCTTTGAGGCACCCAGAAGCTTCTGAAGCTTCTTGTTTCATTCAATCTGACAGCATTGCAGAAGATGGGAAGGTTGATGGCATGAAGACCAATTAGCAGATACTTGCAGTAGTCCAGGTAAAAGGTGAAGTGGTACAGTGGACAGCACTCTGGGCCTGGAGTCAGGAAAACAAGTTCAATCCAGCCACAGATATTTACTGGCTATGTAATCCTGGATGGAGAATGGAGAGTTGAATATAATTCTGAGGTGGCAAACTTGGATATGCAGAAGGATAGTGGTGTCCTTCAACAGAAATAAAGAAGTTTGGAACAGGAGTAAGTTTATGGAAAAAAATAATCAGATCAATTTTGTTCACACTGAGTTTAAGATGCCTATGGGATAGAGATGTCCAGCAGGTTATTGGTGATACAGGCCTGAAGATTTGGAGAGAGACTAAGACTAGATATAAACATCTGGAAGTCATCTGCATAGAGATGATAATGAAATCCATAGCAGCTATTGAGATTCCTGGGAGTGAGGAGAGAAAAGAAGGTCAAGGCAGAATCCTGAGGGTACATCTATTGTTAAAGGGTGGTGTATAAATGATGCTACTGCTTAGAGCCTGACCCACATAGCTATTATAAAAAGGAGCAACCTACAGTATGTTGGAACCAGTTCAAACAAGTACCAGAGAGCTTGTTAGATTTTCTGTGCTCTTCTTTACATTTCAGAAATTTTACACATCAGAACACTATAAATGTAGACCTTTTTGATGGTTTTGTTGTCTAGATTTAAGAAGGTGATGCAGAAAATAGATTAAACTTTACAGTGTCATATTTTTTTGGAGAGCTAGTTATTAAACATTGACCACAACAGCCCTAGCAAGCAACCCTCATTGAGAAAGGGCCTGCTACCAAGCAGCGACCAAATGACAGTGGCCAGTTAAGCCCAAGAGGCTTGAATGCCCTCACACAGTCAGCCCTGATGGCTGCCACAGCTATTAAAGAACCATGAAAGAAAGTTCTCCCCATTGAAGTCCTTATTAGAATATGAGCTCTTTGGGAGCAGGCATGGTCAAGCTTTCTAGATTTATTTGGTGTTTAGCACATAAGAGGCACTTAACAGATCATTTAAAAATTTGTCATCCAAAAAGGAAACTGAGGAGCTATCAGGTAGGGAGGAGAACAAGGAGAGATCTTTGTTGAAAATCCCTTGGGAAGAAGCAGCAAAATAGAGCAGTGGTGTTAGATTGTTAGGTCTAGACTGTGAAAGACCTGAATTAAAACTTGATCTGAGATACCTCCTAGCTGTATGATCCTGAGCAAATCATTTAACCTCTCTTATTTTCAGTTTCCCGAGGATAATAATAGACCCAAACTCCCAGGATTGTTGTGAGAATAAGTGAAGATATTTTCAAGGTACTTTACCAGCCTTAAAGATCATAAATGTTACAATCATCATCACTGTTATCATTAAGAGAGAGTATCTATGCTTTTTTGCTTCCTGGCCATCATGGTGGCAGGCCTCTGGCTGAGGGTCCTCCCACGCCACAGGTAGGAAAAGGGTGGCTGCAAAGAAGACAAAAAAGTCACTAGAGTCCATTAACTCAAGGCTCTAGCTGGTCATGAAAAGTGGCAAATACATGCTAGGCTACAAATAGCCCCTGAAAATGATCAGACAAGGCAAAGCCAAATTGGTCATCTTAGCCAACAACTGCCCAGCCTTGAGGAAATCAGAGGTTGAATATTATGCTATGTTGGCCAAAAGTACTACAGCAGCAGTAGTACTGGGAAGTACTACAGCAGCAGCTCTCGACCTGTGGGTCACAACCCCTTTGGGGGTCAAATAACCCTTTCACACAAGTCACAGGGGTCTCCTAAGACCATCGGAAGGTCTTAGGAACAGAGACACCACTCCTCTATCTGTCTCCAGGTGGGTCCACCTACATGCTGATACGCCTACATACAAGTATTAAAGGGTCGCAGCATCAGGAAGGTTAAGAACCACTGTACTACAGCTTATGTACACTGGCTGTCATTGATTCAGGTGATTCTAATAGCATTAGAAGCATGCCAGACAGACCAGTGCTAAGTAAATTACATAAAAGTATACTTTAATAAATCAGGTCAAAACTTACTTAAAAAAAAAGAGCATCCAGGCAAAGGCATAGGCAACAGTGTCAGACATTGCAGAGGTAAACAAGGATGAAGAATGTGAAAGGTTCACTGGATTTAGCATTTATGTAATCATTCATAACCTCAGAGAAGACAGTTTCAGTTGAGTAATGGAATTAGAAGCCAAATTGCAAGGCAGTGAGTAGAAGATGAAGTTATGGAGATATAACAGGCAACAATCCATACACAGAAGATGCAAAGGAGCCTACTTCCATAAAGGCATAATAACCTCTAACAAAAGATCTCTCCTTGTTCCCTGAATTAGAGCATGTAGAGGTATTCTGTGATGGTTTGGGGTTCATGAAAAATGTACCTACTAGCAAAAGTGAGACATTTGCTTTGCTCTGGCTGCTTCATGGTTGTTCTGTGGATGAAGACAAGGCTCCAAGGGGAGAGGTCAACATGTGACCCTGAATATGGACCTCTCTTCATTGCATCTTTGCATTTGTGTTATTCTGCCCTTAGATAAAGGTGATTAGGAATGATCACACCTATGTGAGTTTTGAAAGGGCAAGAGGGCTAACCACTAGAGTCTAGGAGTTGGAGTCCATCTGGAGTTCCTGATCTGCTGGATGATATTTGAAGAGAAATAAAATCCAAGTTTCTTGCTTTACCTACCCCGCCAGTAAGAGAGAGATGCAGACTTATCTATCCATCAGCCTTGCTATATTTGGAAGTAGACAGAGCCAAGGAGATTTAAGTTCCATTCCTATCTCAGATACCTGGACAATCTCTTCCATCCTCAGTTTCCTCACCCACAAAATGGAAATAATACTGGTACCCATGTGACAGGGTTACATGAGGAGGATTACATGAGATAATCTTTACAAAGCACTTTGGATCTCTTAAAGTGCTAATAAATACTAGCTATCATTAGTTTGAATTAGCATTCACAATGTTACAACTCAACAATTTATCACTAAAATGGTCGCATAGTTTTCACTGAAGTGGTCACATAGTTCTGAACAAAATACAATCATTTAGTAACTCAATCATTCAATCATCTGTAAGGAGACTTGCCTTCTTAAGGGGCAGAGCCTTGCCTCCTTAAGGGGCACAAAGTACAAAAGTCAAGTATTCCACCCATGGGGTGCAATTAAGTTACAACTTCAACAGTCACTACTCAGTATTCTCTTAAGGAGTAGTGGGAAGTACAAAAGCCATCCACTCCTAGGTCACAAGTAAATTACAATTTCATCAGTCACTACTCAGTATTCATGGAGAGGTCTTTTCATCTTGACTTGAGGCAGGTAGCTCCTACATGAACCCACCAAACTGTCACCTCAGTTCAAAGGCAGACAGCTCCCAGTTGCTTGTCCAGCTCTCTGTGCAGTTCCTGCTCCACATTGAAGCTCACAGTGTCCATTCCATCTCAAATTCTTCACAGTCTCTGTTCCTGGGAAGACAAGACTTAACAAAGCCACAAGAACATTCATGCACATTAACAAGTCACAACATTTGTACAAAGTATCGGCACCACTGTCATGCTTCCTCAGTCCTCAGCAGTTCCAGCACCACAAGTTCCTTTCTCAAAATCAAAATCACTTTATCCAGCTTCCATGTGGCTTGCTCCAAGAAATTCTGTCTCAGTTCTCAATTCTCACTCCTCTTCTCAGTTCTTCTCAATTCTTAGTTCTGTCTTCAGTCCAGCAGCAGCTGCCTTGACTCCATGATGCTTACCCTAAGAAATTCTGACTATCCAGCTTGTGCTCTTTCTTATATAGATATTAGCTCCTCCCCATTCATCTTCTTCCTGTTATGTGAGCAACAGGGGTTCATACCTCTTGTTTCTTTACAAAGACTTCATTTGAAACTAGGTGTTAAGAACTGTGAGCTTGACAATGCAAAGGGATCTTCAAATTTCATTATTATTTCAAGGGGCAAATGCTAGGTAGAAATAGTGGGTTTTTTTTTTAACCTATTCTGTGTAGGAACTAAAAAATTGTAAGAGAATGTGCCCCTAAATGTAGACAGTGTTCTAGGAAAATAAGTCCAGAGTGTGACTAGCAAGGTAATAGGATTAAATAGCTTTTTTTCTATAAGATTCACTGTGAAAGGGAGGCAAAGGAAAAATTGGTAGCTTAAGGAAATGACTTTGAAGTGAATCATTAAAAAAAGTTTCTTAATGTCTTTTGTTTTTATAATATCTTTATTACCAAATATGTTTATTCATGAGCACTGAACATCTTTCCAATCACTTAAGTTATTGTGGCACACACACATACACACACAGATGAGGTGATGGGATCAAAGGTATATCTATAGCTACATAATATACATATGTATTTAATAAAGATATTTTATATATAAATATTTATTCTATATATAAAGATATATACCTATCTTTTTCAGCAGATTGTTACCATTCTAATCCCCTTTAATCTTTGAATCTTAAATCGCTCCCTATCTACTGGTTCCATTTTTGGTGTCTACAGCATGCCCACAGAAGACCGAGGTCTCCTCCATTGTTAAAAATATATATAAAATTCTCAAAAGATCCTCTCATTATGCTATTTTCCTCCTACCTTTCTCAGCCATACTCCTTGAAAAAGTGCTTTATACTTGGTGCCTTCATATCCTCTCACTTTTTGAAAAAACCCATTGTAATCTGGCTTGTGACCTCACCACTCAACTCAGGCTGCCTTCTTATGATGATGTAGGTGAATTTGTGGCTATGCATGCAATCAGACAATACTAATGTTTACCTGTGTAATGTGTACCTTCCATGTAATTTCATATATGTGTTGATGTTAATTATTGCAAGTTTCGAGTTAGGCTTCTGTTTTGTTATTTTGCTATTATGTTTACTTGATTACATCCTAGGGCTGTGCATATAGTTAGCAATGCACCCTTTTACTGTTTGTTATTTGCCTATTATCATTAACATGCATTATTTGCATGTTATCATGATAACATTAGCATGTTATCCTGCATGCTAATGATCATGCATGTTTGTTATCTGTTTGATGTTGCTATGTAATTATGTAATTGTTATTATCCACTATTGTATGAGACCTTAGTATCTGCCTTGTACCTGTGCCCAAAGGTCTAGCTTCTTTTGCCATTTACCTTGCCATGGAATCCTCTGACACATATATTGTTTCCCCCATTAGAATGGAGACTCTCTGTCTCTTCTATCTGTATGCCCAGTATCTGGCAGTGTATGGCACATAGTAAATACTTAACAAATGCTTTTAAATTCATCCATCTATATTGAAATCATTTTTGCTAACTCTGAATTGCTAACTCCTTATGATTATTTGCTTGTGTTTTAGGGATATGCATGTATTATTAGAATGTACATGTGCTGACTGGCTGACTTCAATGTAAGCAAGCACTAAGGAAGCCTGCCCAAAGATGCTTTGTGCTGTGCCACATCCATTGCATGTTCTTTAATGTAAATTTGCTATAAAAGGTGCCATGGGATGATGTTATTTTGTATTGAAGATTGTTGTTGTGAGTTAGATTGTTTCATTCTTTATACCTATATCCCCAGAGCCTAGCACAATGCATTATATTTTAGGTAACATTGGTTGGTTGTGATGTATTTTTATAGGCTTCAAATAGGTCTCAGCTGATTTTGTGAGGAGCTACAACACTTCTGGCTCTGGGGAGAGGTATCTCCTCTTCACTAAGCTCACCATTCTCACAGGTATTACAAAGGGTCCATGAGATGTAGGAAATGGCTATTGCATCTAAGTAGACTTTTCACTCATAGTTCTAAGATGCCCACAATGATGAACTTGGCATTGGAGAAAGATGTTGGGACAGGTATAGGGCACTAGGAACCATCTTGCCTGCCCACATGAGGCAGTAGAATAAAGAAGAAGCTGTGACAGACATGCTGAGGCTAAATCCTTTATTGTCCAAGTTGAAAACTGAATTCTGGGGCCAATGCCTTGTTGATAGATCTGAGAAGTCACAAAACCCAAGGCATGACAAGAACAGAGATACAAACAGTGGAGATCAGACAAATTGGGGATCAGTGAAAGGAGATTTTAGAGTGGACTACTGAATCTTGCCCTCCCTCCTACCCCCCCACCACTTAGTATCTGACACTTTCATTTTCTCTATTTTGTCCCTGATAGGTGAGCCTTCCATTAAATGACCAAGCACTCCCTTTCTGTCTCCTGCCTGCCCTTTTCATTGAGAGGGGAATAGCAAAAAGGGAATATGAAGCTTATTTTGCTCCATTTCATTTGCAGCATAGGCAACCAACATTCTGAAGGCCCTGTTCACTGATTGATTTCTGTTTCCCTACCTATGCATTGATTCTATCAATACAAAAAGCCCATGGCTGCCAATCTTAATGGTTAATGATGGCAGCAGGGGTGAGTCTGAGAGGTGAAGTGGTATTTTTTCTCTTAAAGGGACAGGAGGCATCTTACCCCTTTGCAGACATTGGGGCTGAGGTAGAGAGGCCCCCAAATCAATGAGATAGAGTTAGTATATGAATCCTGTCTATCCCCTAGATGCATCAGGACAGTTAAGAAAAACACAGAAAGAAAAGTGAGCTAAGGAAAAGTCCAAATATGTTTGGGGGTAGAACTGGTACTGAGTTTATTTGACCTTGGAATTGCTGCAGCAAGAAATTACTACTGGTTTGGGGACTGTAAAATGGTATTAGAAGGGGACAGGCTGGGGCGAGGCAGTTTTGAATCATGAACACAGGGTGCGGTGACATAGTTGGCAAAATGAAGATCTATCTATTGCCCATTGAGGAGTCAATCAAAACAAGGCTTACTGGTTGGATATTTTTCCTGAGACCTGGTCTATTCAGCTTTGACATTTAAAACATTCACTTATTTTACAGATGGATTATAACTGTCATTGGCAGAAAAACTGATTAACACCACATTTATATATCTCTATATGTTTTTCCGTAAAATAACCCTAAGAGGTAGGAATTATAATAATGTATTTATAGGGAGCTTTAAGGGTAGAAAAGTACTTTACAAATATTATCTCATTTGATCCTCACAATGGCACTGGAAGGTAGATATTATTATTCCCATTTTGCAGATAAGGAAACTGAGGAACAGAGGTTATAAGTGACTTGCCCAGGGTAACGCAGTTATGAATCTGAGACTGGATTGAACGCAGATTTTCCAGACTTCGGTTTCAGTGCTCTATCCATGGAGTCATTTCTAGCAGCTCCTAGGAGCTCTAAGAGGTATAAGCAATTATTATCCATATTTTGCAAATGAAGGAATTGAATCTCAGGGAGGTTATAGGACTTACCTAGGATCAGTCCTTCAGTCTTTTGTCTGTAACATGCTCCGTGGTACCAGGCAGAGCTACTAACATGATAGCAATTTCTCTTCAGCTACACTTAGCTTCACAACACACTTAGCTCCTCCCCTGTCCCCCCCTCCTCTAATAGAATAAAGAACAAAAATCTTCAGTATCTGTCACCCTTTTGGCAGAGCAGCAACTTCTGAAGACTGGGAAGAGGGGAATGTGGAGAGGGAACTCTGGTTGGAAGAGGTCAGTTCAGGCTATCTGTGATGGTCTTATTACCAACATGCAGCACTGGACTCCCTGGTTTTGTTTCTAGCCCTTTGTGGGAAATGATTTTCAGTTTTGGAAGTTCTAAAACCAAATGTTACTGGGTTGAGAACCTCAGAAGTAAGAGAGCTCATCCTATTTTTAATCAGGAAGAAAGCAACACTTGACTAGCTCTATGGAAAAAGTTTGCAAAGTAAAACTGTTCTACCACATTCCAGGATAATTGCACTTGATAGAGCACAACAAATAATCTTACAGCTACCTAGGTGATTTTAGTTGTCTATTATACATACAAATGAATGTATGCACACACATTGCACAGGATAAATCCCATATACACACAATACTCTATTTTCCTTTCTTTGCTTTGTAGCACTTTTCAAAAAATATGCTGGAAAATCATTTTATTTCTGATGCTGCTTCGTTGTGATTGTACTTAGTAATAAACATAAGACTGGAATTTACAAAGTCATTTTCTTTCTTTGCTGGGATCATATTATGCCCTAGAGCTGCCCACGTTTTCAGCAGGTATGAGAAGTGCTTAAATGTAGCAGAATGTGCACAACAGGGATGTTTTTAGAAGTTGGCCTTATGCCGAGGATCAATTTTCTAGGACTGTGCTTTTGAAAGTGGAATCTAAATAGTGATTCCGCTAGACTTACCTCTTCAAAATAAAATGCTGAAGAACAAGAAGGAAATTGAGCAAGGGGACATTTTCAAGTTGTGGCCTGTTCGGGGTTTAACTGGATTTAACAACATCATTATATGCTGGTGCCCTAAGAAAAGGTTAATTAAGGAAACTTAGAACATTTTTTTTTAATGAGCAAACTGTAAGTTTTAGTCTTCAAAGAAATTTTAATTTGAGGCAGTGGTATACATCTATCAAAAAATAGGCATTTGTCTACCTGCTACTCAGTTTAATTAAATAAATAATTATTAAGGTTCTACTACAGATAGTGTGGCAGAGTGAATAAAGAGGTGGCCTTGGAGCCAGTCTCACCTCTCACACCATCCTGGTTGTGTGACTTTAGACAAGTCTTGTAACCTCTCAGTATTTGAAGCCACTCTCTACAAGGGTACTTAATTTTAGGGACATATGGGGTGCTATGGGAGGACTAGCACCTCTGTTGGGAGGGCTTGCTGAGCCCTTTTCAGGGCTCCTCATTCATCTTTGGTGTTTACCTCTTATTTAGCACTCACCTGTGGCTCCAAGTAGCCTGGTAAAAACCTCCTGCCGGACGGATAACCAACAGATCACAAACTTATTGGGGAATTGAGGGGATGTCTACCCCAAGCATGTGAAGACTTCCTCCTGAGGAATGATCAGAAGAGAACAATTTGCTCTAACAGCCACAAAGGGTGTCTGAAGCAGGTGCTGTGGAGTGCTTAGAGTGTGGTCGGACACTAAGATGCCAAGATCTCTCACTGCATCCTCAGCCATTGATAGTCATCTCGACTTTTGTCTTGCCACTGGACATGCGTGATCTGGAAGAGAGAGAGAGGCTGATGAATTTGCAACTCTGCCTCACAAATCCAATTCATACCCAAGTCAAAACATCACCCCATGATATCACTGGTCCTCTTTGAAAAATGAAGGACAAACAACGATTTAATCTTACAATTGTGCAAATGTTAGCTCCTTAAAGGCAGAGACTATCTTTCAAATCCTTTTGTACTCCTAGGACTTAGCATAATGTCTGGTACATGTTATTATTTAGTCATGTTCAATCATGTATGGCAAATCATGGCCCCATTTGGGGTTTGTTTCTTTTGGGGGGTGGCAAAGACACTGGAATGGTTTGCAATTTTCTTCTCCAGTTCATTTTTCACAGATAAAGAAACTGAAACCAACAGAGTTAAGTGACTTGTCCAGGGCCACAGAACTAGTAAATGTCTGAGGCTAGATTTGAACTCAGGAAGACGAGTCTTCCTGACTTCTGTCCTAGCACTCTATTCAATGTACCAACTAACTGCCCTGGCACATAGTAGGTACTTAACAAATGTTTATTTAATTGAACTGAGTTAATCTTTTTCTTTTATTGGTCACATGGACCCCTTTGGAAGTCTGGTGAAGCCTATGGACCCTTCTCAGACTAATGTTTTTAAATGAATGCATAGAACAAAATACATAGGCTACAAAGCCTGGGCATAAAATAGAATACAAAGTCAAATAGGATAATAGTCCATCTTCTCAAGTCCCTCCACTATGGGAGACAGAATATACACAAAAATAATATAAAATGGATCACACGTGCACAAAAGAGGCATAAAGTACACAGTGAGTTTTAAGATAGAAAAACAACTTCTAAGGGGGCTTGTGGGAAGCAGTGAAGGCCTCAGGGAGGAAGTAGCCTTTGAGATGAGTCATGGAAGGAGTCATTACAGGCTAAGATAGATATAGAAGCATGCTGGTGCAGGTTATATTTGGAGAGGACAGCAATTGTCCAGTTTGTGCTGTAGACAAATTTGGGAGGGAGAGATATTATGAAATTAGGATAGCAAGATAAGGTGGTGTAATGGTAATGGAATTTGGAGATGTCCCTGAATTGACTTGGCTTTTGGGTTGAGTGTTAAGACCCAGAGCTTGTGAATCCCATTTGTGGGATGGACTTGTTGACATGAAGAGAGGGGGCCGACCTGGGAGGAGCCATGAATGGAAAGGAAGGCTCAAGCCCAGAGAAGGCCAGAAGTACTTTTGGGAAGAGCAGTATCCAGTGTCGTGGTGCTTGAGTTGCTGAGAGAGACTGCTAAGAGCCCATTGGAGCTGCCCAGGACTTTTGAGGACTGCCATCTGGAGCTGCTGAGAACTGAGGAGGCATGGCTGTGATGCTGGTATTTTGTCTGTCTGCTTTGATGTTGTTTTTCCAGATTCACCTGATGGTGGACAGTGCTGCTGTTGTGGCTGTTGGTGCAGAAGCCCTGAAGAAGGACTTTCTTGTTGTATGTTCACAGAAATCCCGGAAGGGGGCCTTGCTGATACTTTCAGGGGTTCTGGGACTGTTCTACAGGCAGAGTGTGACTTGATGAGGACACTGAGGCTATGGCTTTGTTGAGCCTTGTCTCCCCAGAAACTGAGATTGCTGAGGGCTTGCCTGGAGTCAAGATGAAAGAAGGGTCTTTCCTTGGCCTTTCCATGCTGAGATGTTTTCTTGACCTTGTTATGGCTTAAGGGTGGATGGCCTTTTGTGCTTTCCTTCTCCCTTTTGAGAAAGTGCTTGGTGTTAATGGATGGTATTGTAATTACTTCGAGTCCAGGGGTGAGAAACCTTTGGTGTTTTTGTGAGTGTATTTTGTTTATGATTAGAAACTGATCTCCATTTGAGAAAAACTCTGTCCATTTGAGGAGAGACTTTGACTGACTAAAAGAATGTACTGCCTAGGGGTGGAGTAGTCTGATCTCCATTTGAGAAGAAACTTTGACTGACTAAATGAATGTACCCTCTAGGGGTGGAGTAGTACCTGGACTGAATTAAGAACTTACTTGTGAAATGAATGAGTTATACTGTATTTTGATTTTCCCTGTTCTGTGAATGTTTGCTGAATAAATGGGGCTTGCTATGCTGGTAATCCGAACCTTGGAAGTTGCCTTTGCTTGGCATTACAGGTGGCATCAGATTTAATGTCAAACTAATGAGCTTGGATTTTATTCAGTAGACCCTAGAAAGTCACTAAAGGTTTTAGGGCCTTGATCCTATAAATTAGGCATGGATTCCTATGGCCCCCAAATCAAAGAAAGCAGCAATTCCTAGCAGCTCAAACAAACACATAAGACAATTTTGAGTTTACTCGAAGATCCTATGACTTGTGCTATTAGAAATTTATACATTGTAGGAGTCATAGCTTAAAATAGCCAACTTCTACTTGTTAGTTACATATATTTTCCTATTTGCCAGTGTAGAGAAACTGTACTGGGGGATGGGAAAATTTATGTGACCCCTACAAAAACTTTTAAACATTTATTGGCATAATAGTCTTGTTGCCATTTGGAAATAATGTTACATAGCATAATACACTGATTAAATAATTCACAAATAAAATAAAATAAACATCTTAAATGTATGCCTACAAATATATATCAAACACAGTATATGGAGATATATGTGTAAAATATGCTTTATCTTAGAATAACTAGTAATACGTATAGCTACATTAGCATAGTGCTTACTACGTGCAAGGCACCATGCTAAGCATCATTTTACAGATGGGAGAACTGAGGCAAATTAAAATGATTTTCCCAAGATCAGATAGCTAGGTTGGAACTCAGATCTTCCAGACTCCATTGTGCCACCTAGAAAAATGTCTGTCAAGTCTAGAACTATGAAAGGAGACAGGACAGTACCACATAAAGAATATGATTAGGTAAAGAAGAAATAAAAAAAGATCTTTCCATTGGTGCTCTCTTAGCAGATAGGCATTTATTTAGTCTAAATATTCATCAATGATATAGAGAAATACATTTTAGCCAGATGTGGTGATTTCTGGCCAACTTGTAGTTTAATATCCTGAATTTTGTAGTAGAACCTTCAATTATTCTAGATTCAAAAACCATGTGAGTGAATGATTTAGTGAGAAATCATCTAAATCATAATATCTAGCTGGCCCCACACCATGCTTCATATCCATCTACCCTTGCTATTTTACCATTTACTCTGCTACAGCTTCTGCCACCTGAAATAGCACCAGGCTTGGGAGAATTAATTCACTCTCAGGTTGAGCTGTCCTGATAAGTAAGTGTGTAAAACCTCATCTAAACCACCCTTTTTAGTACCATATCCCATCTTCATTGGGCATCTAGTCATCTTCTCTGTTAGCATTCCTGTATTCTCTTCCACTATGCTTTTTGCTTTTTGTCCTAGGAATAGTAATCAAATTAATACTTTTATTGCCCTAGAAAGGACATGAAAATTATCTGTCTTATGGTTGCAGTTGCCATTTCTATGACACCCCCCCCCCCAGAACAAAATTCTCTTGCCTGGTTATCATTCCCAGTAAGTGTAGTCTCCCTCTATTAAGATGTAAGCTCCTTGTGGACAGGTACTATCTCATATTTGCATTTGTAAAAACTGCCTAAATTAAGAAAGTTAATTAAGTACTATGTTCATCCTTCAATAGGTCTAATCCAATTCATACCTTGAATGTCCCAAGAGCCTACCACAGAGCCTGGCACATAGTAGGTTTATCACAAATGCTATTCATTCATTCATTCATATGACTTTTTGTTTTTATGGTGATTGGAAACATATTTCCAGAGTCATATATTTCTATACATACCAGTCTTGTATGTTACTAAGAAAAGGTTATTAAAAAAAATAAGGGGAAAAAAGATAATGAAAGGTGCTTAGGTCTTTGAGTCTTCTTTCATTAAGCAATCAACAAATATTGAAACACCAAGCCCTCTCAGGCTGTGGGGACTCTAAGAGAAATGTAAGGGTACGTTCCTGCTCTCAAAATGCTTATAATTAATTTTGAGATAAGTTCTACACATATTAACAAATTAGATAAAAACCTGGAAACTTAGGGGATGCCCATCAGTTGGGGAATGGCTGAACAAGTTATGGTATATGAATGTGATAGAATATTATTGTGCTATAAGAAATGGGAAGGAGATGGACTTCATATTTACTTGGAGAGGCTTATACAAATTGATGCTGTGAGAAGAGCAGAACCAGGAAAATTTTGTACACAGTCACAGATACATCATATGTGTGACGACCAACCTTCATAAACTGGACTCTTCTCAGCAACGCGCAGATAAAAGATAACTCTACAAGTCTCAGAATTGAAAGAGATACCTACACTCAGAGAAATATCTAGAAAGACCAGAGTTTAAATGGAGACTGAAGCAACACATGCTATTGTTCTTTTCCATGTTTGGTTTTGTTTCTTTTTTTTTCTTTTCCCATTATTCATTCCATTGGTTACAATGCTTCTATACAACCAGACTATTGTACAATGTGAAAGTGTTTGCAGATCCCATACATGATTGTATGCCACCAAGGGGCAGGGGAGAGAAGGGAGGGGAGAAAATCTGAAACTCAAGTGATTCTGTAAATGAATCTTGTAAACTAAAAGTAAACAAACAAGTCAATAAACTAAAAAAACAAATTAGAGTATGTACAAGGTAGAATTATAAGCAAGTACTAAATGGTATAATAGAAGAATTCTAATAAGGAGAGGTTAGTGTGACTTGAAGTAGTCAAAGAATGCTTTACCAGAGGAGTTATGAATTAGATTAGGCCTACTGAAGGATTAATTCAGCACTAAGAAGCATTTTCTTGCCTTAGTTCAGGCATTCTTTATCACTTGCAGCTTCTAGGGCAGAGACAGACTAGACATACTGAATAAGTGCTACCTACAATCAAGCTCTTCACCAATCTGAACAAAATTTGAACATTTTGTAGTCTTTTCAATTGGGTTAAGAAGAGAAAAGACAAATGAGCATAACAGGTAACATATTAACAGGGTACAGTTGCAGCAAATTGAGCTGCAAGATGCAAAGTTTCCCATGGGAAAGAAAATGTCTTATAGTCTTTGAGGGTAGCAAGGTCGAATCTGCTTATAGACCCTTTGCAGTAAAGTCAAGTTTTGTAAGTACAAAAAAAAGCATTTAGGCTTAGAATTCTATTTGAATATGCCTTAAAGGATAGGTAAGAGAAAGGAAAGAGGCTATGTAAGGCAGGCAGTATTGCAGGGATGAATAAAACAAAGAAAAGAGATTGGGATGATCATGCAACAGAAGACAGGAACAAAAATGCATCATTTTCACTTTCCAGAGCTTTATCAGAATGTAGAGAAAACAACCAAGGGAGTTTGGTGAGCATCTCTACATTAACTAATTGTTCATATATAATAATAAAGCATTAGGCTCTCTGGGTTGAACTTTATAGCTTTCTTACTAGGTAAGGAAATAGTAAGGAAATCAGAAATTCAGTTTAGGGTATTTGTTGTACTTAAAGGTATTTCAGAAATACCAGATTGAAGCAGGAAGTGCCAGACCAAGTCATGCTAATGTATCATTCAGGCAGTATTCTGATCTCTGAAAGTGGCCCCAAAGAATGTTTTGCAGGAGAACATGATACCTGTCTTTTATAATGCTTCTATCTTTTTTCTCTTTTAAGAGCCCAAAGGTACTAAATAGTTACGCCACTAAAAAAGGGTGACATTACTAACCTACTTTCAAAAGGTTGAATTTATTTTTTTTCCAATTTACTTATTTATTTTGAGTCTTCAACATTCATTTCCACAAGATTTTGAGTTACAAATTTTTCTTCCCATCTTTCCCCTACTCCTCACCCCTTCCCCCAATCTCTTTTCTCTTATATCCTCCCTCATTCCCCCCTCCCAACTTTCCAGTAGGGAAAGATAGATTTCTACACCCCAGTGCCTGTATATCTTATTTCCCAGCTGCATGTAAAAAAGCAATTTTTTAAAAACACTTGTTTTTAAAACTTTGAGTTCCAGATATTTTCCTTTCTTCCCTCTTCACCCACCCCTACTGGGAAGATAAGTAATTCCCTCTAGGTTTTACATGTGTAGTTATGCAAAACATTTCCATAGTAGTTATATTGTTAAAAAACTATAATTCCCTCCATCCTATCCCGCCTCCCCGATTATTATATTTTCTCCTTTGACCCTGTCCCTTTTCAAAAGTGTTTTCTTCTAACTACCCTCTCCCCCAATCTGCCCTCCTTTCTATCATCCCCCCTCTTATCCCCTTTCCCCTATTTTGCTGTAGGTTAAGAGACCCAAATGAGTGTGTATGTAATTCACTCTTTGAGCCAAATTCAAAGAGACTAAGGTTGATCCATACCCTTTCACTTTCCTGCTCTTCCCGTCAATTGTAACAGTTTTCTCTTGCCTCTTTTATATGAGGTAATTTACCCTATTCTACCTCTCACTTTCTCCTTCTCCCAATATATTCATCTCTCACCTCTTAATTTTATTTTTTTAGATATCATCTCTTAATATTCAACTCATCCTGTGCCCTCTATGTATACATATACATACATATGCACACAATCACATATATATATTTATACACTAATACACCCTCCTATACATACATATATATGTATGTATACACACACACATTTATTTCCTTTAACTATCTTCATACTGAGAAAAGTCTCATGAGTTACATTTTTCCACGTACGGATGTAAATAGTTCAACTTTAATAAGTTCCTTATGATTTCTTTTTCCTGTTTACCTTCTCATGCTTCTCTTGCTTCTTGTATTTCAAAATCATATTTTCTGTTCAGCTTTGTTTTTTTCATCAAGAATGCTTGAAAATCCTCTATTTCATTGAATGACCCTATATTCCCCTGTAGTATTATACTCAGTTTTGCTGGGTAGGTGATTCTTGGTTTTAGTCCTAGTTCCTTTGACCTCTAGAATATCATATCCCAAGCCCTTCAATCCTTTAATGTAGAAGCTGCTAGGTTTTATGTTATCCTGATTGTGTTTTCACAATTCTCAAAGTGTTTCTTCCTGACTGCTAGCAGTATTTTCTCCTTGACATGGGAATTTTGGAATTTGGCTACAATATTCCTAGAAGTTTTCTTTTGGGGATCTTTTGTCAAGAGGTGAGTGGTAAGTTCTTTCTATTTCTATTTTGCTTGCTGATTCTAGAATATCAGGGCAATTTTGCTTGATAATTTCTTGAAAGATGATGTCTAAGCTCTTTTTTTAGGCAGTCCAATAATTTTTAAGTTATCTCTTCTGGATTTATTTTCTAGGTCAGTGGTTTTTCCACTGAGATAGTTCACATTGCCTTCTATTTTTTTCATTTGTTTGGATTTGTTTTACAGTATCTTGATTTCTCATAAGGTCATCAGCTTCTAGTTGCTCCAATCTAATTCTGAAGGAATTATACTCTTCAGTGAGCTTTTGAAATTCTTTTTCTATCTGGCAAATTTGGCTGTTTAAGGCATTCTTCTCCTCATTGGCTTTTTGGACATCTTTTGCCATTTGAGTTAATCTATTTTTTAAGGTGATATTTTCTTCAGTCAGGTTGTTGACTCTCTTTTCGTGATTTTCTTGCATCATTCTCATTTCTCTTCCCAATTTTTCCTCCACTTCTCTTACTTGATTTTCAAAATCCTTCTTGAGCTCCTCCATGGCCTGTAACCACTTCATATTTTTCTTGCAGTCTTTTGATGCAGGAGTTTTGACTTCACTGTCTTCCTCCTGCTCCATGCCTTGATCTTTTTTGTCTCCAAAAAAGAATTCTAGTCTGTTTGTGCTTCCTCTGCTTGCTCATATTGCCAGCCAATTACTTGACTTTTGAACTCTTTGCCATGGTAGAACTCTGCTTCCAGAATGGAGAGAGCTTTGTCCCAAATCACTGGGGTTTTTGCAGCTGCCAGAGCTATTAGGAGGGTACCCTCTCTACAATCCCCACAAGCTCTGGCTCACTGGCCACACACACCAGGACTACCAATCTGGTGATCCAGATCCAAATACATTAAAGCAAAAGTGATTATACCCTGAATGGTTGCTTAATCCCTCTATGATCTGCAGGCCAGAAGCCCTTAAGGCAGCCTTGCAGTGACAGCTGCACAGTGGCAGTGCCTCTGCTGCTTCTCACCATGGGGTCAGGGGCTGGTCTGTCCCACCCCGTTCCAATGGAGTTCCACGTTGACCTTTTACTTTGTCGGTGTTTATAGGTTGAGAAGTCTGGAAACTGCCACAGCTGCTGGTGATTCTTTCTCCTGAAGTCTGCTCTGGCCACTGCTGGTCAGGGCCACCCTGGGGCCACAACCACACAGCTCAGGTGAAGCTGTGCTCAGCTCCCAGCTCTGTGTGACAGACTCTTCCTGTCTGCATGCTGGGCTTCCTTCAGCAGGAGATTTCCTTGTCTCTATCTCTTTGTGGGTACTGTAGCTCTAAAGCTGTGGTTCTCAACCTTCCTAATGCCGCAACCTTATAATACTCGTATGTGGGCACACCTGCATGTGGGCGCACCCTCCTGGAGATGGATAGAGGAGCCGTGTCTCGGTTCCTAAGGCCATCAGAAATGTGTTTTCCAATGGTCTTAGATGACCCCTGTTATCCCTGTGAAAGGGTTGTTTGACCTCCCCAAAGGGGACGTGACCCACAAGTTGAGAACTGCTGTAAAGCTTGTTTAGAGTAACTTTTTTTAGTGGAAGCTCAAGCCAAGTTTGTGCTTCTACTCCACCATCTTGGCTCCACATGGTATGAATTTCTAATTGTTTCTCAAGAGTGGTGATGGATTTCTGCCATTCCATCTATAAATAATCTTACCCACTCCCACTTCTATGATCTAGAACAGAAATAATCAGGGCAAGACAGATCAAAATGTATTTGGCCAATATTTAACAAAATAAATAAAAATACAATAAAACACAGACAACATTACATTTTTAAATTAAGTCAATATGTGATCTATAGAAATATGACCTATTCCTATTTAAGTCTGACACCACTGATCTCGGAAACCTGCAATAACCAAGTGGCCAAGAACAGAAAAAAAAACACTAATTAGCCCAAGTGGGCATTAAATTTTATTAAGCAGTTTGTTTTAATAAAATGAGCTAATAAGACTAACCAAACTGGAAGGCTAATCAGATTGTCACCTTTTTCCTAGCACATCATCAGTAACCTTAACATAAGACCTAGGCATAAAAATAGCACTGTAATGTATACTATATATAGGGTACTAGCTGGTATTTCAGTGCCCTTTCCTATCTTCAATCATGTTAGAGTGAAAAGTAGAACCATTTTGGAGCCTGGTCAATTACTATGGTTAGCACAGCAAATACATTCCTCCTATTAAAGTCCCGACCATTAAAAAAAATCTATTTTTTCTATTCTTGCAGAATAAACTAGGTTCAACTAACAGCAGTATTTGGCTACTATTATTCTCTTTTACTCCTTGAATCTTTTGCTTCCAAGTAAGATGTGAAGTAAAAAAGCTTAAACTCCCCCCAAAACAGTTCATGTATAACCTTTTTTTCAACCTTTTTTGGGGGGATGACAAAGTGACTAAATATAAAAAAAACTTCTCTAGAAATAATCTTCTAAACAAATTCTTTTCTTTTTTAATTTTTTGCTTTTTTTTTTTTTGGAGGAGTGTAACGTCATGCACAAGCAGATTCCCAGATTCCCAAAAGAATGCTACTGTGAACAGCTTTTAAGGTTCGGATTACACAGTAATAGTGAACACTCTGTTTATTCCATTACAAATCAAGGCAAACATTCAATCAATTCATAATAAAATAATCAATCTTCCACTCATGGAGCAACCATAGATCAACTCAATCAATCACACAACCTCCACCCCTTGATGTCCAGCAATCCTCAGTTTCATCCAAGGGGAGGCCTTTTTTTCATCTTGACTCTGGGTGATCTCTCTGATTCCCTGGATCCCCTTCCATGGTCCCAGCTCCCTCTTGAATCCAACAAACAGTCACCTGGATTCAGAAGCAGACAGTTGCCAGGCTCTCGTCCAGTCCTCAGAAGTAGACAGCTCCAAGATCCTTGTCCAGTCCTCAGGACAGTCCCTGGAACACATTGAAGTTCACAGGGTCCAGCACATTTCAACCCTTCACCACTTCTCTTGCCTGGAACTCGAGGATCAGCCAGGCCATGAACAAATGAAGTCTTATCCTGGTCATGCTTCCTCAGTCCTCCAGCAATTTAGCTGGCTGTAGGACCCAGAAAGAATATTGGCCTTCTTGGTGACCTTCACCAGATTCCATTCTCAAGAAAACTCCATCTGAGATTTCAGTCAGCTTCCAGATGCTAGGAGAGAAACACTCTCTCTCTTTCTCTCTCTCTCTCTCTCTCTCTGAATAAAACTCCAACTCACTTCCAGCAGCTCAGCTCCCAGATGCTGAGATAATCCTGCTTCCTCCACAGGAAAATTCCAATTTTGTGTCTCTGTCTCTAGAATTCTTCTTTATATACACATTGACCTCTTGTCTCAGCTAATCCTCTTCTTCTACCAACAGGGGAGTTCACGCCTTCTCAACAGTGGACAGGGCTCACACCTTCCAGATAGGGCTCATACCTTCCATACAGATCTCACACCTACCATACTTAGCCCTAAGTCTGCTAAACTGATTGCTGTTACAAGGGAGGGGTGTGTGTGTGAAGACAGGGCAATTGGGGTTAAGTGACTTTCCCAAGGTCACACGGCTTGTAAGTGTCAAGCCATCTGGGTTCGGATTTGAACTCAGGTCCTCCTAACTCCAGGGTCAGTGCTCTATTCACTGTGCCACCTAGCTGCCCCAATAAGTCAGGTAAAGTTTGGTAGAGTTTTAACCAGGAACTTTTGCACCCTGAATGTACTACAAATTGTGCCTGGGAAAAGTCAAATGAAAAGTGCCTTCAGTTAAGTGGGAAAGGGGAAAGATAGGGAAAATAATTCAGTAGTTGATTATCTGGTAGTTTCTATTTTAACTAATTTCTACTAACTAGATATTAATTGATGTTTCTGTTCTGCTAAAAGAATGAAAGTACTATCAATACTTAGTTCCTGTGGTTCAGTCCTAGTTAAGGCTCTGAAGTTTTGTATATATGAGCAGTCTATATCAAATTCTATTTAAGAAACTTGGCTAATTTGATTTCAAAAATTGGGAAAAAATAAAAACAAACTTACACATTGTTAGTAAGTTTAAATCTACCTCAACTTCTGCACATTGTAAGATTTAAAAAAATAATGAACATTAAATAATTAACCCTCAAACATCTCTGTGAGGCAAATGTATAATGGCTTATCACATTTAGACACAAAGCCTGTAAAATACTGTGGCCACATAAGTATTATTGACTGTTGGGGCTTCTATTTTCCATAAGCACAAATTAGACAACTTGTTATAATAACAATTAAGCAATTAGCTTTAGCTATAAAACAGACTTTTCATGAGTCTGATAAAAAAAAATAGTTACAGAACTTTAGAGTACTCTCTATCATTCATTAGTTTTATGTTTCAAAGATAAATTGGTTTCATAATTTAATATGCAGACATCCTGAAAAATACATAAAGATTAATAAAAAGCTAATATAATAGAGCCAAATTAACAACTAGCATATAAAATTTCTTATTTGGAAAGATTATGAGAATCTGAAAATTAAAACTCAAATGCTTAATGTATGCTTTGGAAACAAGATATTGAATGTGTCATATGCAATTTTCTTTACCCAAATTCTTCTCCTATGCCTATTCATGAAATGGGGGTGATCTTGGTATCTCAAAAGCCACAAACTCTGACAGCTTCTGTGCTAGAAAGGCCGCATGGAGAAGCTCAGTGATGATCTTCAAAATCTTTATCCACGGCCTAGCCTACTTCGGTTTTCTCCTACCTGGCTAGGTGTACGGTGAATTTTTTTGACCTCTATAACTTTGAAAGACCACCTGCTGAGTTGTACAATGCTTGAGATATGCATTGGTAGAGGGAGTATCCGTACCAATGAAAGTGGATAGGTGAAATAGAAATAAAATGGAACAAAACAGATTTATTGAAGATTTTTTCCTATAAGGAACCTGAGATAACAAATTAAATTGCTTAATTTAACTGGTATAAGAATCATATTGGTATCAGAGGATGCAATATAAATTTGATTATGTTTTCCCATATTTTTTATAAAAATGCTAACTCATTGCTTTTATCTTTAAAAGATGCGTAAGCTTCCAGATATGAGATGTGACATCTGAGAAATCCAAGACTCGTCTTATTTTACATTCCCTATAGACACTGATAGTATATGAAGTCACCAACCAGTAATTAAGTTCTTGTATCTTGGCTTATGACCATAATGGTAACAGTAATTAGCATCTTAAAGTATATAATGAACGTTAAATAATTAACCCTCCAACATCTCTGTGAGGCAAATGTATCACAGCCTATCACATTTAGACACAAAGCTTGTAAAATACAGTGGGCACATAAGTATTATTGACTGTTAGGCTGCTCTTTCCCATAGGCACAAATTAGACAACTTGTTATAACATAATTAAGCAATTTGTTTTAGCCACAAAACAGACTTTTCTTCAATCTGATGACCACTATTTAGACTAAACTCCATCTCAGTTATACCTGCAAAACTGTCTCTTTGTTGTTTAGTCACGTGCAGTTCTCCATGATCCCATTTGCTGTTTATTGGCAAAGATTACTGGAGGAGTTTGTTATATCCTTCTCCAGTCATTTGACAGATGAGGAAACTGAGGCAAACAGGGTTAAATGATTTGGCCAGGGTCACACAGCTAGTAAGTATCTGAGGCTGAATTTGTACTCAGGTCTTCCTGACTCCAGGCCAGGTGCTCTATCTACCATCCTGCCTAGCTGCCCCTCAGTGTCTCTTTACCCTACATGTTTCCCATCCCCAGTCCCTTCCTCCTTAACCCCGCCCCCAACATAGTTGGGTATGAAGAAACATAAAGAATCATAAAATGGTAGATAGTAGGAAAGAAGAAAGAGAGAGGCATCAGGATTAATGTTTCACATGGCTTGTGCCTGGACTACTTCCAATAATCTCCCAGTTTCTGACTCTAATCTCTCCCATTGTAATCTATGCTATTAGAGCAGGAAAATAAAAACAAAAAAACAAAACCTTTGTCTTCTTTTAATCTCCTTTTCATTCACTTAGTTATCCCCACTTGCTTTTTATACCTAGTTCTCTCCTCACCTTGACATACATTTATTATTATTATTTATTATTATTATTTTGGAGATGGGTTTAGAATGAATTCCAAGGAAATGACATCTTTGGTCCACTAATTGGCCAAAGGCCCTACCATTTTTCTAGTCCATTCTGCCCCATACTGTTCAGCTGTAGCCATTACAAATTTGTAATTTTTCAGAACCTCTTTCTAAAAACCTAATATCTAGAGGTGCCAAACATCCAAGGATTAAGGAAGAACCACGCCAATCTTGCTTTGAATGTGTCCTCTCTTGGTGAGGATACATTTTTTTTGGTGAACCAGAGGCCACTTTTTCTAGTTTGTTTTTCCTTTTTCCATGATTTTGTGAAAGACAGGGATTTTGGTAAGGGACATGTTTTGGAGCACATGGCAGTGAGAATTTGATAATAGGAAGAGATTTTCTCAGAACTCTGTTGGAATTTGGTTTGTGGCCCTCTTAGGCACTTATCAGATTTCAAGCCCCTCATGCTCCTAGCTGTGTACTGTTGTAAGAGTGAGAAGAAAGTTGTTGGAAATGGATATCCAAGCTACTTCAGTTTTCCTCAGCTTCCGTCCATTTCTGGGTAAAACCTCCCCTTAGCAGGAAGATAGGGATGGTGGCTCTCCTCTTGTCTGATCCTCCTAAGAGAAAAAGCACTGCTTAGGGAGTCGGAGGATCTGAGTTCTCTTCTGGTGTTTGTCACTGACAGTGGCTTGGAGCAAGTCCCCTCCCTCTTTCAGGTACAAATTTCCTTATCTATAAAATGAACAGGATTGGTTCAAGTGATATCAAAGACCTTTTTCCAGCTGTGTTTAAGATCTGAATTCTGGAGAGCAGGCAGATAGCAGGCATTGGAGTCAGAGGAACTGAGTTCAAATCCTAACTATGACACTGATTACCTAAGTCACTTAGCTTCTCTGTTGCTCCACTGTTCCCTCATTTGTAGAATAAGAGAAGTGGGGCTAGAAACTAATTCTTAATCTTGGCATGGAAGGCGGTAGTCTTGACCTTTTCTTTTGTTGGGGACCTCTTTGGGTGAAGCCCATTACCCCTTTCTCACAATAAATTTTGTAAATGAATAAAATAAATAGGATTACAAAAAAATTAGCTATATTGAAATACAATCATTAAAAAAAATCTTTTAAAAGGTCATGTTCCCTAAATTAAGAGCTCCTCTCTAGAATTTCCTACGTCTGGAAGTTCCTACGTCAACGAAGCTCGAGAAATACAATTATTATGGATGAACTTTAGTTCACAGGGGAGGGGAGTGAGGATGGTTCACAGTGAAAAGACCAGGGAGGAGAGTGCAGAAGGACGTGGCCTGTGGGGCTGCGCCTGCATGCGCGGCCCTCCCGCCTGCAGGGGGCGCGTCGCTGGGATTGAGTAGGGAGGAGACTGAAGAATCCTCCTTCCGCTCCCTGGACCGCCGAAGCGCGGCCGAGGAGCTCTGAGCTCGGCTACCTGTTCTGGGCGCCTCCTCTGAGCGTCACTTCCGTCCTGGCTCAGGCCTCCCTTAGTCTGGTGAAAGAGAAGCGCAAGGGGAAGCAGCCGCGCAGGCGCCGCTCGATTCTAACTGTCTGGGGTTGGGGCAGTGGTGGTCCTGGGACTGCCAGTCACTGCCCCCGGTTCCCGCCTCACGTCGGGGCCTCCTGGACCGCTTCTCTTCCTCCTTGCACGAGGATGCATATTCTTTTGTCTCGCGCAGAATGAACGGGCTACGACACCAGCTGGAGACCCCTCCCCTCTTGACTACCCCTATCTGATCGGCTGCCCTGGCTCTTTGCCCGTCCCAGTCCTCCGGCCGCAAAGGGGGCAGCGTGAACTTACTTATCCTTACTCGTGAACAACCACCACCACCTCCTCCCTTGCGCTGTATTGCTGAGCTTGCCCAGTCCGGTCTAAAATCCGGTTATCCGGGTTTTACTCAACGGTCGGGGAGCGGAGTAGTACCTGTACTTCCAGCCTAGGAGAAGAAAGGGGGAGGGGTGTGTGTGTGTGGGGGGGGGTGTCAAGTTTCCCTTACTTTGGTAGGGACTCCTTTGTACCACAGTCCAAGAGTTTTTAGGGTCAGGCTCTTTATTTGCTTCCTAAACCACAGCAGGCAAGATCTATCCCTGGCGCTGCAGGTAGACCCTTAGTGGGGGCCTTACAGATTGGTATGGATACACCGTCATAAGAAACCCGACCAAGATCGCAGAAACTTGCTGTCAAATTTTAATTGCCATCCTTTTGTTAAGGAAAGATCGCTTACTAGCTGTGTATGACTGAGCAAGTAACCCCTATGCCTTAGTTTCCTCATCTGTAAAATGGGGATAAACCTCCAAGGGTTGTTTCGAGGACCAAATGAGCCGCGTTTAGCGCTTTGCAATCCTTAAAGTGATGTATGCGTATAATACACTACGCAATACATACACATGCTATTACTCTGGTACGGTGGATGGAGCACTGGTTCTGGATTTAAGAAGACCTGAATTCAAATACAACCTTAGACATTGGCTGTGTGACCCTGGGCAAAGCATTTAACCTCAGTTGCCTCCTGTGTAAACTGGGGGAAATAATAGAAACTATATCCCTAGATTGTTGTGAGGATCAAATGAGATATTTTAAAAGTATTTTGTAATAGCTCAATATCTATACCCCAGATTTTGAGCATACCATTTTACTTGGTACTCTCAGAATTTTCTTTCGGTGGTTGCTGATGGTTTTTTGGCCATGCAAATAAAAGGACATCGATTGGAAGGCTTACTAAAATTTTCATGGTCCCCCGTCCCCTTACTTGAGGGGTCTCATTTCTTTCTAGCTTCCACTACTTTTGTTTCTGAAACCAAGGAACTACATTCTCTAAGTATCACCTGCTAGAGCATGTTTCCGGCATGAGAAGCTCGATCCATCTACTGGTGAAACCTCTTTTCTCAGGGTTTTTGCTTTGTTTTGTTATTTTGGGTCTCTGTGTTTTTCCTAGAATGAAATGTGTAACCAGTACAAACACACCCCCCTTTTCTGGGTCTCTAGGTTGTCAATCCACAATCGATTATGAAGCTCCTCCACTGTGTCAGGGACTGTGCTGAGAGCTGGAGAAACAAAGAAAGGCAACACCGTGCCGGCTCCGCTCTCAAGGAGTTCACAGTCATTAAGAGGGGGGACAACAAGCCTATAACTACGTACTTGCAAGACGCATACAGTGTAAATAGAAGGCAATCTACGAGTGAACGAGCAAATGCAGGTTAGGTTAGAATAGATGACCTCTAAAGTCCCTTCCTACTTCTCCTGTGTGCCCCGTGTCCGAAAATGACAAACGAGACTGCACTTGTCGGCATCCTCCGAGGGGAGGAAAGGGCACGTCATACACGCACATCTGCTCTATCCCTCCCGTGAGAGTTTAGGGACCCGTCTTCTTTGTAGGTTGGCTGGGCAGTGCCTATCCTATCCTGGGCACTCACCCGTCACCCCTCTGGACTGTAACTAAGTCTGCACCTCATCCCCACCTGGAGCTTCTGAAACAAAAAGAACCCCAGACCTCCGACGGCGAAGCAGGTTCTTTCACATGACCCCATCTCACAAATCTGAGAGTGCTTTCCTCTTCCTCGGCTAGGGTCCCTCAGCCGCCCCTCCTCGCCGTTTGCCATCATCCACCCCACCCTCCCACCCCCCGGTCCTTCCCCTCCTCTCCAGTGCCAGGGTTGAACTCGAGCCCAGCCAATCTCCCTACTTCTTGAATCTCTACCCCCCTTCCCCCCCACCCCATCCCTCCAGGCCCTTCGAGGTTGAAGGGAAAACCCGGAGCCGGAGAAGATTGGGGGCGGGGGAGGGGAGGGAGGTGGCAGCCTCCCGGGCTAGAGGCGGCGAGCCGCTGTCCCCGCTGCTGAGCATGCTCAGTAGCGAGGCAGGTTCCACTCTGAAGTAGGAAGCTTGAGCTTTACACCGGCGGCGGCGGCGGCGGCGGCAGCAGCACCACCTCAGGGCGGCTCGGTTCCTTTAGAACAACAAGATCGGGTTGTTCCCATCCTTCCTCTCTTGCTCTGTCCTCCCGGTCTCCCGGGGCCCTTGCTCTACCGGGACCTCTCGGACAGCCTAGTCGCCGTAGCGGAGGGAAGGGGCGCCGGAGACGTCGCTCGCTGCACGCCCCCCCCTCCCCGGGGCTCCTCTGCAGGGCCAGGCCGGGCCGGACGGGCCGGACCCCGGGCAGACGCCGAAAGGGACCCTGGGGGCGGCTCCGCGCTGAGGCAGGCCCTGCAGCGGCAGCGGGGGTTGGGAGGACAGCGCCGGCCCCGGCCCGGGGGAGGCGGTGCGGGATGCCGCCGCCGCCACCGCCTCCTGGTCCGGGCTCGGCTTGGTCCCTGGTCCTGTGTAAGTGGCCGCGCCGGGCCCCCGCTCGCCTTGCCCTCCGCCGGGGCCGGGTGTGAGAGCACGGCCTCCTCCGTCTCCTCCTCTTCCTTGTCCTCGTCCTCCCCGCCCCCTGGCGCCCTGCTCGGCCGCCGCCGCCCCCCGGAGGAGCCCCCGGGGCACCATGCAGGCGCTGCAGCTGCAGTATGAGTTCTTCAGCGAGGAGAACGCGCCCAAGTGGAGGGGGCTGCTGGTGACGGCCCTGAAAAAGGTGAGGTGGGGGCCCGTGCCGGGGGAGGGGCGGGATGGGAGTCCGGCATCCCGGGGACGCCTTTCCCGGGTTCTCGGGGCGGTGCTGGTGCGGCCACTGACCTCACGGCGGCTGCGAGAGGGCGTTTGTAGCGGCCACCCGCCGAAAGCTTAGTGCCTAGCCCCCTCCCCTTTCCTTCTTCTGAGTATGGAGAGGTACTCAGAAGAATTTCTAAAAATGATCGCCTGCTGGCTTTTCATTCTCTTCTTCCAATTCAGTAAGCACTGAGGAGGCAAAGTGAAAGACAGCTCTGCCCTCCAGGAGCTTACGTTCTCTCCTTTGTATACTCCCAACTAAGGTCAACTTCTCATCCCAGGTGCCCTGGGAACCTAGGTGAGGATGTGGAAAATTTCTCACATTTCAACTGCAAGCTCCCTGAGGAGGGGATTGATTTTGCCTTTCTTTGTATCCCCAGTGCCCGTCGAAGTTTGGCACCAAGTAGTCGCTTAAGAAATGCTTGTTGATTTGCCTTTTGACCATCATGTTTGCCACAAGTAATTACCTTGCTTGTTACAGCATTAGATCTCTTAGGCTTGTTTTTAATAACGGCTTGGCATTATCCAGAATTGCCCCCAATCTCCATTTAGTAAGGCTACGTGAAAATGGTACAATTTGATTTGTTTATTAGTTATTATGGTGGAAAGCTAAGGTTTTTTGATATTCGAATTTTGGTTTGATAATCAGACTTTTCAATCTTTGTATATCTCTGTTATCTGTATCTGCAAACTTTTAAAAGCAACATTGTGTACTAAAATGACATTTAGGCATCTGAAACTGAATTCCTTTAATGAATGTACGTGTGTGACTTTTGAGATAATAATTTGTTGTTTCTTTTCTAGTCTTCATTTTTGTCGAATTACATTTAGAAGTTACTTTGTCTCTTCTTATTCTTTTATTAGCAACTTTTTTCTGTTTTAAAATCCCTGTTACCATATTGTTCAACACTGAAACCTAATAAAGTAACTTTGTGTTTAGTGATTTGTTCTTAAGATATATTTTACTTTTTGTTACTTTAGACTAGAGAATTGAATTTAGAGAATAGTTAACTCTTTGTGTGCTTATAACTGTATCCAATGTGTCTTCTTTATATGTCTTGAACCATATAGAAAGGTTTTCACTTTCTGTATCTTTTTTTCCTTCTATTTTATATCTGAAACTTTTGCTTATTTTTTCTTACAATGTTAAATTCAGACTTCAGATGATCTTTTATTGTGAAAGGGTCTAAATTTTACAAGCAAATGAAAAATCAAATTGAAGAAGCCCCTTAATTATGTGGAAGTCAATTTCCTTGCAACTTAAAAGTATATAGAACCCAGGAAGCAAGCAAAATTTTCTGAGCAGCCAAAAAGATGTCACAAAGCTGGTAAACTTTTCAATCAAGATAATGCCTTAGATCCTCACTTAGTTCTCCCTTTAGTCTTATTTCTTTCATGATTCTGCATTTACCCATGTAAGTAACTTGTGTCACTGAGGCATCGGTTCTGCAACAGAGAGGGAGTTGATAAGCTTGATAGTGAGGAATAGGGGAGAAAAACTATAAAAAGTAAACAAAACTCAAGCTTAGCTGTCTGGAGCCATTAGGAGCAAATAGTCTTATACACCTCAACAACCCCCAAGGGCATTACTGTATTACCACATCGAACCATCATTAAAGTAATGATGATACTGAGTCACCAAGAAAAGGTTCAATTATGTTTAGTATCTTACCTTGGGGAGAGAAGAGTGCATCCCCATGACTATAGTGCCAAAGTAGGGATAAGGGTCCTCCTCCCCTCTCCTGCTTCTATGTTTTAGGTCTTACTATCAAATGACTTGTTGGGGGTGGTCTCTTTTAAGGTCCCCATTAACTAAAAAGCATTCAAGCCACCATTCTTCAATAGACTCATTTTAATGAGGCAAGGAAGTATGTTATAACTTGGAGAAAGATTTGTGCCTCAAATGGGATAAGTTTCATTTATCCTGGAAAATTAACTTGTGTTGAAGAATAAATGAGGATAAATGAGGTATTAACTATATTATACTTGCATATGAAAGAAGAGATCAAGTAAGTAGCAATTTGTGACCTATTGACCTGACTAGTTAAGATGTTATTTAAAAAACAAACTGTATTATCTTGAGATTGATACTCCCTCCAGGGAGGAGAATTTAGAGAATGTCTTTTGAATGTTGCTTTTGTGCTTCTTTTAAAAGTAACTTTGATTCCTTGTTGTTAGTTTTAAAAATCCACCATCTAGCACATATCTTCAGTTTGGTAAGAAAATGGTCTACCTAACTACACATTTAAAAAATAAGTTGATGTCTTCTATTTCTTACATCATTATAGTTTTCCCACGTATCTCTCTTACTCTTCCTTTCAGAGTCATCTCATAGGACAAGCAGTATGGGGGGGAAGGGGAAGAGAAGAATCCATAAAACTGATAAAAGTTCAAAAACATATACAATATGTAATACTTTTATAATTCCTACCTCCTTGAAGGGGTGGAATGGGACCTGGGCCCATATCTCTTCTTTCTAGTCTTTTTTGATTTTTGCTTTTGATATATTATTTTGATTTTTTTTTATGTGTAGTTCTTTCCATTTACATTGTTATAGTTACCGTGTGTATATTGTTTTCTTGGTTTTGCTTACTTTTGGATCTCTTCATATAGATCTTCCACAGTTTTTCTCTCTTCAACCACGTACATTTATTATATCACAGTAATGTTTCATTATATTTATTTACCACAGTTTGTTTAGCCATTCCCCAATTACTGGGCATCGACTTTATTTCCAGTTCTCTCCTATCACAAAAAGTACTGCTTTAAATATTTTGGTGTATCTGGAGATTTTTTTTTATTATCAATGAATGACTTCCTTCAGGTATAAGCCCAGTAGTAATATCACTTTATTTACATAGTTCCAAAATGACTACCATTTTACAGCTCCACCAACAATGTATTAGAATTATTATCATTAAACAACCCCTCCAACATTAACTATTGTCATTTTTTGGTGATTTTTTTTTTTTGGAGGGGCAGTTTGCAGGATATGAAGTGAAACCTCAGGGTTGTCTTGATTTTCATTTCTCTCATTATTAGTGATTTGGAATATTATTTCATGTGGTTGTAAATACTTTGCAATTTTTGTTTTAAAACTGTTGATGTACTTTGACCATTTATCTATTGGGGAATTGCTACTTGTCAAATATATACTTATTAATTATATATCTTGGATGCTAAAGCATTGCCAGAGAAATTTAACCATTTTCCTTCTTCTAGGTGCATTAGTTTTCACAGAAGCTTTTCAGAAGTTTTATGTGATCAGAGTTGTCGGTTTTATCTTTTGTAATTGCCACTATTTCTTGTTGGGTTAAGAATACTTTTTCTAATAGTAATTTTTCAGCTAACATTTATGTAGAGCCTACTATGTATTAGGTGCTTTACAGATATTATCTCATTTGATCCTCACAGTAAGTACTCTTAATGTCTTCATTTTATAGAGGAGGAACTTGAGGCAGACAGAATGACTTTCCCAGGGTCACACAGCTAGTAAGTAAGTGACCCTGGGTTTGAATTCAGGGCTTCCTGACTCCAGACCTGACTTTGCCACCTAGCTGCCTACTCATAAATGTGAGAGGTATATGATCTGCTTCTCTTCTAGTTTTTTTTTTTATACCATGATCTTTAATATTAAGGTTGCATATCCATTTAGGATATATACATACACAAAAATACATAGTTTTCAATAATATAGTCAACCTACACCCAGAAATTAGTCTATCTGTAAGGTGGTAGACATAGTATAGAGAAAAACTTCATTTAGGGCTTTAAAAAAGTCCCTTTTAGACAAAAATAATAAACTTTGGAATTGATAATGCTTTCAAACATCTAAGTGTCATGACCGTAAAGTGAAAGTGCATTATAACACATTAAAAAAAAAACTTTGGTGCTTTTAAAACTAATTGAATCTATTTTTCCCCTGAAATTATAGGTTAGTCACCACCATTTATTAAGTGTTTACTATGTGTGAGACACTGTGCTAACGATTGGAGATATTTTTTATTAAAGGCAAAAAAACAGGCCTCCTTAAGGAGTATACATTCTAACTGAGGAGACATGTGAATAACTAGGTATACAAACCTATATACAAAGTAGCTAAAAGGTGGTCTGAGAGAGGAAGACATTGGTAGCTTGAGTAGATCAGGAAAGGGTTCCTCAAGAAGGTGAGATTAGCTGAGTGTAGCAGGAAGCCAGAACAACCATGAGGTAGAGGCAAAGGGATAGAATATCCTAGGAGTGGGGGACAGTCAGTGCAAAGGTACAGGGAGGTAGTGCCAATGACTGAGGAACAGCAAGTTGGGCAGTATGGTTGGATTATAGAGTTCGTGGAGGAGAACAGTATAAGAAGACTAGAAAGGCAGGAAAGGGCAAGGTTGTGAAGAGCTTTAAATGCCATACAGAAGAATTGTTTGATCCTAAATCCTCTGGAACTCATTGGAAGCAGGAAGGTTGACCTGGTCAGACTCTGCCTTGGGAAAAATCACCTTAGCTGCTGAATGAAGGATGAATTTCCTTCTTGGGTGGTGGCTAGGAGGTTGATTCTTCCATTTATAATGAGGTGATTGTTGTTGTTGTTTTTTTTAATGGAGCAGTATTCTATGTAGTGATTAAATTCTCAACCATGTTTAAGAAAGCATTAGAATTAAGAGTTTTTGTATAGGCATTTAACATTTTATACATGTTTACAAAAATTATGCCTTTCTGTATGCATGTGTGATAGCTAGCCTGAGACACAGTGTCACATTGTGATAGACTTCATGTTATTAGTTTTCTGTTATCACCAAAGGTAATGCCTTAATTAAGGAATGGACTAATAAGTGTTACAATTGTAAAAGAGAAAAAGGAATCAGAAAACTAGGGTTCAGATATCAGTTGGGAAAGTTTTAAAGCATATTTGTGTTAGTGAAAAACAACATGAATTTTATGTCTTCCTATACCTTACTCTTCAATCCAATAACATTGGCTTCCTGGCTGTTCCACAAATAAGAAACTATCTTTTACATTGATATTAATTTTGAGAGTTAGAGTATGAATATTTAAAAGCCTTAAAGAGTATGGACAGTCACTGGATTCCTACTAACTCAGCTCCTCTGGAATTTTTACATTGTTTCCCTTGACCTTCCCAAGGAGAAGGAAACGTTAAAAATGAAGATATGACCTTTGGTACTGAGGGAGATGTTAGGAGACTGGGAATAAAGTTGTAAAAAAAAATCTGGAGATTTTAGGGGAAAAAGGGTTAAAAGCAGAGGAAGAGAAATTGTGAAAAGGAAGAACAATTTGGGGAAGTTTCATTTGGCTGTTTCCTTACAATAATATGTGAATTTGGAACCAGAGGTCAGTAATTTTGTAGCATGAGCTACTCTGAGGGTTGAGTGGAAGGATGGAAGATCTAAGCAGAGTGCTAGAGTAGGGGGCTTAACACAGTGTGAAAGACTTGGGAACCCTTCAGTCATTAATAAATATTTTTAAGTGCTTACTATTTTATACTAATTTAGGCACCGTGCTAAGCTCTGGCAATACAAAAAGAGGCAAGATGGTCCCTGCGCTCCCAAGCTCACAATCTAATAGTGGAGACAACAAGCAAACAACTGCGTACAAACTATATGTAGGATCAATGGGAAATAAGAAAGGAAACACTTCTTGAAGAAGATGGGGATTTTAGGCCTTAAATAAATTCATAGAAAAAAAAAGTAGGGTGAGATAAGGAAGGTGTGCATTCCAAATACTAGGGTCAGCCAGAGAAAACGCCACAAAGTGAGAGACATGAACCAGTTAGGGGAAGAATGATATAAAAAGGATGATATCAAAACTGAACTTAGCCAAGAAAAAGCTATGAGACTTACTTCTTCCTCTAGACTTTCATCCTGCTGTTTAAAACAAGGTGGACTCTTGGGACTGTAGTTCACAAAGTCATAGATTTAGAGCTGAAGAGGACCTTATCTATATCATCAGTTAAGTAGGGTTTTAATTTATTATGGCTAGCCTTGGAAAATAAATTTCCATTTATAGCACTACTTGTATGGGGAAATATATCCTGAATTCTAAATAATTGATTTATAAACCTTGAGAATTCAACCTGTTGGTAAATAGGAACTATCTATGGGTTAAATTTTTTTCTTTTGATTAGGAAAATATGACTAAAAGCCTTTCTAACCTTAGAAATTAACTATTAACTTTTCACTTTTAAAACTGCAAATATTCTTAATTTTTTCACTATTATGCACCTAAATGTATATGAAAGTGAATTAGCATACCATTCTTCTTCCAAGTTAAGTCAACTTCTCATTAAATATTTGCAGCAATGAGACTCTTAAGAGAGATTTACAACATTTTGTCCTGTTTTGAAATATTTGAAAGATTCATTATATTAAGCTTTTTAAAAAATTCAACCTGTAGCTCACTTTTGAATTTTGTGAAGAGGAACCAATACTTTTTAACTTTATAAAATTAAAAATTTTAAATGAACAATCCAGAGCAGAATTTGAAATCTGGTTTATGGTAAGTCTTTAGTAGATAATTCTGCTAAACTTGAAATTAAATTTTAAATACTAGATTAAATGATCAAATACTATAATTAGCTCTTTTACAAGCATAGTATAAACCTCCTGCTGACTTTTTAAAAGTAGACTAGTAATATGACTTAGGAAGCTTTGAAAGTTCTATTATCATTTGCTTGTAATTTTCTATGAAAGTTTCTTTTGGCTAAGGTTTCATTCACTTGGTCCTGATCCAGAGGTAACTTTTTAAAAAAAAATTTCAGAACCGATTGACAATGTAACCTCCATTTTTGAAATATCATTAATACTTAGATGTACAAAGGAAACCTTTAATAGATTCTAGAGAAGTAGAATAATTTTCTTACTACCAGACAATAATTAACCACAACTAACACTTACATAATACTTACTGTATACCTGGCATTGTGCTAAGCATTATGTATACTTTCATAATACTTACTGTATACCTGGCATTGTGCTAAGCATTTTACAATTATTTCATTTGATTCTCAAAACAACCCTGGGAGGCAGGAGCTATTACTATCCCTGTTTTACAGGTGAGGAAACTGAGGCCAAGTGGTTAAGTGACATGTTCAGGGTCACACAGCTAGTAAGTATCTGAGGCTGGAGCTGAACTCAGGTCTTCTGGGCTCCAGGCCTGGCATTCTATCCACCGTGCCACCTAGCTGTCTGGATTTAGGCAAGAACATTTTACATCAAAAGAAAATTCTATGACCAATAGCAAGGCAAAAGCCATTTTTGAATGGGTTGATAAACCTTTGGGATTTGCAACTAAATATCTTAATTTAGAACATAAGTATTGTAAAACCACAATTAAAAAAAATTTGAACTCCTTTGCTGTGTGTCTGGAGCCCTACGTTATCATTTGATACAGCTCTAATGCCTATAATATAAATTGGTTTATTTGGGAATTTTAAGCGTTTTGTTTGATGTAATTTTGAACTTTGGGGGCATCATTTCACCTTTGGAAATAATATTCCCAAATTCCTGTACCAATTAACTCTATGATAATAGGGTATGGTATTTTTTCTTCTATTTTGTTTTGTTTAAGTCTCTCCTACTCTCTTGATTAAACAGTCAGAGCTGGTAAAAATATATTAGTTAATGCTATCAGAAAGAAAAAATATCTTTTATGCAGAGAGGTGAAGAATGAGATATACATTTAAAGACTTGGCCAATTTGTGGGATTTGTTGTGTTTGACTATACTTTAAGGGAGTGTCTGGAGTCTGGGGGTTGGAAATTATAGAACAAGGAAAGTTAGAACAGTAGTAGTAATGCCAAGGGGAAAAAAAAAAGAAAAGATAGAAAAGAGTATCAATGAAGCATTTAAAAAATAAACAAGTGAACAGAAAGAATTTCAGAAGGGGGTATAATTAAGCAGAGTAGTGTGGGAACTAGTGTTAAATTTAATATGTACTTTTATAAAAAGCTGTACAGTTTCATATAAATACATACATACACACACATATATAATCATTTTCTTCTTTTCTTGTATTTGAAAATGTCCATACATTCAACTGGTTTGTAATATTAATCTTTTAAAGACAGTATTTATTATTGCTATACTCACAAGTAACTTTTCCTGGTTGGTTTATTAAAAACCATTGTACCCCTAAAATATTCCAAATACTCCCCACACTCCCATTTATGGCTTCTTAGCATTTCAGTATATAGTGCTTTATAGCAAATTAGCCAAGCTTATTTCTTATTGCCTTGCTTATGGAAGCCTAGTTTATTATTCAGTAAATTTGTATTCTCTGATCATGCTTATAATGGTTCTATATTTTTCAAAGGAATTTAGGATTAATAAACTTCTTCATAATAATCTTTAACCTCACTGAAAAATGAGAGTGAAAATATGTTTATATTGTCAACAAAGTGCTGATTCAGGAGCAAGAAATGGATAAGAGGAACATATTGAAAAATCCATTTTGAGCTTTTTGGTAAATGGGATATAATGCTTAGTCATTTTTTTAAATCTGCAAATCATTTTAAAATGCCCAAGATATTATGTACAATTAGGATTAAATTTAAAATGTCATTGCTCTCAGAATTGAAATGTATTTTTGCCTGGAGTTTCAATAATATTTTGAAATAATGTTCAAAGTTAGTTTCTAAATTAATTTGGTATAAATTAAACCAGTCTCTCTTAGAGTAGGTAGCTTTGATACCAATAGTCTGTACTTTGATATATAATTGATGATTGGTTCTCATTGGCATAGTCAGTCAGTTAGTGTTTATGAAGCACCTACTATGTACCAAGTACTATACTAAGCACTGAAGATGCAAAGAAAGGCAAAAGATTGCTTTTAAGGAGTTTACAATCTCATGGGATAGACAATGTGACAACAACTATATACAAACAAGATATTTACGAGATAAATTGGAGATAAGCAAAAGAGAGAAGTTACTAGTATTAAGGGGAATTAGGAGAGGCTTTTTCTAGAAGACCTGATCACAGCTGGGCTTTAAAGGAAGCTAGGGAGGATGGAAGGAAGAGTATCCTAAGCATAGAGGATAGCCAGTGAAAATGCCCAGAGGCTGTGGATGATGTTTGATTCCTCCACTCTTGGGAAAACTGTTTTTCCATGTAACATTTTTAGCTCTTTATGCCTTGATCATATTTTATTAAGTTTGAATCCTGCGTAATTCCATACTGTTAAAAACCAGTATGTTAGAAATCTCTCAAAAATAAATTTGATAATTAAGGCACTAAATTTTTTTTTGAAATTTTATTCACTTGTGTTCTTGGTATTTTAGTGCAAGAGTTAACTATAAATCTACATTAACATATGGTATAATTCAGCATACTTAAAAAAACAAACGAACTAGGCTTGGGATAGTATACATGTCTAAGATTGGACTGCCAGTGATAAACTAGTTGGTCCTATTGTCCCAATTTACTGCCCAGTTTCACTATTTCTTCATTACTTATATATCAGGCATACAAGGGATTTTTGCATTGTGGGCAACTTCACTTTTAGAACTTTAACAATTCCATAAAAATTGGTGTGTTTAAGACAGATTCATTGTTGAGTAAATTATTCACTTAGTCCTTGATTATTCATTTTCTTTATGTTATTCCCCTAAGCAATCAACAATTATTTTGATATCGCCTTTTAACAGTTTATTTATTGACAGCCAACACTGTGTTAGTATAGGAGACACAAAAGGATATAGTTAAATTTGACAACTACTTATTAAATATCCATTATGTGTAAGGCACTATGTAGGTGCCAGGCATATAACCTGACAAAACCAAAAATAATCCCTGCCCTTGAGGAGTTTGAATTTTACTGGAGATGGGGAGATATAGCAATACCAAGTATTGTATAAGGTAATTTGAAGAAAGAAGCACCAATACCAGGAAGATCTAGGAGGGCTTCATAGAGTAAGTAACACTTGAACTAACTAACCCTTTTAGGAAGATAAGGATTCTAAGAGTCCAAGATGAGGAGGGAGTACTTTCTAGGCACGGAGAATGAATAGTCTGAGTAAATGCTAAGAAGGGGAAAAGAAGTGTCAGGTTTGGCAAACAGCTTGTGGTCCAGTTTGGCTGGAAATAAATTCATGAAGGGGTTGGGGAAGGCCTAACAGTAAAATAATGCTAGAGAGTCTGATTGTTAAGGGCCCCAAAATGTCAGATCTAGAGGCAATGGGAAGCTAGTGAATGTTTTAAAGCTGTGATGTGGTCAGATCTGTGCCTATACGACAGCTTTGTGGAGCATGGATTGGAGGGAGAAGAGAGAGACTAGGAGCAGCAGGCAGAAGATGGTAGATAGATATAGCTAGCATCAGAGCCAAGAACACCTTGTTCAAATTCCACCTCTGATATACTGGCTGTGTGATCCTAGCCAAGTAATTTAATTTCTCAGTGCTCTTAAGATATCTCTCTAACTTGCATGGCAGAGGTAGTTCCCTCATTGGGGAGTTCTATGATTTTATGATGTAGCTAGGAGGATAGGGTCTCCAGCTGCCATCTACCAAAGCTAATTGGCACCTTCTCTACAATTTCAGAGTCTTAGAGAAGTGGTGTCAGGTTTAAATAGAAACAGGGACCACCTAACCATATTTATGAATCCCTGCAGGTTACATATTAACTCAAAACTGCATATTGATATCATCTATAGTCTATTCTGTTTGTATTTATTTTGTTAATATTTCCCAATTACATTTTAGTCTGGTTCAGGTTTCTCAGGAGTATGGCCCATTTGATGCCTCTGGCTTATAGAATACAGAGAAGTAGAGTCAAACAGAAGTATGTGTCAGAGGAGGGACTTGAATGTAGGTCCTCTTGATTTTGACATAGCTTTCTATCCTCCATACCTCAGTGCTAGTCACTATGCAGATAGCTCTGCCACATTTTCCCCCATGTTTTAGAATTAAAATATCACAGGGGAAAAAGGTTCAAGTAAATGGAGTATTGTTTTGTACAAACTTAAGGTCATTAAGTCTTTTTGACTTTATGCCTGCTAAGTTTCTGCATGAGAGTGCGGGGGAAACTGGTTACAGACTTGACTGGATTTAATAGAACTTTGTAAAGAAAGGAGCTAAGATGGATGGATGAAATTATTCATATTATCTGAATTTGGCAAATGTCAGTATATATTAATAGTGATTTTATGGTTAGAAAATGCTAATGATCAGTTCTTTCTTCCTCAAGGAAAGCAAATGTTGTAATGTACTGTGTGATTGAATAGTCAGTAATAAAACAGCTTTGCAAAGGATTTTTCTGAATCTGACTTCCAAAATTTCATTAAGCCTTTCTGATTTAATGATAATTTCATGTTATCTCCCCTATTAGACCTTAAGCTTCTTGACAGCCTTTTTTTGTATCCTCAGGGCTTTAGCACAGTGCTAAGCTGACTGATATAGCAGTACTTCATATGAGTATGTGCTGTTGGGCATAGATTTCATTTTTTTAATGATTTTTGGAGTTAGAGCTAGTAACTTGGGGCTTTAGTGCTGACTCATGCTAATTAACATGTTAGAAATCACATCAACAAGCATTTATTAAGCACCTACTATATGCCAGCATGGGCAGGTCTGAAGAAGCAATATAAAGACAATCTCAAGGTCTCTCTGAATAACTATGGAATTGTTTGTGAGACACAGGAGACATTGGCACAGGACTGTCCAGCATGGAGTGCCTGCATCAAAGAAGGGTCTGTGCTCTCTGAGTAAAGCAGAATTGCAGTAGCTCCAAAGAAACTTGAGATGTGCAAATTTAGAGACATCTCCACTCCAAATGTCATATGGACTGTTTGTGCCCAACCTGTAGTAGAGCAGAGCTTTCTGAGCTCAAATTGGTCTGATCAGCCATAGTCGGACACACTGTACCTTGACCCTAGCATAGTGATATCATATTGGTCCTCTTTGAGAATGAAAGATAACAACTGACTTTATGCCAGGCATTGTGCTAAGTGCTGTGGCAGCCAACGAGATAAATATTTTCTCAAACTTGATGTTTGCTGGAAAAGTTCTTAGAAGAAAACGTTTTCCATTTAGTAGTAATAATTGCTAGCATTCATATAGCACTTTACAAATACCTCATTTTATCTATTATTCCCTTGGATTTTTACTAAGTTGGAAAGGTTTAGAATATAGTCAGTAGTGAGAGATACTTCCTAGCCATGTGAACTTGGATAAGTCCCTTAACTTATTTTTGCCTTAGTTTCCTCTACTATAAAATGGGGATAATAGCACCTACCTCTCAGAATTGTTGTGAAGGTCAAATGAAATAATATTTGTCAAGCAATTAGTATACTGCCTGACTGGCACCTGGCAGGTGCTATGTAAATGTTAGATATTATCATCATTTTAGCTATTGTTTTCAGCCAAGTTGGGCCACAGTAGTACTAGAGAGTTACTTATCGCCCCCATTTTACAGATGTGGAAACTGAGGCAAGGAGGTTAAGTGACTTGCCCCAAGTCACATTACTGTATGGCTGGGGCCATAAACCTAGGTATTCCTGACATTAGGCCCAGCTCTCTAGCCACCTAGCTGCATCTGATGTTACAAGAGAAATTTCTAAAAATTGTGTCCTATAACAACTCTATTCTGTGTGCAAATAAATCATCAGTTCACATTTTTGTAACGGGTTAAACATTTAGGAAATAAAAGTACCCTCACAAGGTTGTTGTGAAGTTGTATATTGTGTGTATGTGTGTGTGTGTGTGTGTGTAAAAATAACTTTGCCATCATTTGGTTGCCTAAGTTGTACTTGTTTCATATAAAAATATTAGCATTTAAGATAATTTTTTTTTTGCTAGAAAAGTAGATTTAAAAACCATGAATAGACAAACTCTCCTTAGAGACTTGGACAATGTTGAAGAATTGGTAGGGACTTTAGAAATCTAATCTAATTCCCTTAATTTAATAGATGAAGAACCTTACTATGAGTGATCTCAGCTTGTTAGTCTTATAGCTCTTTGTTTTTCTAAGATTTGGAAATAGCTCCCTAATAAAGCTGCTTTGTATCTTTTCTAAGAAGCTAAAATATTTTCTTCCTAATGAAGGTAGTTATTACTTTGTAGTATATTCAAATGAAATTAGCTTTTTTTTAAAGGAAGTCCAAACACCCAATACTGATTTATTAATTTATTTAGGCCAGACGTCCATCTCTAGAAGGCTTTTGAAAATTTCCTTGTATCTTGATGTTCCCTTGTCATCTTTCCTTTAATTGATTATGCAGTGCTTTTAGTAGGAATGATGATAACAACAGGTCTGTCATCTCTGCTTTCCCCCATTCCCAAGCTCCTTTACATTCTCAGTCTTGTTGGTTGCATTAAGACTTTTGGAACACCCTATATAGATCTTGAGGGTCATCTGCATAGAGATGATTATTGAAATGTTAAGAGCTGATGAGATTACCAAAAAAAAAAATTGAAAGTTGAAAAGAAGAACCTAGAATAGATCTGAGTTAAGCCTATGCATAAAAGTGTGCAAGGATGATGATTCAGCAAATATTGATTGTCTATAATCAGTCAGTCAATAAACATTTATTAAGTGCTTACTGTGTGCCAGGCACTCTGCTAAGTCCTAGGTTTTGGTGTTCATTTCTGGTTGGAAAGCATTAGCACCTTAATTGCTGTAAATTTGTTTCCAATTTGAGAGTTGATCTGAGGGCAAAATTTTGTTTGGGTCTGGGCTTGGTAATTTTTAGATATATCTCTCTATTTGAGAGAGATATTTAAAAGGTTTCTATGTCTCTACAAAAGTCTTGCCCCAGGGTAACTCTGGATACTCAAAATCTAAGGCATAAACTTCCATAGGTTTTAACCAAGTTGGAAAGATTTAGAATACAGTTAGTGACAGACATTTAGTAGCTGTGTGAACTTGGATAACTTCTGTTTGCTCAATTGTTCTCAATTGTAAAATGGGGATAAAAGTAGCACCTACCTACCAGAATTGTGAGAGTCAAATGAAATAAAATTTGTAAAGCCCTACAGTTCCTGGCACATAGTAGATGCTAGCTATCATCATCATCATCATCATCATCATCATCATCATCATCATCATCATCATCATCCTTGACTTCCTACTCTCTTACCCCCCATATCCAATCAGTTGCCAGGTTTCCTGGATTTTACCTTCATAATGTCTTTCGTATATGCCTGCTTTCTGGCAGTGCCACCTCCCTAGGAAAAGCTCTCATCACCTCACTCCTTGCTTTTAACCATAGCCTTCTGGGTGGTGTCCCTTCCTTAAGTCTCTTCCTACCTCTTTCCATCTTCCATTTAACTGTGAAATTAATATTTTTAAAATTCAGGTCCGACCATTTCACCCCACTATTCAGTAAACTTCAGTGGCTCCCTATTACCTTCAGGATCAAATGTAAAATCCCATTTGTCCTTTACAACTATTCATAACCTGGTCCCTTTCTACTTTTTCAAGGTTCTCATATCCTACTTCTTTCTATGTACTTTTCAATCTAGTGACACTGTATCTCCTTGTTCTTTAGATATGACATTCTACACCTTGACTCTGTGCATTTAGACTGACTATCCCCTCATGCATGAAACTCTCCCTCTAGTCTTCCTCCTGCCTTTCTCCAAGTCTCAGCTAAAGACTCCCTTTTTCTGCAAGAAACCTTTCCCAGTTCTCCTTAATCTTAGTGCCTTCCCTCTGAGATAGTTCCAGTTATCTTGTATATAACTTATGAGTACATCATTGCTTGTTTGTTTTGCATGTAGTCTTTCCCTGTTAGGCTTTGAGCTTCTTGCAAGCAGGGCTTTTTTTTTTTTTGTTCTTCCTTATTTCTAGCATTTAGCACAGTACTTGTCACATAATAGGCACTTAATAAATGCTTGACTTAAACATACAAATATTTGTATGTTTAAATAGATATTCAAATGTTTTTGAAAATGATCCAAATGTTTTTGAAAATGATTAGGACTAGTAGGATTTTTCAGTTTGGGTTTAAACATTTAATGAGCTATTTTGTAGCATCTAGTATAGCATTCTCTGATGTATGAGTGAAATAGGAAATATATCTTGTCCTTTCCTTCTTTATGTGAATATATGTTTATTAGTCATTATAGTTATATGTACAGTAAACATAATGCTGTATTTAGAAGAATGTAAAGAAAAGTTTATAGGAAATAGCTTCTATTAAGCTTCAAGAGATCTTCAATGATTATGCAATATATTTATTTTTAAATATTTAGCCATATATAAATTGAAGTTTAAAACTCTTGTCATTTGTGTTAAGAGAATGGAATAGTGCTATGTTCTACTTAGTAAGTTATTTGTTTTCTCATACTTTCATTTCTTATTGCTGCTTTTCCTCCACCCCCACATATATTCATACTGGAAAAAAACAAAAACAAAGAAAGTCCTTGCAACAAATCAGTATTGTCAAGCAAAATAAATCTCCATATTGGCCACATCCAAAAATGTGTGTATCAATTTGTAAGTCACTTCTTGATGTGGAAGACAGCATTCTTCATTATAGCTTCTCTGGAATCCTGATTGATTGTTACATTGATCAGAAGTCTTAAGTCTATTTGATTTCTATTTTACCCTTTGTTTCTAAGATATCTGGGCAGTTTCCCTTTATAATTTCTTGAAACATGATGTCTAAGCTCTTTTTTTTAAATCATGGCTTTCTGGTTGTTTTATAATTCTTATAGTATCTCTCCTTGATCAGTTTTCCAGGTCAGTTGTTTTTCCAATGAAATATTTCTCATTTTCTCCAAATTTTTCATTCTTTTGACTTTGTTTTATTGTTTCTTGATGTTTTGTAGAGTCCTTAGCTTCCATCTGACATTTTGATTTTTTAAGGAGTTATTTTCTTTGGTGAGATTTTGTACCTTTTACTATTTGTCCAATTCTGTTTTATAACGGGTTATTTTCCTCAGTATTTTTGTGTCTATTTTTACAAAGCTATTAATTCTTTTCATAATCTTCTTGCATTGTTCTCATTTCTTTTCCCAAATTATTTTCTACCATGCTTATTTGAATTTTAAAATCTTTTTTGTTCTTTTTTCAAAAATCTCTCTTTAGCTCTTCTAGGAATTCTTATTGGGTTTTTGTCCAATCGGCATTTTTCTTTGAGACCTTGCTTATAAATGTTTTCTACATCATTGTCTTCTTCTGAGTTTGTATCTTGTCTTCCCACGTCCCCATAGTAGCTTTTTGTGGTTAGATTCCTTTTTTTGGTTGTTTTTGTTTGCTCATTTTTTTCCCACTTTATGCCTTGATTTGGACTTTTATGTGAGTATTCGGTTCTGTTTACCTCTGAGGTGAGGGAGAGGATTCTTTTCCCAAGCTTCATGCTTTTTGACTTTGCTGTTTTCTCAGCTAGTTGTGGAAACTGTAGGTTTTCAGTGCTTCCAAGGTGATGTGATCTAGAGAAAAATGTAGTCACTTCCCTCCCACTCTGTACTGTTGTCCTTACCTAGATAGAGCCACTATTCTCTTTCAACCACAACTCCTCTCCTTCCTGGAACTGCAAACCCAGGTAGGACCACTGATCTCTTTTAACTATAAGATCTCTGCAACCTGAAACTGGGACCCTTGAATTAGGACCCATATTTATATACTCAGGCACACTTTTCTGCCCTGGAACTGCAACCTGGAACTAGGTAATAGGCAATGGAGTTATTGGGTGGTGTCTGATCCTATGCCTAGTTCCAGCATGAGGGTCTCTTGTATTTTCTTTCTGATGAGGTAGTTAATCCTTTAACCTTCCTGTTATAGCTGCTGCCACCATTGCTACCACCTCCACAACCCACAACTGTGTCTCCATTGCATTGCACTCCTGGTCAACCTCTACCCTAGTGCCACAGATCTCTCCTTTTCTCCTAAGTTGTTCTCATTATAACCTTTTTTTGGTTATGCCCCTTTAGCATTTGATTTAATTTGATCTTAAACTGATTTAAAGAAGAATGTTGAGAGAGCTGGGCTAGAATGATCCCTTTACTCAGCTATCTTGGGTCTGCCCTCAGAATTCTTAAGTCTTTCAAAATTGTTTTTACAATGTTAGTGTCGTAGTTTAAACTGTTCTTCTATTTCTACTTATTTCACTTTGCATCAGTTCATACACATCTTCCAAGGTTTCTGTGAAACTCTTTATTTCTTATAGCACAATAGTATTCCATTAAATTTATGTACTGTGATTTGTTCAGTCTTTCTGCAGTTGATGATCACCCTATTAGTTTCCATTTCCTTGAAAAAAGAGGTGCTATAAATATTTTTGTATATATAGGACCCTTTCTTCTCTTTTGGGTAACAGGCCTAGCAGTGATATTGTTCTCTCAAAGGAAATGCAATAAATTTTGGAGCTTAGTTCCAAATAGCTTTCCAAATTGGCTGCTAGACCAATGTGCCTATTTTCCTGCATTCCTCTCTCTCTCTCTCTCTCTCTCTTTCTCTCTCTCTCATCAGCTTTGCCAGTCTGATGAATATAGGGTTTATTTGTTGCTGTTTCTTGGAAATCTCTTCTATCTATCCTTCTCTTTACCATGTTCCTTGCCACCAATTTAATTAAAGCCATAATTACCTTATACCCACTTAAGTGATCTTCCTACTCCAATCCTCTATTGCCTCAAGTTTATTCTGCACTTTACCATCATATAAACCTTCCTAAAATACTGCTTTAATCATGTCCTTTCCAATTTTTTTTTGCTTTTTTTTTTTTGGAGGAGGGAAGGTAGAGCATTTGGGGTTAAGTTACTTGTCCAAGGTCACATGGCTAGTTTTTGTGTTGTGTCTGAGGCAGTATTTGAACTCAGGTTCTCCTGACTCCAGGGCCAGTGTTTTATTCACTGCGCCACCTGGCAGACTCTGTCCTTTGCATTCTTAAAAACCCAAGCTGAAAGTAGTCACTTCTGCCTGTAAAGTCCTATAACATCTATTATCTTTCTCTAATTCAGCAGTTATTCATTGCTTCATGACATATAACAGATTTGTCATCTCCTCAGCTATGTGGTAGACTCCTTGAGGTTGGTGGTTGAGTATTGCATTCCTCACATATTAGATGGCCAATAAATACTTGCTAAAATAATAAAGAAGTATTTTTTGTTTTTGTAAGACTGTTGTTCCTTAATTTTTTAAAAAATTGGTATTTTATTTTTATTTTCCCCAATTATGTATAAAAACAATTTTAACATTTCTTTTTTAAAACTTTGAGTTCCAAATTCTCTCCCATCCTCCCCCCCAACTGAGTCCTTCATCTTAAAAAAGGGTTTAATTTTATTGTTGCTTTGAAAACTTAAAACTGCTAACTTTTACATGGAATTTATATATCCTACACTTTTGTTTCATTTGTAGAAATATATGTTAATTTGTTTCATATTTGCAGTAGATAATCCGGTAAGATACCTGTGACCTAGGAAATAATAGCTAAACTGTTTATATGTTTATTTTTCTTACCTGGTACATTGTTTGGCACCTAACAAATGTTTTGTGGTTTGATGTTTCACTGTTCACATTAAAAATTTGGGATTGGGGGCAGCTAGGTGGGACAGTGAATAGAGCACTGGCCCTGGAGTCAGAAGGACTTGAATTCAAATCCAGACTCAGACACTTGACACACTCACTAGCCTTGTGACTTTGGGCAAGTCACTTAAGCCCAACTGTCCTCCAAAAAGCAAAAGAAAAGAAAAGGATAATGGGCTGGTCATCTGGTGAGAGCAGGGGAGAGTAGATGACAGCCTTTGTTCTATTAGTATTGTGTGATTTCAGGAGAACTGAAAGAAGGTCCCCTGCAGGTTCCTGACCTTTAGTGGTACACTTGGGGAAAAACATCAACAAGCATTGCATAAGTTGGGTAGGCATGGATGGGTTGTAATCTTTATTCTCAGAGAGAATACCTATATTGTTGAAATCACAAATCCCTTTAAGTAAAGTTAGTTACATTAGAAAATTGCAAAATAGACTCTGTGAGATCTGAGGGGAAATTTGTTACCAACCTGGACAATCAAGATATGGTCTGTCAATGATGGGAGGAGGAGAAAAGAGGGAATGCATTCCATGGACAGAGATGTGAACAGAGGTATGGGAATAGGAGAGCACAAGTCATTTTAAGGGGCTCAGTTTGAAGTAGAACATGGGTTGGAAAGACATAAGTAATAAGAGATAAACCTGAAAAGACAGAGTGGCATCAGATTATAGAAGACCTGTTGGACAGAGCTGATGACTTTCTTTGCTTTGATAGGGATATCAGACTTGATTATAGAGCTGTTGGAGTTGTGGGGGAGAGAGGTTGGCATTTTAGGGGAGGTTTTGCTCTCACACACAAAAGAGAGGGAGAGATTTTCCTAGTATAACTGGGGGAGAGTTGGAAGAGAAGAGGGGGAAGAGGAACATGGTTTTAAAGGATACGTACACATGTTCCCTGGGGACAGAATTAACCTGAGTTATAAAGAACAGGAAAACACAGGAAAAAGTCAAAGATAGGAAGGAGGAATGGAAGAGATTATGGGGGCATTTGTGTGATTTCCCTGAAAAGACAAGAATTCTGGTAGGTAGTGGGCAAAACTTTGGGTAAGACAGTTTGCAATTATAACCACCAGTTAGTGTTATGAGTCTAGACTAGCTAAGGATACCAGGATTGCTAAGTAGTAAGGTGGCAGTATGTGATCATCCCTTCATGTGTACAGGAGGATTATGAGATCCACCCATGCTTTGATTGATTAAAATGGTTTGTCTAATCAAATAAACATTTATTAGTTACCTACTATGTACAAGGCTCTGTGTTAAATACTAGGAATAAGGGGAGGAAGCCAATTCCAGACTTTAGAAAGCACATGTACTTCTGGAATGGGTTTGTAATAAACACATGGTCTATCCAAAGTAACTTTGCAATGATCTGAGGTTTTAAACTCTCCTTGTTGCCTAATATATTTCGTTTTAGTTCCGCTACTAACTAGCAGTATGACTTGTGGAAGTCATTAAAGTTAAACTTGCAGCACTGTTTTCCTCAGGCATAAAAATGAGTAGGTCAGATTGTTATCATGAAGGCCATTTCCAGCACTAAAATTCTCTGTATTTGTATTTTATACTCTTTTTTTTTGGTGTTTTTCTGATTTATTAAGACATTTTCCACAAGACTTCTTCAATGAAAAGTTCTTTGAAACAATACCATCATTTTTTGCCAGCCGGAGAGTAGAGTCATCAGATTCCCCCATTCTTCAAATTGCTCCACAAATTGCATAGGTTTTAAACTGGCCATTGAATGTGCCTGTAACCTTGTCAACCTCGGCCACGTTCATCTGGATGGACGCATGGTCCTTGGCCCCAATAATCCTGTTGCTTGTGGAGCATTTCCGCGGCACGTACAGATCCACGTACTCGCCGGCATCGTTCTGCATGTGGGAAGCTGAGGAACAGAGTACGACCGGGAAAGCGGCAGAAGAGAAAAAGGAGGCAGCACTCCTCCAAGCACAGCTAAGAGGGGTTGGAGGTGGGGCTGCAGGTGTATTTTATACTCTTAATTCCATTAGCTTAACTGTATTGTTAGCTCAAGTATACTTAATATGTATAGTAGCATAGTAAAAGGGTCAGGGCCTCAATTATCAGTTGTGTGAAAATTCGTAGTTGGACTGAGAGAGGGATGAGCTATTTCACTTCTGGATTTAGTTTTTTTGTCTTCATTTTCAGTGAGTAGAATTGGTAGAATAGAGTAAAATTGAAGTTTTTAAGACAAGAGAAGTGATCTTCTTTTTGTTAATATGCAAATTTAAATAATATATTTAATTTTCCTTATAATGCTATTCTGATACCTCCTTATTTCTTGAAGGCTTTGTTAATATTTTTCTAAGGGCAGGCCTAATTAAATCAGGCCCACCACTTGATTGGCTACAGAAATTCTTAAAATCTAATAAATTGTAGAAGATCTGCAATCTACCTTAGTGGAGGGAATATCAGCATTAATGAAATCAGAGATTACTGATGTATTAATGAATTTATCTAACCCATTTCTTCTAAGAAAGAAGACCAGCAGTTCCCTTCCCCCATCCCCATTTCATAGATTGAGAATTTGAAGTTAAGAAACTTTCTTGTGGACATACAATGCTAAAAATAGATTGCAGGTATGTTGAAAGTGATCGGATAAGTACAGTGACAAGCTATCTTTTAAGCATGTTGTAGAGGAGGATCTAAAATGGAATTAAGAGATTTATTCTAGGATTTCAGTGTGAACTGGTGGAAGGGGTAAGTTTTCTACATTAGAATATAGTTTAAAATGAAGATGTTCTTTTTAGTATATGAATTTTTCTTTGTATTTCTATTATTATAAGGAACTTGGATTGGGTTTTTTTTGGTGATTTTTTTTCAATGTCTTGATATTATTTCTGTTAATCTTGGAGAAAGAGGGACAAATAGGTACACGGAGGTTTTCTTGGAAAGATCAAATATTGCCTGTGAAGCATATATTGGGTAATGTTGCAGTTGTATGTTTGGCAAGATCAAAGTCTGTTCTTTATGACATAAATTGTAACACCTTTGTAACAGTAGGTATAATTTAAGTGACTTAAATGGTTAGAATCTTTGGAACACAGAATATGTTGGGGGGGGGGTTCATCTTTAAAAGCAGAATTTGAGAATGTGTGTGTGTTTGTGTGTGTGTGTTTTAAGGTCAATAGCAGTAGATTGTAGTGCTAATTAGAATAAATGAAACCATAGACCAACCCCCAAATATCATTGACCTTTTGTCTTTCCAAACTATTGTTATATGAAACTTTGTAGAGGTGTTTCTTATCTTTTGCATACTAGCAGACAACTCTGATTATTGTTATAATTAGGGATGAGAAATAAGTACATAGTTGATATTTAGAGGTCTTCCAAAGGTTTGTCCATTTGTTTTCAACTTTTTTCCCCCTCTGAAATTTCCCTACAGCCTCTTAATAGGATTAACTGATTGGATACTACTTTTTCTGTGTCCAGGATATGAAGGGTTAAGAACGATAAAATGATCATGAGGTAGAAAGAAGCAAAGGCCCTGAATTGTAGGTACCCTGTACTCAGCTTCTCTAAAACTAAGGATTATTAAGTGATATTAGAATAGGCCTTACTAATGAATTGTGCAGTTTCTTAAAATATTTTCAGAAATTAAATGTCTGACACTCCAGTGCTTTAGGTTAAATCTGAAACAAAATATGAGTTGTGAGAAAAGATATTGCTCTGGTGATAAATTCTTCCCCTCCAGAAAATTTTTCTTTAGTACTAATATACAAAAGACAAATTTATTCAAGTTTGTAGTGTAGTTACAGTAGGTCACACAGTATAGTAGAATTTAGAGATGGAAAGAACCTTTGAGATTATCTAGTTCAACCTAATTTTACTATGCATCTGCTTTGTGTGTGTTTGTATATGTATGTGATATGCATGTATGTATGTTATATGTGTCTAGCTATTTTATATGTTGTCTCCACAGTAGAATGTGATCTCTTTGAGGGCAGGGACTGATTTTTGCCTTTGTAGTAATGGATCTTATTTTTTTCAAAGTAAGTAACTTAACTTCATAAGTTTTTCAAAGTTGTTTGTCTTTACAATGTTATTATTTTCCTGGTTCTGTTCACTTCCCTCTGCACAGGTTGTACAAGCCTTCCTAGATCTCTCTGAAAGCGGTCCTTTCATCATTTCTTTTTTTTTTTCCTTTTTTCTTTTTGGAGGGGAGAAGGCAGGGCAATTGGGGTTAA
>CM053595.1:257803225-257832300 GCA_028646575.1 Pseudocheirus occidentalis | reverse complement strand
AAAAAACTAAATAAAGATCTTTATATTTATTCCTAATACACCTTTATCTTACTTGATTTGGCCCATCATTCTAGTGTGCCTAAGGTTGTTTTTGGATTCTGACTTTTATACAAAGACTCTGACTCTGCTATTTATCTATCCACCCCCATCACAGCCTTAGTTCTGCTGCAAATTTGACAAATAAGTCACTTACACCTTCATCCAAAACATTGATCAAAATTTGGAACAAAGAACAGATGCCTGGATATTCCACTAGAGACTTCCCTTAAATTTTACATTGGAATTGTCATCACTCATTTTTTTATATGATTATTCACCCAATTCCAAATCAACTGTATTATTATATAGTAATTTTATATGTAAAATAGCTTGTCATCTACCTTAGTGTATATATATATATATATATATATATTTATGGAATGTTTTTTGTATTAAATATCTCTTGAATGTTAGATATCTTGGCATTTGTCTCTAGGTGTATTTCTGTGGAAAATTGCTTTTCAGACTTAGCTATAAAATTCCTGTGTGTATATGGGTAATCTAGCTTTAATATTCAATGCATTTTATTTTTATTTTAAATTATATTTATCTTTCTGTCTCTTAATGATTTTTATTCTTAATTATCAGTACTATTGATAATTTTGTTGAATTGTTTTGTATCTTGTCACTTTACTGAAAACATTAACTATCTTGAAAATTTTTGGTTGTTTTTCTAAGTAAACATCATTGTATTGGTTTTAAAAAGGAGCATTTTTTGCCATCTGGTTTGTCATTAGTCCTCTGAAATCCTGCTTAGTCATTTACGTTGATAAGAGTTCAGCTTAATAGTATTTTGTCACATTTATATATCTTTACTTGTTCATCCATTCCACAATTTATGAATACCCCCTCAGATTCCCATTACTTGCCACCTCAAAAAGAACTATAAATCTTTTTTGTCCATCTTTAGTTTATTTTAAGACCAATCCCTCAATTTGATCTATTCTCCTTCTTTTTTCCCCTTCTCCCATTCCTCCCCCACTGCTCCCCTACCATTTCACTGCTGTGTGAAATGTATTTTTGTACCCAGTTCTCTGTGTGTATTCTTTCTCCTTCTTCTTCTCCTCCTTCTCCTCCTTCTCCTTCTTCTTCTTCTTCTTCTTCTTGTTCTTCTTCTCCTCCTCCGGAGAAAGTAGAGCAGTTGGGGTTCAATGACTTGCCCAACATCACACGGCTAGTTTTTGTGTGTGTTTGTGTTAAGTGTCTGAGGTTGGATTTGAACTCAGGTCCTCCAGACTCCAGGGCTGGTGCTCCATTCACTGTGCCATGTAGCTACCCCTGTATTCTTTCTTCTTTTAACCACTTCAGAGGAGTGTGAGGTTCAAGTGTCAGTCCCTCCTCCCACTCCTTCCTTGCTTATATAGATATATACTTTAGCACCATAATTATGTGAAATAATTTTCCTTAACCTTCCTTTCCCTTTTCTCCTGTGTATTCCTCTTCTCCTCTCTTTCTACTCTTTTCTGTCTCATTAAGAACCACTTCCAGACCTTGTCTAATTAGACTCCCTCTATGACCCTTTATAATAAGAGTTCTGAGATGACACATGTATCATTTCCCATATTTTTTAGTATAAGCAAATTTTCATTGTTCAGTCCTTTATCATTATTATCAGTCCTTATATTTATATAATTATGTATCAATATATTTCAATATATCTATATCAATATAATTATATATCAATCCTTATTATCGTAAAAATTCTTTTCATCATTTTTCATTCATATTTACCGTTTTTACATTTCTATTCATACTTCTGTTTGAACTTAGAATTTCTATACAGCCATGGTCTTTTTGTCAAGAATGCTTGGAAATCCTCTATTTCATTAATGTTATATTATTTTCCCCTCTAGCATTAAGTCCAGGTCCTTTGCAGTTGTATTCTAAGTTCTCTGCTCCTTTAGAGTGGTGGCTTCTAAATCATGTGTGATCCTGACTTTAGTTATTCAGTATTCCTTCCACATCACAACTTTCCCTGTTGCAGTTTCAATATATTGCAGGTGGGCATAAGAAATTAAATGGAAATTTTGGGGGACTTTTGCAGAAGCCACAGATCACACATAAAGGCCAGCAGAAAACATGGAAAAAGTTTAGAAACTCAGAAATGCATAAAATATATGTATAGCCTTGCATAATATCAACATTTTATCTTTTAATACCATAATACTTCAGACTTCTCTGGCATAAGGGCCAAAAAGTTTTATGTGGTTTTTCCAAATTGTGGGAGCTCTGTGTCCCTGACCCCTGTTATAGGGAAGGGATAATGGTACTTGCATTCTTTCTGACTCCTTTCTGCATTTTTTCCTTGATCCAGAACAGTGGTTCTCAACCTTCCCTTAATACTCATATGTGGAAGTATCTGCATGTGGGCGGATCTGCCTGGAGACAGATAGAGGAGCAGTGTCTCAGTTCCTAAGAACATCAGAAATGTGTTTTCCGATGGTCTTAGGCGACCCTTGTGACCCCTGTGAAAGGGTTGTTCGAGGGGTCATGATCTACAGGTTGAGAACTGCTGATCTAGAAAGTCTGGATTTTGGTTAGGATGTTCTTGAGAGTTTTTATTTGGGGGGCTCCCTTTAGGAGGGGACCAGTAGATTCTTTCTATTTCCATTTTGCATTCTGGTTCTAAGAGATCTGGACAGTTTTAACATTTCTTGAAATAAGCTATCTAGGCTCCCTTATTTTGGGGCATGGCATTCAAGATAGTCTAATGATTCTTTTTTTTTTCTCCTCAATCTGTTTTCCAGATCAGTTTCTTTCTCTATGAGCAACTCTTGTGTGTTCATCTTTTTTTCTCAGTCTTTTGACTTGGTTTTAATATTTCTCATTGCCTCAGAGGGTCATTGGTTTCTCTTTGGTCTATTCTAGTTTTCAGGGAATTTGTTGATTGGGCAAATTTTTGTATCTCTTGTGCTAAGTTTCTAATTCCCTTTCCAATTCTTTGTTCCATAACTCTCATTTCTTTTCCATTTTTCATCAAATACTCTCATTAATACATTTTTAAATTTTTTTTAAAACTCACAGTTTGTCTTATTCGAGAAGTTGTAGTTCTGTTTTTTTTAAAAGAATGCAGTGTAATCATAAAATAATTAAATCAAGAAAACAAAGATATATTTTGATATATGAATAAAAAATAAAGTAGTTCATGAGCAGATTTGGGATCTGGAGTATCCTTCTCCAAGGCCTCCCTGGAATCTCTCACTTTTTCTCTAGATAGAATGGAAGAAAGAGGAGGAAAGACAGTGTGAAAAGAGGGATGGGAAAAGGGAGAGAGAAGAGGAAAAGAGGGGAGGAGATGGAAGAGAGAAATGGGGAGAGAGGAAAAGAAAGAAAAGACCGGGCGGGGGGGAAGGGGAGAGAGAGATGCCCACAGACACAGCCCACCCCCTCAATAGCCAAGGTGAAGCTTGCCCAGCAGGTTTTGAGCCCACTGCCCCCCAGCCCTGCCAGAGTACGCTACAGAAGTATTTAAAAACCCTCTCTTAGTGTGACAATTGAAGACTTACTAGGTCCCAGGCAATTCAATGTTCAACTGTCTGTAGTTGAATTTTAACCCAAGATGAGTTTTCCTCCTAGGCTTTGCTTGTAGATATTTTAGAGTCATCTTCTGAGTTTGTGTTTCAGCCTTTCCTGCCGCCATGATTTGACCTCTGTCTCAGTTCCCTCAGTAGTAAAATGGAAATAATAATAGCACCTTCCTAACCAGGCTGTTGTGCGGATCAAATATGATAATATTTGTCAAATGCTCCTCTAGTTCCTGGTACATAATAGGTGCTTAATAAATGCTTGTTCCTTTCTCTTATTTCCCCTCCCCATTAGAGCTCTTTTGGGTGGTATTCTTTCTTTTGTTTGTTGATTCATTCTTCTACCCTACTTTCTGACTTCTTTTTTTAAGGCAGGGCTAGACTCTGTGACACTTCTACAGGAAGGGCCTGGGCCAGTCCTGTTTCTACTTTCTCGGGATTTTGAGTGTTGTGTTATTCTAGGAACTCAGGGACAGGCTGGGGACCTGCGACTTTTTAGTTATCTCAGAATTATCTGATACTAGGCAGTCTGATTACTACTACCATTGTAGTCTGAGCTCTGCAGCTTCCTGACCTAAGTTTGGTAGACTGCTCCAGGACCCTATCAGCCAGCTATAAAGTTCTGTTAGTTCAGAGTGGAAGAATTGTAAGCTCTTCTTTGGTTTGGAAATCTTGTCCTGGTTATTCCTTTGCAGGCTAGTCTAGATGTTGGAAATGAGATCCTGCTCTGGGCCTGAGGTCTGTGTCATACCACAGCTGCTGCTACTGCATCTGGCTTCTATACTTCCTCCTTTCTTGGTACTTCACCCAAGACCTCTACTGGGAACACCTTTTCCCCTGTCTTAGGTCCTCTTCTCAGTCTGCCCTGAATCTGGGACCTGGAGACTTAATTTTGAGAGACAGCTGGCAGTTCATATTTTCCTCCATTGTGTCCCAGTTTGGATCTGGTAGTGCCCTGCAACCTTCTTTTACCTAGTCCACAGTCTCTTCATGAGTATAAAAGTACTGGTGTTTCTGGCATAACAATCCTGTTTTTTCCCTGACGTCCTTGTATGTCTCTCTATGCCAAGCTGGGTTGTACAAAAGTCTTTCAGACTTTTTCTGAATTTTTCCAAGAGGATTTAATCTAGTACATTTTGTAGATGTTTGGAGTTTTGTGGAAAGAAGCAGCTGAACTACTTCCTATCACTCCACCATCTTGGTTCCAACTCCAGTGAGTCACATCTAAGCCCTACGTCCTGTGTTTTGGTTCTTCTTTCCCTTTTACTATTGGGGATATCACAGTCTTCACAATCACTCAGGGTCACAACCTAGTTGACTTCCTCACTCTCAACCTTCAGATCCAAAATGCTGCTATGCCTCTAGATTTTACATCTCATATATGCTCCATTCTCTCTTCTGATGCTTTCATCACCCTGGTATCAGCCTTCAGCTTGGACATTGCAGTAGATTTCTAATTGACCTCCTCACCTCAACCTTTTTCTCATTCCAGTCCATCCTTCACTCTGCTATCTTAGTGATCTTTGTATAGTGAAATTCTGGCCGTGGTACTCCCCTGCTCAGCATATGCCAGTGTCTCCCTATCACTACTAGGATCAAATAGAATTTTGTTTGTTTGTCTTTTAGCTCTTTATAATCTGGCTCCTTCCTTCTTTTCCAGTCTTTGTATATTTTACTCCCCTCAACATACTCTGTAATCCAGTGACCTTCTTGTTATTCCTTGAATGTGACACTCCATTTCCTTCCTTTAGTGTATTTTCACTGATTGATTTTTTTGCCTAGAATTCTCTTCCCCCTCATCTCTATCTCCTGGCTTCCTTTAAATCTCAGCTAAAAGTTTACCTTATGCAAGAACCCTTTCTTGGACCTTCCATAATGTTTGTAACTTCCCTCTGAAATTATCTGCATATATGTTTTTTTGTACAGACTTTTATTCATGTCCTCTCCTGCATTAGATTGTGGGCTTCTTGAGGGCAGGGGTAATTTTTGCCTTTCTTTGTATTCCCAGTCCTCAGCACAGTGACTGGAACATAGAGGGTGATTATTCATACTTTCTGATAGTTTTTACCATCCTTCCCTATGCTCACGTTGATGTTGATAGTATTGAGTATTAAGGTATATGTTGATTTATTCTAAGGGGTATTGAAATCTTTGTAGGACCTCTTTTTCTCTGTCATCTTCTACAATAGATGCTGGTGCATAAGCTACAATTATTTTCAAAATGGTCTTTATGCAACTGTCAGTCAGGGAATGATGGAAAATTCTTAAGGTTTTAGACACACAGGGAACTAATTCTAGTAAGAAGGGAAAATATGAGTTATTTGAAGAGAGTGGTGTGGATTCATGGAGAATTTAAAACCAACTTTGTTTTTCTTTAAAGATGTGCAAGGAAAATAGAAGTAAGGGCAAGCATGTTGCCTGTGGATTCATGATTAAATCAACTCTCTCAAATCCTTTCTCCAGGTGGAACATATAAGTTGACCTTCTGTTTAGTTGCGACTTAATTCTGTTGGCTAGGTTGAATTATTGGGTGAATTGCAAGATTGATATAGTTAATTTCCTAGAATAGTAGCTCTTTGGGAAAGGATCTCACAGTTTTATTGATAGCTAGGTTAATGTTTATGGATGTTTCATAACTTCATAGAGTTGGAAGAGACCTCAGAGATTATCTAATTCTTCCCCCTTATTTTAGAGATAAGGAAACTGAGATCCTAAAAACTTGGTTGTTAGCACCCCCTTCCCCTTTTCGGTCACTACCACCATCACTGCAGATGGTATTGCAGAAATGGAAGAAGGGAGACAGTATACACACACATGCACACACATACACACACATAGTTTTATATCTATATCTATCTATCTAGTAATATGTATAATTACATAGGTTTTCAGGGGCTGTCACCAAGTGTCTTTTTAAAAATTATCACTTTATTTTTTAACATTCTTTTTGAAAAAAATTTTAAGTTCAAAATTCCTTCCCTCCCTCCTGCTCTTTCCCTACTCATTGAGAAGGCAAGCAATATGATATCAATTATGCATGTGAAATTATTCAAATTATATTTCAATTCTGTATTAGCCATGTTGAAAAGAAAAGCAGAAAAAAGAATACTTCAGTTTTCACTCAGAGTTTATCAGTTCTCATTCTGAAGGTGGATGGCATTTTTTTCATAGCATTTTTTATCCTGAGTTTTTGGAATTGTCATGGATTATTGTATTCATCAGAGTAGCTCAATCTTTCACAGTTGATCATTATTACAACATTGCTGAAACTGTGTATAATGAACTCCTGGGTCTACTCACTACACATATTAGTTCATTAAGACCTTCCTAGGTTTTTCAGAAACCATCCCCCTTGTCTTTTCTGATAGCATAGTTGTATTCCATCACATTCATAAATCAGAATTTGTTTAGGCATTCCCCGATTGATAAGTATCCCCTCAATTTTCAGTTCTTTGCCCCCTGCAAAAAGAGCTGCTATAAATATATATGTCATTTTCCTTTTTCTTTTATCTCTTTGGGATACAGACCTAATAGTAGTAGTTCTGGGTCTAAGGATATACACAGTTTTTATAGCCTGTTTGGCACAGTTCCAAATTGTTCTCCAAAATGTTTGGACCTGTACCAAGTGTCTTAACATGCTATTAATAAGCTTCTTCATACTTAAGCTAGTTCTTGGTAAAGCCTATTATTGGAATGCTACTCTCTCTATAGTACTTTATACAAAAAGTATTTTAATTTTAAAAATCCAGTTTAGGTACTAAAATGCCATTTATAAACAAAAGATTGATTTTATTAACACTTTTTGCATATATTAGAAAATTGAATTATGAAATAAAAATCAAGCATAGGACATTAAAAGAAATTTAATTTGGAAAATTCTAATAATATTAACAAATAAATACTTTTTGTTTAAATCTAAACAGTCTATTTCTGATGGTTTCCTCTTGAAAGTTTAATTTAAGAATTTGCATGGTGTGGAGGTGTTTTTTTGAAGTACTGAGTGTGAAAAGACTATTTTTTTGTATTAGTATGGGCACTTTAAAGTGGATTTAGAATTTTGTATTGCCTTTCATTTAAAAAAAGTTGGTTTTAAACACTTCTCAAAAGAGCTGCAGACTATTAACCAAATTAAAAATCACTGTAAATAACTAGTAAGAAAAACCCAAATGAAAACAGCTTTGAAGTTTTACCACACACCAAGCCAATTGGCAAAAGATGTCAAAAGATGGGAATAGTCATTGCTGGAGGAACTATGGAGAGAAAGGCAAACTAATACACAGGTGGAGCCTATGAGTTATTCCAAACATTTTGGGAAACAGTTTAGAATTACACTAAGAACATGACTAAAATGTCTATAGCCTTTGACCTAGAGATCTATTCATAGCAAGACTTTTTGTAGTAGTAAAGAATTGGAACCAAAGTAGATGCTCATTAATTGGAGAATGACCAAACAAATTAATAGTACATGAATATGGTGATATGTTATTGTACTACGAGAAATGATGAATATGAAGATAGAGGGAAGCGTGGGAAGACTTAGGAACTGATGTGAAGTGAAGAAAGCAGGACCAGGAAAACAACTTCCCAATGATCACAATAGCATAATGGAAAGAAAAAGAATAACAAAATAAAATTGAGACTCTGTATAATTATAATGACCAAGCTTGACTCTTAAGATTTAAGAAGTGGGCCACTATAGTCCTCCTATACTTTGTTTAATATGTTAATTAGTTTTGCTGAACCAAAAGTTTTGAACTTTTTTCTCTTTCTTTTTTATTATTCATTGTAAAAGATGGCAGTAGGTGGATGAAATGAAAGTGATACACTGAGAAATGAATGTGATAGAAAACAATATATTAATAAAACTTTTAAAAAGTTTTGTTGATGCTTTTTGTTTTAACAGAAGTTGCTTCTGCGAATACCCTCTGTCCCCGCACCCTAAGGAATGCTGGTTACAGTGATTGAGTCTGACAACCTATACAATATTCTGCCTAGTAGCCCCTCTTTTCCAACCAATTAGAGTGGAAAGGGGGTGAGGGAGAATATGGTTTGTTATCTGTTCTCTAAAACCATTGTGGGTTTTTTTTTCTCTTTCTGAGTTAGGCTTCCTTTTAGTGATCTTATCATGTATGTACATGCAGTCATTGTGTAGCCATATGTGTATAAGGATTGGTGGAATTTTGGGGTTCTGCTTATATCACTTTGTGTAAAACCATACAAATTTCCCACATTTTCCTGAATTCATAGTCTTATCTTCTAAAATGTTTAAATCTAAAGGAGTAATTTCTAAACTTCTCCCCTTTCCATCATTATTTTTGGCATCTAATAAAATGCTGAAGAAAGGGAAATAACAGAAAGGTTTGCCTTAAAATTGTTCCTTAAGCACTTACCCAGCTGTGTGCCCTTGAGAAATTTACATAATCTCTAATTCTTTCAAAATCTGTGTCCTGGTACAATAAAAATGATGTGAGAATAAGAGTTTGAAGACCTGAGTTCACACCTCATCTGCTACTTTATTACCTGTCATTTTATGTTTCTGGGCCTCAGTTTCCTTAACTTGCAAAATGAAGGGGCTGGGTATGATATCTATGGTCACTTTAGCTTCAGCACCTGCTTTTCAGGATTGTTATGAAATCAAATGAGGTAAGGAGAGAAAGGAAAGGAAACAAGTATTTATAAAGTACCTACTATGTGCTGCACCCTATTAAGTGCTTTTAAAAAATCTCCGCAAAAATCCTGCATGGTTTGTACATACTGTATATAAAGTAGTATATTTAAATATGTGTACACACACACAGTTTAAAGTGTGTGAGTCAGTACACACACACACACACACACACACACACACACAGCACCCCTTACACTATTTGTACTGCTGTCAACCAGGGATATTAGAAAGGCCTTGTATACTTGGCATTTGATTTGAGCTTTGAAGAATCTGTTGAATAGGGAAAGAGGGAGAAGAGAAATTTCCAGGAAATACAAAGTTTCTTTAGGTGGCCTCCCAAAAAACTCTTGTGTGAGCAGAGCATAGAAGGAAACAATATGTGTTAAGTCTGGAAAGGTAGCTTGACACCAAATTGTGGAGCTCCTTCATGCCAGGCAAGAGAACTAGAACTTTACTTAATAGACAATCGGAGCCACTGACGATTTTTGAGCAATAGAATACCATGGCCAGTTCTACACCAAAAAATATTGCTTGGGTAGCTGTTGGAATAAGGCACTGAGGAGGAGTAATCTATTGAATATAAGAAGAGAAAAAGCATTAAAGAAGAGTTAAAGTTGACTACAAGGTTTAGAACAATAATAACTGGCGTTTACATGGCACTTATAGATCGCTCTAAAGTTTACAAAGCAGAAGGTAAGTGATGAAGCCATAGTACAGAAGTAAGGAATATCAGCAGGCTTGTTTTGTGGAGGTTTTATTGAGAGCATAGCAGCACTGGAGTATTTCTGTTGTTTTTAATGTCACATATTTATTTTAAAATAAAATTATCTTACAGGATTATTGTGGAAAAAGCACTTTGTAAACAGTAAAATGGTATATAAATTGTCAACTATTATTAAAAATAATGGCACAATGATTAAAATACGTTTTAATGTTTATAGTACTCTATTAGCAGCAGGTTTTGCATACCTTTAAATAAAAATAATTTAAAAGGTTTTATCAGAATCCTTCTAGAAGTAGAAACAGTCCATTTAAGAAACCTATTTGATTAAAAGTTTTTTAAAAAAGACTTGATTTAAATAGGGATGACTCAATAAGGATTAATAAACAATTTCTCTCTGTCTTTCAGCAATAAATTCTTTAAAAACTCAACCTTCTTGAAAGCGTTGTGCTGTCCAGGGCAGGGGGGATGGTGGGGGGAACAAAACCCAGTATTAGGAATCAAAAGATCTGGGTTCTAGCTTCAGCTCTATAGCTACCTACTTTAAGTAGTGTTTCAGAAATATTAGGAGGTCAAGAAGCACTCACTATGTATCAGATTCTGTGCTAAGCTCTGTGGACAAAAAAAAAGGAAGGAAAAATAGTCCTTGTTGTCAAGAAGCATGTAAATAATTAAGTACATACAAGATATATAGAATTAAATAAATGGAGGGGAGGGGTACTAGGAAATGCCTTCTGAACAAAGAAGTCTTTGAGTTGAGTCTTGAAGGAAGCCAAAACCAGGGCCACAGTCTGACTTTGCACACACAAGGTCCCTAGGTAAAGCGAGAATATTCTGCCAAAGGTTAAATTAGTAGTTCTGAATTATTGGAAGTTTTGTGCTCCCTTCATAAAATCCTCAAGAAGTTCTTCATAGGTATTGCACCCTTCTGGGCTCTAAGTTGTAGAGTCCTGAAGCTGCCTTTTTATGCTTTCAACATGATGTTGCTGTCAGCACTGCTGAGGCTAGAACACTGCTACCTATTCCCCAGATCCTCAAACTTTTTGAAGTTCACAAAGTTGTCACCTGGTCACTTGTGGGAAAGAAAGGGAGGAAAAGAGGAAAGGGGAGGGAGAAAGAAAAACTACTGACCAGTCCTCCTCAATTCTTTCTCAACTAGCCCACTGCAGGAATGTACATTTCACACTGGCTTGTTGTGTGCCTGATTCTTTCGGCTTTCTTAGCATCATCTGTTTTCATCAATGTGCTTTTTTATTCTCAAATTGATTAAGGACCTTTTGCATTTACTTTACACTTTTAATTACATTGATTGAACTAAGAAGTTTAGGTCTTCTCTGATTAGTTGAGGTGGACATTTAAAGAAACTAAGCACCTGAAACATTCTATAATATTCTATTGTATCTAAGGTTGTGCCAAAAGTCAAATAAGATTGGAGCTAGAAGCCTGGACCGATGACTCATTGTATTTTGTTCTTGTAAGTGTACCAGACTGCTTCTTGATGATTTCAAATTAGTTTTATATTTAGATATAATCCTAGTTCAGTTGTCAGTTAGAATATCATTAATAACCATATTCAGAACTTTTCTGCCTTAGTAGAATCCACCAGAACTTAGCCATATCTAAGTTTTGAGAACCCAGTTTTATCTCCACATCACAATATGATAACTGGTAAGGATGGTGTTGAGGACTTTTGTAGAGTTCAATTATGGACTCAGAAAATTATTATAATCATTGTCTCAGGACCAGCTTTTCTGTGTAGACAATCAGTAGAAGAATGATCATTGGGTGATGTAACAGACAAAATATAGTGAACAAAATGCAAACTTTAGTGGACAAAAATATAAAATACATCTTAGTTTACAGCAGCCTCCTTTTGTTTTTCACAGTGATAAAGTGGCAGAGGTATGGGAAAAGGGACAGCAGCAAGGACTAAGAATCAAATATTAGAGTTTCTTGAACTACCTTAAGACAATTTAACAATTATTAATCTTAATATTTGATGTCTAACAACAAATTAGTTGACAGTTTGAATCAAATTCATATTCTTGTTACAAATAAAACTTGAACACATAAAAAATCACAACTAAATATGAGAACAACTCACAGGTTCATGGTTAAAGAAGATAATTAAATAATTACTTTTCTTGTGTCCTTAAAGGTAACAAGAAACATCATTTCATGGGACACTTGGTTATCTCTTCTTGTGATGCTCATGACGAACATAAGCAAACAAGCCACCCTGAAGATAGTTTTGGCTTCTGGGTTGACATAGATTGAAGAGGATGAAAAAAATAAATTCCTTGAAAAATTGGCAAGATATACCCAACTAAGTTAGTATAAACCTTGATAGTAGATTTACTACATTGTAAAGATGGATAAAAGAATGGCTAAAACTCTGTGGTAATGTACAATTTTCAGGATAATGAAATGAGACTCATAAAACTTCAATATTCTCATACCTGTGCGTAATTATTTTTGTTGTTGGGTTTTTGGGTTTTTTTTGCTTTTTGGAGGGGGGAGTGCAGGGCAATTGGAGTTAAGTGACTTGTCCAAGGTTACATGGCTAGTAAGTGTTAAGTGTCTGAGGCCAAATTTGAACTCAGGTCCTCCTGACTCCAGGGCCACTGCTTTCTTCACTGCACCACCTACCAGCCCCTATACATAATTTGTCAAGGAAAATGTTGACTTGGTAAGTACTTGACTACTTAAAAAAAAAAAAATGGAAGTATTGGGAAATGACTGACTTTAGATATAGCAGTTGTTTCAGAACCAGCTGTCAATAAGCAGATGAAATACCAGTTAGAACAAATATTTAGGTAGAGGAAAGGATAAAGATGAAAAGAAGACATTGTATGACTACAGAAACCCCGTCCAAGCCCATTATGGCCATTTATTCTTTTAAAAAGTACAAAAAAGCAGAGACTTTCTTAGAAGTGTTTAGCAATTTCAAGGCAATTGACCTACAAAAAGTGAAAAGGTTTATGAACCTTTCTTAGCCGTAAAGGGCTTTCATTTCCTTGTCAATTAAGAATGTGGAAGCCAAGGATATTTGTATTAGTTTATAGTATTAATTCATTTGAGAAATACTATGCAGGATGATGGTGGAAAAAAATGAATAACTTCACAGAAGAGTTTAAGAGAAAGTGAACCTGCAGAAAGCATGGTATGAAATCTAGCTAAGATAGACAATCCAGGAGAATTTATAGATAAAATTGTAAGCACAATAAGAAACAATGCTATCTTCTCTCATTGGCAATATTAGTAGAGTGACATTTGTATTCTACTGCATAAGTATCTTGTATACTGATGAAATGGAATGAATGGTATTTAAGATCAAGTCTCAACAGTTGGACCCCCCCAAAATACATACAAAGGAAATCTGTGGTAGAAGTGATATTAATATTTAGTGTTAATGCTGAAATTGATTTTCAAAGTACTTCAAAGAAGTCGAGATTCCAAAAGAGTGGAAAAGAACATGTAAAGGGCTTTACCTCCCCCCAAAAAAGTAAACCAAGAAAAGACTAGCACCTACTGACCCATATGTACACCTCCTTACATCTTTAGTCCCTTGAAAAGAGGGATTGTCTTATCCTTTGTTTTTGTATCTCCAGTACCAGGAACATTGTAGGTTCTAAGTAAATATTTGTTTGATTTGTGCAGTTGTGTGAATGGTTTGTGTAGTCATCCAAGGACATCCTTAATAAGAGAGCAAGTAGATGATTTTCAGCAGCCTCTTATATTCTTTCAGACTGAGAGATGTAAAGCATTTTGCTAAGTGTGCTATTTTGATTTTTTTCAAAAACAAAGCATTTGATTTGGCAGAACAAATGCTGCATTATAGGCTTTCTTCACATGTCTCCTATGTATACATTAGTGTTAGGTAAAATGGTGTGACAGTTGGAACTATAGACATAACTGCTCAGTGACCCACAAAGTAATAACATTAAACAAGGTATAAGGCAGTTTCAGCTGAGCTGTGCTTACCACTTTCATAGAGTATGTCCTGTGCAGTGTCTCAAAAGAAGAACTACCAGTACATGGCAAGGTTATCCAGATTTTATTAGTAGGGAATATTGCACAAAGTTCAGTAGAGCCCCAGTGAAATTCATAATTATTCAAAAGACATTTTGCTTTCCATTCTGGAAAAATGGGAGAGATGGAAAATGAATATTGCCTAGATTGTGTGTGTGTGTGTGTGTATGTGTATGTATGTACCGAAAGAGAAAGTGAGAGCAGCTAGGCAGATAGCTAATCAGTTTACTCTTTCAATGTATATACTTCAAGAGGCAGCTTCTCTAATGTCATAGCTATATATACACCAAGGAAGTTAAAAAACAGTAAGAAAGGTCACATATGTAACCACCCCCCCAAAAAAAAAATCTTTTTTGTGTTCACAAAGAACTAGAAAAACAAATTGGGTGCCCATCAATTAAGAAGTGTATGAATTAGTTGTATATGTAAATATAATAGAATAATTTTTTTTTTACTGTAAGAAACACATATAAGGAATTTAGAAATACATGGAAATTTATATGAACCTATGTAGATTAAGTGAGTAGAATCAGCACTTAGCAGCACAATGCCTGGCATGGAATAGGTGCTTAATAAATGTTTATAGATTTATTGACTGAATCAGGAAAACAATATAAACTATGGCTACAAGAAGGTAAATGAAAAGAACAATAATGACTAAGTTTGGTCCTGGAGAGATGAGAAATTGCACCTGCTTCGTTGCGTTGAAGAGGTAAAAGCACACTTGTGGATTGTGTCATATAATGTCAGATGCAGTTGATGAACACAATCTTTTCTGCTTTCTTAGAAGAACATATCTTTGCTGGTAGGAAAGGCTCTTTGGAGTGAGAAGGCAAAATAATCTTTTAACCTCAGTTTTCCGTTGTTGATGCTTTATAACTAAATCCTGAATCTATGGTCTAGAATAATCAAAATTTCATCTAACCCATAAAAAAATAGAAAGACAAATGCTCAATGTAAATTCACTGCTCTTAGGCACTGAAAAATGCTCTGAAAAGTCATCAAGAAACATTTTTTGACTAGGAAAGGAGGTTTTCTGTAGTCATGTGAGAATGAGTAACAAGCCCGAGTGCTAAAATAGCATAATACTAACTTTCATATAATGCTTTGAGGTTTTCAGTCTTGTACTATATATTATCTCATTTGGTCCTAACAATAACCCTGTGAAATAGGTGTCATTAAAAGAATCAGTGTGTTGGCTTGGTCCCCTTTGATAAATGGACCAGAATTTCAAAGCATGATAAGGCCTGGTGAAGCTGAAGTCTATCTTGATGGGAAAAGGTGATCTCATCTACACAGATGAGAACACAGATCCTTATGTAAAGTCATGATGTCTGCATCTACTTAATAAAACATTTTTCATGTTCCCATAAGTAGTCCATACTAACATTGCTTGTGTTGATGTGAACACATTGAATTTTGTTGAGTAATAAATCATAACAGATTGATTCTCAAAACCTGATTTGTTTTATGTTCACTTTGATAAAAATGTTAATGGTAAAATATTTAAGTCCAGCACTATATTTGAATAGCTACACTATGCTAAATAAATATCAAAGGGTTTAGTAAAAAGATAGATGGCTTTCCAATGGATCATGTTTTTCAAAGGAAGACAGTCAGTGAGAGGCTGGTAAGACTTGAAGAAAAAGGGGAAATGAATCAAGGAATGACTGAATGCATAAGTTACCCAACCAATCTTAATTTGTCAACTTTTAGCAGCTACTGGAGTATCTGGCACACAGGAGACCCTTAATAAATGCTGCTTGATTGATTTCCTTCTTCTTGGCTTCTCTATTTCTGTCAAGGTCATCAACATCCTTCCAGTCATGGGGTTTCATAACCTTTTCCTTGTTTCTTCATTCTTACATATTTCATCACTCAGACTTTGTTGATTCTACCTCCTTAAGCATCTCACATTCAGCTCCTCCACTCACATGACTCTCACTCAGATTCAGGCCTCCATTACTTCTTACGCAGACAATAAAGTACAAACTGTTCTCTTTGCGTCTAATTTCTCCCTTTTCTAATGCATCCTCCACACAGCTTCCAAATGACATGTGTTTAAAAAAAAAAGTGATATATCACTTTCTTGCTTAAGAAGCTCCAGTGGTTTACCTCTAAAATAAAATACAAACTCCTCTACTTGGCATTAACATTCTTCATATTCTATCTTCAGTGTGTCTTTCCAGGCACATTTCAAATTAACCTCATAGATGCCCGTATTGCAGCCATATTAACCTTCTTGATGTTCCCCTAATTAAGCATTACATTTTCCTTTCTTGTACCCCTAAGCAGACGAACATATTGCCTAGAATTCTATCCTTCCTCACTTTCACTTCTTAAAATTCCTTGATTTGTTTTAGGCTTAGTTCAAACCCACCTCTTATAAAAGTCCTTTCCAGGTCTCCACAGTTTTTACTGTTCTACACATATGTCCTCCAAAATTTCTTCATATTTACTTTTTATTTCATTGCATGGAGTAATGGATAGGGAGGCTACCTTAGAGTCAGGAAGCCCTAGGTTCAAGTCTATCCTCTGACACATTGTCCTTGTGACCCCAGGGGTAAGTTCCTTAACTTCTTAGTGCTCTAGTCTTTTAAGTTTCTTGTTGAGCATTCCCCATACCAAAGAAAACACAGGTCCAGAACAACAAAAAGAAGCAAGAAAAAAATTAATTTATTTCTCTATGTTCATGTTATGTGTATGCATGCACGCATGCATGCATGTATATATGTATGTATGTATCGATTTCAGACCTTGGAAAGGAGCATATTGTTTCCAACATCCACAAAATTATGTGAATTACATCCTAAACTATCATATGAAAGCTTAGTTTTATTTATATATGGTAATTCATAGACCACTTAGAGTATTTCATATTTTCATTTTGGCTAAAAAGTCAAGCACACCTTCACCAACCATGCAGACAAACTACCACTGATGGGTAGGTCAGCCCCAAATCCTCAGAACAATGTTGCTTTTTTCCTCCCTCTCTCCCTTACTCCAGCTTTGCTTCCAGCACAACCCTGATGCCATTGTGTAAGGGAGTTAACTGTGAAGAAGAGGAACCACTGTCTTTGTTACCAACAATACCAGCTTTTGACTAAGCACCAGTTCAAAAGAAGGCAAACTAGGCCAGCCAAAGCAGCAAGGTACTTTGAAAGAGATATGGGAGGTAGTGTGTGCCAAGTAGACACCATCCTGACCGCCAGACCCTGGAGACAGCCTAAGAGCTGTGTACCAAAGGACCATGTCATCATGCCTTCCTCCCACTGGCTCTGATTCCAGCCTACCCTCCTCACCCTCTGCAGTCATCATCCCAGGGAGAAACCACTGTAGAGAAGGAATGTCACCATCATCCCCATCACCACCAAATTCAACTTGCCATTGAAGGGTAGGTAAACCCCAGGAACAGCAAGGCCCACCATATCACTGGTCCTGTTCCCAATATAACCCTGGAGCCATAGTCTAGATGACAGTTTCCTCAGCGAGTGCTTCAGTCCTTGCTTCCTCAGTGGCCGCAGCTATTGAAGACTTGGAAAAGAAGGTTCTCACCACTAGATTCACTGGTATCATCAAATGGCTCAACATCGGAAATGGATATGGTTTTATTAATGGGAATTACACTTTTAAAAATGCATTATCATCTGCTTAGCTGCTGCTGTACCTTAAGTACCAGTCGACCTTTACATTTGATTTGGAGCTGAAACCACCTTTTGCGTTTTGTTTCCTTCATTAGGATGTGAGATCTTGAAAGCAAGAGCTGTCTTCTTTTTCTCGCTGTATCTCCAGAGCTTAGTTTTTCTTTCATTCATCCCTTCATTTTGTCTCTGCTCTGATAGATCAGAACTCTTTTCCTAACTATGTAGTATACTGTTTTGATTAAATCCTAGAGTATTTGTTATGGAATGCTCCTTAGAGATCATCTCAGTAATTCATCTTTGCTCTCTGCTCTCACATCTAAACTAAAAAAAATGTATACAATCCCCAAAGAGCAGTATACTATTTTAAAATAGGAAGGGACCATAGAGATTGTAGAGACTAACCCCTTCATTTTTTAGATGAGATGGTTGGGGCTCAGAGTAATTAAATGACTTTACCAAGGTCAGTGAGTTATAGGCATAGGTGATACTAGAACCCAGATCTTCTACCTTTCTGGATTTCTTCCTTTTTTTTTTCCCCTTCATCTCTTAACTCTACAATGTGGTTTACAGCCTCATTGTGCAACTAAAACAGCTTTTCCCACAGTTACCTTTTAGCCTTTATCTTTTAATTTAGTCTCTTAAAAGTCTATATCTTTTAATTGCCAAATCTGAAGCCTTTTTCTCAATTGTCATCCATCTCTGTAGATTTTAACACTGTTGATCACCCTCCCTTTAATACTCACTTCTCTAAATTTCCATGACATTGTACTCTCTTGGTTATCCTCCTACTTGTCTGACTGCTCCTCCTCAATCTCCTTTACAGGATCACTGTGAGTCTAGGCAAGTCACTGAACTTTTGGCTTTCACAGTTTCCTCAATTGTAAAATGGGAATAATTATACCCTGAACCTTTTTCTATTTCTATGCTATTTTGAATAGGATGGAATTGGTTCTGTAAGTAGTCCCTGTACTTCCAGCTTGACTGAGACTGGAAGACCTAGTCCTTTAAAAAAGGAGACCGTCGTATCTATTAATATAATTATGTAGTTTGGTTTGTTTTTGTTTTTGATTTGATTAAATATAGTTGTCATTTTCTTTTTTTTTTTTTTTTTTTGCTTTTTGGAGGGAGTTGGGGTTAAGTGACTTGCCCAAGGTCACACGGCTAGTTTTTGTGTTAAGTGTCTGAGGCCGGATTTGAACTCAGGTACTCCTGACTCCAGGGCCGGTGCTCTACTCACTGCGCCACCTAGCCGCCCCTAGTTGTCATTTTCTTAATCTTCAACCATCCTTGAATCCCTGGTAACTTGATCATAGTTAACAATTATTTTCATATATTACTGCAATGTTAGTCAAATTTTGTTTTAAATGTTTATAGTTCTTTACTTTTCATTTCATTGATTTAGACAGAAGTATTTTGAGAGTTTGGTAAAAAAAAAATCTTTGCTTTTTAATTTTTAAATGATTTGTGTGATATTGATATTTTTCTTTAAACATTTGATAGAATCCACCTGTGAATCTGTATGGACTAGAAGTAATTCTTTTACTCTTCAATTTCTTTTTCTGACATTGTATTAAGATTGCTATTATCATGTGGCTGCTAGGTGGCACAGTGAAGAGTATACTGGCTCTGGAGTTGGGAGGACTAGGAGTTCAAATGTGGCCTCAGACACTTGACACTTAACTATGTGACCTTGGACAAGTCATTTAACCCCAACTGCCTTGCCTTCCCCCCTCCAAAAAATGCTATATCTTTTTTTTTACTACTGGAGTAGTTTATTTTGCTTTTTAAAATTAGACAATCCTATTACATTTAAATTCTCAGTTTTATTTTCATGCAGCTGCTCGTAGTAAACTGTGATATTTCTTTGCATTCCTTCCTGATTATTGTGATTTCATCTTGTAAGTTTTGTTGATTTAATTTCCTCTCTCTTTTTAATTGGGTTAGCTAAAGGTTTGTCAGTTTTATTAGTCTTTTCATTGGCATAGCTTTTAGTTTTAGTAATTCTATATATTTTTTTTGTTTTCAGTTGATCTGTTTTCTTCTTTGACTTACAAGATTTCCAGTAATTTGCTTATTTGTCAGTTTTTCTAATTTTTTAAGTTATATATTCAATTCACTAATTGTTTTTCTATAACTTTTCCTCTAAAGGGTGCTGTGACTACATTCTAGACATTTTGTTATGTTGTCTCCTCATTATTCTCTTTCAAAAAACTGTCTCTGTAATTTGTTACTTGGCCCGCTTGTTCTTTCTTCAGGATGTCACTATTAAGTTTCCATTTAGGTCTCTATCTTTTGTTTGTGTTCCGTGTATCAATTACTATTTTTATTGCACTACAGTCTATTTTAAAAAGTTAGTATTTTGGCTTTTTTACCTTGCTCTGTAATTTCTCTGTGCCCTAGAACATGTCTTATTTCTATACATGTAATATGTGGTGTTGAAAAATATGTATACGTTCTTTTATGTTCCCATAAACCTGTTAGCTCTAAATTCTCCAAAACATTGGTCAGTTTTATGTTTTCCTTTTTGTTCATCGTGCTGTTAGATATGTGAATCTCAGAGGGAGGAACATGGAAAATTCCTATAAGTGTGCTGCTGTCTGTCTTTTTGGAATTTGGTTAACTCTGCCATATTGAATTCTTTGCACAGCTCTGCCTTACTTGAATCCAGTTCACATGCAAGTCAAGATATTACTCTTCTGATAGCATTGGTCCTCTTCAAGAACAAAGGACAAATAACTATAAGATGTTATGCTAGTGGGTTTTCAATATTGATAATTCATTGTCTAATGTTTCTTTGGGCATAATTTAATTACCCTTTTTATTGCAGTTCCATGATTTAAAAAAAATTTTGCATTGATAGTATGATTGCAACTCCTACCCTTATTTTCCCTGATTTACTGAAATATAGTAAATCTCATTTTAGCCTCTCATCTTCATTCTATACTTTTTAGCTTGTTTCTCATATAAAGAAATGGTTGGGTTTTCTTTATCTATTTGTTTATTTTGTTTTCTTGTTTAATCCATTCATTTCTCAGGTTAGGGTTATGTTTGTATATTCCTTCATTTATTTTCTTTGTACTGCTTTTAAAAAAATCTGTCCACTTAGGTCAGTACTTTGTCTCTGCAATTAATTTTCCTTATACTATTTTGCTTTGAGTCTATTCTTTCAGGGTTCTCTCTCACCCTCCTTTTTGCATACACCAACTATCACAGGTTCTTTGAATTTACTTTAATTTTTCTTTTTTTCTTCCTTTTTAATTTATCCATTTTTCTCCTTCTTTTGTCTGTTCCACACCCTGTTAAACAAGTAATTCATAATAGTTACTCTATTCCTCCTGTGTTTTAGTAACTTTCTTTTATGGTTCCCTTTTCTAGGAAGTTTTCCTTAACTTTGTCCTCATTATTTATCTTCTTTTTTAGTGTATATGGAACTTTTTTTTAACTCATGGGCTGTACCCTAGCTTCTTCCTTTATTATATACCCTGTGTCCCTCATGGAGTTAATTAAGGCTTCTGATGTGCCAGTTTTAAATGCTCTCTTTCCAGTTTCTACATTGCTTACTTCATAGATTTTACTCCATCATCCTTTAACTTTTCAGTGTTGGAAGGCAGCAGTCATAGGAATCTCCCCATGTCCCAAATAGTGAGGTCTAGTCCTACCCTACTTTTTCTACTATGTTCATTCTTTATCCCAAAGAGAAAGTATCTTTTCTCTAGCTCTGTGACCCTTCATCACTCTGGATGCCAGCTGCCTTACTAAGTCATACTTCTTCTCTCTTCAGACAATATGTGGATCAGGGAGGCATAATAATGTATTCTCAGAAAAAATGCAAGTGTGCCCCATACTAAGTGCACCATGAGGTCTCCATAACCTCCCCTATAAGGAATGCTTTTCAGCGGTACCCTTTCTCCTCAGTACCTGAGGGGAGACCTCTCTTTTCGGGCCTTTTCTTCTGCTCTCTTCATCCTATTTTCCTTAAGCTTCTTGTCTTGTTGAGAAATAACAGTAATCACCATCCCTTTACTGTTCATGCAGAAACTTAATGGGGATAAAATCACCAATATCACCCTCTGTAATCCTACACCTTTTCCCCATTTGTGCAACCTCTAAATCTGCCATTTCCTGCTGTAGAAGACATTGATACACCTGTAGGGATCAGGAGATTTAGCCCATGATACATCAAGTAGTCTTCCATTTTTGTCTCTTCTGATTCTTTCAAGTTTTCGTTACAAATTTTGTCCTTTTATGGTCTATGCTTTTCTGTCTTTTACACTACAAATCAATCATTTAAAAAAACTTATCTATAAACATGAGATAATTAATACCATTTCTTTTCTTGATAATGATACTTCTTTACCTTTCTTATGCTTCCTTTTGGGGTGTTTTCAAAATAAATAATCTGGAGACCTCTGCTTAAGAGATGCCTTAAATGCCTCTTTTGTTGAATGTCCATCGTTCTGTTCCTTGCTGTTTAATTAGACTCAGGTTTGCAGGATATGTTTGGACTACAGCTGGAATTTCTTTGCTTTTTGGAATATACCACTCCATTCTTTTCAGTAATTTCATGTGAATATTTCTGTATTATCTGAAGTTTTCCCTCCAAGACCTCCAGGTCTTTTTAAAATGTATATTTTATAGTTCTTATTCAGCTCTGGTTTTTTCATTAGAAATACTTGGACATCCTCTATTCTACTGAAGGTCAATTTTTTCTCTAGTAAGATTACATTCAGTTTTGCAGGTACGCTATTCTTAGATATAAGCCTTTTTGAATATTGTGTTTCATGTGATCTTAACTATGGTTCCTTGGTACTTAAACTACTTCTTTCTGAATGCTTGCAGGATTTTTCCTTTGATGTGGAACCTCTGAATTTGGGCTGTGACATGTTGGGGGACTTGGCATTTTAGGGTTCCTTCTATTTTCCTTCATAAGGTTCCTTTCTATTTTCACTTTGCCCTCTGACTCTAATAGATCTGGACAGTTTTCAGTAATGATTTCTTGAAATATAATGTCCAGACTTTTTTTTAATCATGGAGTTGAGTATTCTTGAATTATATTTTGACCTGTTTTCTAGGTAAGTTGTTTTGTATAGAAGACATCTTGACATTTTCCTCTATTTTCATACCAGTCTTTTGATTGTGTTCTAATCTTTCTTGCCTCCTCATGGAGCCACTGATTTCTGTTGGTCTCTTGTTTTCAAGGAGAATGCTAATTTGGTAAGGTTTACCTTTTTTCTCTTCAAAGTTACTTATTCACCTTTTAATTTTTTCTCCAGAGTTTTTATTTCATTTTTAAAATACCTTGCTTTATTTCTTGTAGATAATTATGCAGTCTTCCCCCTTGTCCCTTGATTCACTGCACCTTTTGCAATTTCTTTTTTTTTTAAGCGTCTCAAGATTGAAAATAATTGTTCATAATTGTCAATGTTTTGGTTTGTTTGTTTTTTTTTAATGCACCTTTCCAGTTTTTGTTTCCCCAAATTGTGGCTATATGCCAAAGCCAAGCTGTGTCCTCTGCTGCGGTATTGAAAGGAGTGGACAGCCCTCTTTGGTTTTGCTCTGGGCCTCCAGTGTTCTTTTGCTGACTTCTGGCCACTATAGTGAGGCCCCTCCATATTATTGAGGTTCAAAATGCTGGCTCTTCAGGACCTTTTGGCATCTCAAGACAAAGTTCTAGAGACCTTAAAGTCCTTACTCGTGGGTTGCCCCAGTCCTATACTTGTGCAGTTGACTTTTTGAACTCGTGTAGAGGACTTTTAAATTGAATTGGGATAAATATATCATAATAAACGTGGCTTTTGAGATCTTTTTACATCTTGACTGTCATCTAATATGTTAGCTATCACTCCTAGCTTATATGTGAACTGGATAAGTATGTAATTTATTCCTTCATCCAATTGTTTCATTGATAGATTGAATAGCAGAAGACCAAAGTCAGAATCCTGTAGTTCTAGACATTGCGTCTATTCTAATAGCTACACTTTCTAATGAGTACTTTTTGGGTCTGGTCATTTTTACTTATAATGTAGTCTCTCATTTATTAATAATGTATTAGACAATATATGTGAAATATTGCACCAACTTTGAAATATCATTTAATGTTAGCTGCTATGATGATGATGATGATGTTCTGAATTCACTGTTATGTGGCTGGCACCTTTATTTTTCCCAAAGATCGAGAAATTTAGGTATCTTTAAAAGAGAGAGAGAGAAAGAGAGAGAAACACAGAGAGACAGAGAGAGAGAGAGACAGAGAGAGAGAATTAGGTTAGTCACTACTTAGGATTCAACTTCATGATGATTGACCTCTCCAACTTTAACTAGGATTGATGATAGGATTGTTAAATCATAAATGTAAAACTGAAAACCAAGGAAATTATCTAGTCCATCCTTTCCATTTTACAAATAAGGAAACTTGAGGGTGAGATAAATTAAGAGACTTGTGTAAGGTAATAAAGGATTTAAATCCAGAGCTAGGTCCCTTCCAGCTCTTAATTCTATGATTTTATGATCCACTGACTCCTAAGCTAAACACTTTCCAATTATACTGATTAATCTTTCTCTGGAAGCCTTTATTGTGACTTCATATACCTTATACCCCTGCCTCTTCCCCCCACCCCCCAACCTGCTGCTGAGAACTAAGGTTACCTCCTATCTATGATAAAGCAACAGAATAGATTGTTTAGTATGATTTGTACTCAAGTTTTTAGAAATGAGACTAGCTATAAATATACTTGAATGCTTATTACAGACTTATTTCTGGAAAAACAGTATTTTGTTCCTTAGTAAGTTCCCCAGATAACTTCTACGTTTTTGTGGTCTTTTTTTTTCTTGATTGTAATAGACCTTTGGAAATTATTTAAAGCAGTTTCATAGCAAATCCTAAATGAATTTTGAAATGTGGTCAAATTAAAAATAAGCATTATTCATTAAATTGAGAAGCAGCATGATAGTAGAGGGTTAGGCTTGGAGTCAGGAAGACCTGGGTTTACATTTTGCCACTTAACCTTTAAGTGCCCCAGATAATTCCTCGTGACTCTTCAGTTGGAGAACATATGCTAATCTGCGTTGATAGAAATCTGGATCCCTGTAGTGCCAAAACAATATTCACAGCATCCATGGTGGCTATGAATATGCTGGTGTAATTCTGATTCACAAAATATAACAAACTCTCCATATAGAAGACAGAAGCAAAACATTTATTCAGACACTAGACAGTCAAATCTCAACACCAGAAAACCAAATTCATCATAAACAAAGAAATCCATACACAATAACACTGCAGAGAGCAACACCACCCTAAAGCCTTCCCACAAACAAACACTCACAAGCCTAGCTGTCTCCTTGCTTGTGTCCTCTCTCCTCTCTCCATTCTAACTGCTCTGGCTCCCAGCTTCCTCTCAGCTCTGCTCCACCCTTTAGGAAACTCATCCCTCCACAGGCTCCATGTGCTTACATTCAGCATATTAAGGGGCAGGGAAGGTCTTCAAATTCCCGATACCATTACAGTCCCTCAGTCAGTCTCCCATCCTAGAAAAACTATTTGCACATTAAAGGTATTTCTTCTTTTACTATCCAGAAATGAGGAGGAAGCTACTTTGCTCATCTACTAAACTCATTAAATGTCCTCTGATCTTTCTCTTCTCTCCTTCCCCATTCCCTCTCCACTGTCTCTCTTTTTCTCTTTTCTCCCTTCCTCTTCCCTTCCCTTTCTCACCATTCTTCCTCCCCTCCCCTCCCCCAGAAGAGGTGACTTACACCTGCTGAGTTACCCTTGGTGGTGATGACAGATGAGTTGATGAACTTACATTAATCTTTTTTGTGTGTAAACATCAGAAGTGGGAGCCAGATCTGGTGATTCTGATGGCCATTTTAGCCCTCTCAGCAGTGGCACAAGCCTGCATCTGAATTACCTTCTATGCCCTCAGAGCTGCCCTTCTTCAGAAGGTTTAAGACTTCAAAGAGGGAACATGAGGGGAAATATGCTGGAAATTTTATAAATAGCCAGCTATCTGTACCAGCTCATCACAGGCGGATGATTTTTATCACCTTTCAAGGCATTCTGAGCTGTAAACATTGAGGGATTGCTTGAAGGAAATTTTTTAAATCATCAAAGATTCTTGAATTAATGTGGCTTTTGTTTTTCAGTGAGAACTAAGCAGTCGCACAAAAATTGTAATTTAAAAAGGGTTTTGGCAGTTTTATTTTATAGGGAAGGCAGTATACATATGTTTGGTTTTAAAGCAAAACAAATGAAAGATGATATGAACTTGGCACTTGAAACATGCTTGGAATCTGATGTGTGTAGTGGTTTTCTGTGGGAAAAGAACTTTGAATATTATCTTTCCCATGGATGAATTACGCATAGGAAAAAAGCAAGTCTACCAATGAAAGATCTGAAATAGCAGTGGTTGAAATGGAGGTTCTTAATTGTTGAAATACAAACCTGATTAAATTATCACTATAGGTTAGTTCCAAATACAAATGAACTGTTAAAAAGTTTTTTGTTTTGTTTCTTAATTAAGTGTAGGCATAATTTGCCTAATGCCATTAATTCTTCCATGAAAAGATAACTTGAAGCAAAACAAAAATTTTCTTGTCCTGCCTGCCTGCCTGCCTCCTTTAATTGTCCCTCAGGTGTTAATGACATCTGCAGAGGTGGTCACTTTGACTTGGAGAGTACTGCCAACAACCATTCTCTGATTAGCCAGGCTTATTATCCAGCAATTAGAGTGTCCTATGTAATTGTGTTTAGCCAGATTCATTATTTTCTATCAGTCAAAGTGAAAGGAGTTATCCTTGTTCTCCCCTTCTCCTAGCTTCAGCACAGAAGGATATTCCTAGCTTAAGGTTATGTTTTGATAAAAATCTAGTAACAGTGCTATTTACTGTTTGACCTAAGGCAATGTTATACACTGTAGGCTAGAATTCAGAACATTTATATTCCCCTTTCCGGCTTTCTGTGGTCCTTCTATAATCTATAGAAATAGTGCTATAAAAATGGTTAGTTTTGCTCTAAAAGATAATTCAAAATGGATCGAAGAATTCCTGACCGCCTTTTGTGACACTATTCCATAGTAATATGGATTTTGAGTTCTAATTTATTAGCCATGGATACTTCTTCCCCTACCATCATCTAAACACTGTTAGCTCCCAAGGTGAGGACACCTATAAGGTCAAGGTAACTATTATTACTAGAACCTACCATGAAACAATACATAACAAAAATTATGGTGAATTAAGTAATGTTTTAAAATAAAATTGGTTTTTATTAGTCATAATAGTATATACTTTGAATAATATCTATTTGACCAATAACTGTATAATGATGACATTTATACTACAGGAGATATATTTGCTTCTTTATTATACTGAATTGTTTAATGGAACAGATTAGTTATAACAATGAACACAGTGCCTATTATTATTCATGCTGAATATTTTGTTGCAGCTGAATAAAAGATTAAGATGGTGATGCTTTTCTTACATGTCAATTCCCAGACTCCTAGAAATGGATTCAGGTCCACTCCCTTGAGTCAGTAAGAGTCTATATCCTACATGCTGGGAACCACTAGACCAGTGGTTCTCAACCTGTGGGTTGTGACCCCTTTGGGGGTCAAATGACCCTTTTGCAGGGGTCGCCTAAGACCATCGGAAAATGCATATTTCCCGTGGTCTTAGGAACCTAGACACCGCTCCTCTCTCAGTCTCTAGGCTGTCTGCCCACATACAGATACACCCACATGCCAATAGTAAAGGGTGGGGTAGTGGCATTTGGAAGGTTGAGAAAGGCTGCACTAGACCATCTAAAATGGAATAATGTAGATAATAACTTTAAAGAGCTATATAAATATAAGTGACTATATATAGGTGGAAAGAATTAGGTCTTTGGCCCGGGTTTTTGGGGGGTTGTGGGGGTGGGGTGGAGAAGTAGGGGAAGAAATCTTAAGCAAATGGTAAGTATGACTAAGGATTGGTGCTGAAGGTAGAAGATTAAAACTTTAGGCTACAGATTTCTTGGCAGTAGGGATGAGAGGAATGGCAATAATGTTCATTTTTGTAGATAGAAATGGTTCATAAATAGAGGGGAGGGAATAAGTATTTATTAAGCACCGAATGTGTGCCAGGCACAGTCCTAAGAGTTTTACAAATACCTCACAATGAAATAGGTGCTATTGTCACCATTTCCTGTTAAGGAAACTGGCAGAAAGGTTAAGTGACTTCAGAAAAGTAGGAAAGTAACTAAAGGCCCAGTTTAAATTTAAACAAAGGAAGGCAATATTGCTTTTTGGTGTTGATAGTAAGGACCAAGTACAAAAAATAAGCACAGGCTAGGAAATAAAGTTAGACCAAATTTTCCTTCTCTTTTTGAAACACCTATTTTTAGTATTTATCACTGATTGCGTACTACATATAAATATTAGAATTTGTGGGAAAAATGAATCTTCTTAAAACTTTGCTGAACAAAATCATCAGAATTGTTTGAAATTATTACTAAACACAAAGTAATGACAATGTTCAGATTTCTTCTTTCTTTCTCCCTGCAGTGGCAATAAGATTGATTGTCTTTATCTCAGAGGAATGTCGCTTTGTAAATCCATCTTTCTAGAAGGTCTGATCTCCTAACTCTTAAACTTGGAGGTATTCTGCCTATTCCCCTAAATATCAGAAATGAACTTATATCAGTTTTTTCTCTAGATGTCCCTACCTTCTGCATGATATCTTTATCCTACTACTTTTCTGGAGCACCTCCATATCTGGAAATATCCGTGAATCGATCAACAAGCATTTGTTAAGCCCCTATATGCAAGTGTGAGGCACCATGTTAGGTACTGGGAATACAAAGACAAAAGTAAAATAGTGAATGCCCTCCAGGAGCTTAAACTGGAGAGACAACCCATACTTAAATAGATGAACAACAAATCCAGGAAGAGTTGAAGATCCCAAAATGGATCCAAGATAAGAGGCAAATGGGAGTACTAGCAGCTGGGGACCCCAGGAAAGGCCTCATATGAAGGTGACATTTAAGTTGCCTCCAAAGAAAATGGATTCCGGGGGGCGGAGCCAAGATGGCGGCGTAGAAGCAGCTAGGTCCCGCAGCTCCCACACCGCCACCCTAAACACCCAGAAAATACGAGCCCAGACAAAGTCTAGGAAAGTCTAGGACTCCCTGACTCACAAAAACACAGAGAACACAGCTCTCGCTGAAGGCAGCTCGGCAGCAGGGGCTCAGCGTGGCCACCAGAGCGGAGGCTGGAACAGCCGGAAGCCGAGACCGCGGCCAGGCCTGGGACGGTGGGAAGGAGCTGAGCCGAGCCCCGCAGCCAGCCTGCAGAGGTTCTACAGCCTCCAGCACCCCCACATCTGCCAAGGCGTGAGGAGCAGGACGGAGAGGCAGCTCACACCCAGAACGGCCAGCCCAAAACCGCAGCAGCAGCCAGGCAAGGCCC
>CM053595.1:257764524-257802725 GCA_028646575.1 Pseudocheirus occidentalis | reverse complement strand
ATTCATGGTTTGTTTGGTTTTTTTTTTTTTTTTGCTTTTGGGAGGGAAAAAGGCAGGGCAATTGGGGTTAAGTGACTTGCCCAAGGTCACACTGCTAGTAAGTGTTAAGTGTCTGAGACCAGCTTTGAACTCAGGTCCTCCTGACTCCAGGACTCATGCTCTATTTACTGCACTACCTCGCCACCCCTTGTATATTCATGTATTAATGAAAGAATTTTTTAAATCAAAATTTTTTAAATCAAAATTTGGAATGTGAACAGTAAAGAAAGCAGAACCGAGAGAAGAATGAACAGACAAATAAAGAATTAGCCCATTATTTCTTAGTACCAGATACTTTTGCTGGATCTTTCAAAGAAGAAAGGGCCACCAGTCTTTTTCCCAGATGGCCTGAGTTCCCTGGGACCTGTTACAATTTTCTAACTCATTATACTCAATCTGCTAGACAGCTATTTTATTCCAGTGGCCTCTCACAATGACCAACACAGAAGAGGTGCTTAATAAATATCTGTTGATGGTTTCATTGCAAGATTACAACACAGTAAAGGTATCTCAACTTGATTTCCCTTGACTTTGTTGTAAGGGAACACTTTTAGAAGGGCTCAGCTTACCAGTATCTTTTGCTAGCAGAATCAAGCTTTCTCATTATTTTTGTGATTAAGGAGAAATAGCTTTTTTAAGGTTTAGAAGTATAATGTGATTTTTAGTGGCAAAGAACATGAAACCAAGTAGATTGTCCTTTGAGTAGAGAATAGCTAAACAAATTGTGGTACATAAATATAATGGAATATTATGTTATGTAATGACATATTGACAGTGAATACAAAGGCTATAGGGAGGCATGAGAAGACTTGGCATGAACTGATACCGAGAGCAGTAAGCAGGAAACAAAGTTTATAACAACTACAACAAAGTGAAATGGAAAGAATAACAACTCCCCAAATTGAAACTGAATGCTACATATTTATTATGCTCAAATTGGCCTTTAAAAAGAAATGTAAGAATGTATCTTCCTTTCTTTGCAAATATGATGGATTATGGATGTGAAGCACTACATACACTGTCAGACTGGACTGTTGATTAGTTTTGTTGAGATATGACTTTATTTTCTCTTTTTCATTCTTTGTTCTAAAAGATAACTCTGTGCGTAGGAGAGAGAAGTGAACTATAATGGGAAACAAAGACCACGTACAAACAAAATATCTCAAACTTATATATCACTTATATTACATACGAAATATATGAGTTAAGTTGAGAGAGTAGCTGGCACATGTGTTTGTGTGTATCAGGACACATCAGTTGGCTAATTAATAGCCAGGGGAATAAGCGAACAATAAACAAAAGCTGGATTGCGCTTTGTTTTTTATGTCTGTGTATACACACACATATGTGTATGTACACATAATACATATATACACATGTATTTGTATGTATATATGATTTTATGCAAAAATAAAATCTTGTTGTAAATGTGGCACTTACCTCTGCTAAGTCTTCAAAGCAGCTACCAACTAATGGGTGGGGACTGCCTTCATCGGTCATTTCTACAGTGTCTTCTATATGCCCCAGTAATTTCACACTGAGCTCATGAACATCTGCTATACGACTAAATATATTTTCTACATCCTGTAGAGACGAAACATCTATTAATAATAAAAAAAAGCACCTTGAGATATTAACTACATGAGTATAAGAAGTTATTGCAAACAGGGAGCCAATGGTTTCTTCAATAATAGCAAAAATTAGACAAGAAATAAAAATTCACATAGTTTGAACCCAGCGATGAAAACCAACGAAAAGAAAATGGATGCATACATGTACAATTTGGGCTTGAATTGTGAGACATAAGAGGCTAATATAAAGTTTGAAGTTTTGGAATCACAGTAGAATTTCTGATTCAGCTAAAAAAATTAGCCAAGATATTTAATAATAATAACAACAACAACAACAATAATGGCAATAGCTGGAATTCATATACAGTTTTATGGTTTGCAAAAAACTTTACATTATCTCATCATGTTACCTCATCTCACAATGGAATTAGGTGGTATTATTCTCTCCCTTTAACAGATGAGGAAAACGAGGCAAAGAAGTTAAGTATTTTGATCAGTGTTACACATATATAAATATATAAGGCAGGATTCAATCTTAAGTCTTCCTGATTCCAAGTCTAGCATGGTATCCATAGTAGGAAAGTACTATTTATTTGGGGGAAGTATTATGAAAGGATGTGGACAAGATAAAAAGGAATGAATGGCTTGGTACTTCCACCTTTGGAAGGAACACTCACATTGATGAGACCAAATATCCATTTAAACATGAAAGTAGTATTTAATTTACCCTATGTTAACATATTTCAGAGCCTAAAGATTCCTGGGCCTAGAAAGGCAACATTCTCAAGCATGCTTATCCTGGAGAAAGGGACTTTTAAGTACTCAGTACTGTGACAGGTACCTTATGACCACATCCTCCATGAAAAGTTATTAAATGAATAAAATCTGAATTCTGAATGATGATAATGCTAAATTCCTAATCATATTAGAAGGGCATCACAAATGCCTATCTTCTATAGACCATCCTCTCCTGATATGGTCTTATGGTAATCTCATCTCCCGTTTTTAATTTTGTCTCAATACAAACGATCATGAAATCTACACCTAAACATTCTCCTAAACTCCAGCCCCAAATTGCCAATGTTCTGCAGGCATTTTGACTTAAACGTTCTGTTAACATCTCAAACTAAACATGTCCAGAAGAGAACTCATCACCTTGTCCCCAGAACTTACTCTTTTGCAGGTTTTCTTAATCATCCACATTAGAAACAATAAAGCCATTTTGAATGTTTCTGTTTCCTTCACCCCTTATGTCTAGTCATTTGTCAAATCTTGCCAATTTTACAAAAGTTCTCTAATCTACCCACTTCTCTCCACCCACAAAGCCTAGGCTAGGCCCTTATCTCTGATGCAGACTACTAAGAAAATATCCTGCCTCCAGTCTTACTACTCACCAAATTATCCTCTATACCACTTCCAAATGACATTACAAAGACATGGGTCTATGCCATTCTCCTGCTCAAAAATTCTGGGGATCCCTACTGTCTCTAGGATAAAATAAGCCCCAGTTGCTTTTCCAGGCTGGTTTTATACCACTCTACTTCACACGCTCTGTGTTCCCCTGAAAATGGACTACTCTTGATTCCCTAAATTTGGTATCTGCCTCCTGTAACTGTGCCTGGAATGTACTCTTCCTTCCTAACCACAATCTCCCAGAATCCTCATCTTCCTTCAAGACTTAACCCAGGCATTACTTCCAAGATGCATTTTCCATCCCCTGGGTTAGGGCATTCTCCTTCCTCAAGTTTCCTTTATACTGATCCATGTATGTTTATCACCTGGAGTAGGAAATGTAAGCTCCTTGATAGCCAGCGTGTCTCCCTCTCCCCTACTTTGTATTCCTGGTGTCTAATACTGAGCCTCACATACAACTGACACTCAATAAATGTTAGCTGAATTGAATTAAAGAGAGGATCTTGAATTTCAAGATCATCTAGGGTTCCTATTTTATTTGATGGACAACAGGAAAAAGGGACATTTTAGTGAAAGAGATGTTGCACCAGAGATGACTTAAGAAGATCACTTGGGCAGCAGGGTAGGGATAAAAGATGTGACTGACAGCAGGAAAAGCAGTTAAATGGCCACCGTAGTCACTCAATAAGTACTTATTAAGTGTCTAACATGTGGTGCTGGACTCTGAGGATCCAAACAAAAGGAACAAAATAATCCCTGCTCTCAGAAAGCTTACAGTGTGAGGGAAACACCCAATACAATACATCAATAGAACAAATACACCTGAGTAGAGTAGTTGAGGAGGAAAGGCACTAGGTGGCAGAGGGCACAGAACACTGCACGAGTCACTTGAGTCTCTGGCTGCCTCAGTTTCCTCATCTGGGAACAATAGCACCTATCTCACAGGGTTGTGGAGGGGATCAAATAAGTCATTATGTGTTAATCACTTCCCAAATCTTAAAGCACTCTGAATGCTAGCTATTGTTATTATTATTGCTGTTACTGTTCCTACTTCTAGCAATGGCAGCTTCAGGAGAATATGGTGCTTGAGCTGTATCTTAAAGGAACAGAAACATTCCTTGAGGCAGCAGAGGAAGGTGGCACGTCCATGGAAAGGCATGGAAAGAGGAGATGAAAGGTGTGAGAAACAGAGATGGCCAAGGGAAGGAGGGAGATTGATGGGTAATGGAGGATGGGAAGAAAGATTGGCTTCCAGCGATGAAGGGCTTTAAAAGAAATAGAGGGGTTTAGATCCTATCTCAGAGGCAAAAAGAGTCCCTGGGTTCACTAAGTAGGTAAATAACCTGATCAGATCTGTGCTTAAGTGGAATAGTTTTGGGAGCAGCATCACAGTCTAGATAAGAAGGGATGAGGATATGAAAAAGGATTATTAGCATGATTAGAAAGGAGGGGTAAAACCAACAGGACTTGACTACTGATTTGAGGTGAAGTGGGTTTTGGTGTTTTGGTTTTTGACTGGTCCTGTGACAAGGAACTCCTAGAAAAGAACACTCTCAACAACGCTGATGGACGTCCCTGAGATGTTCAATGACATGCCTGAGGTCATAGACTGAGTATGTTTCAGAGTCAGAGCTCTAGTCAGGTCTACTTGACTTGAAAACTGTCTCTTCATCAACAAACCCTGATGCCTCGTGATAGAGCGAAGACATACAGAAAAGAGGTCAAATATGACAGATATTATGAACGTGGGTAAAGAGGATGATGGTGGAACTGTCAAAAGAAGGAGAGTTATTGGAAAGGGTAGATTTTAGGTGGAAGATAAGTTCATATTTGGATATAATGATTTTGAGGTTGTAGCAAGTCAGCTAGATGAAGAAATACAGGAAGCAGTTGGAATTTCAGAATTAGATTTTTCAGGGGGCAGGACCTGTGGGTGGGGAGAAAAGGAATGGAAACAGATTTTAGAGTCATCAGTGCAGAGGTGAATCGAAAGAGATGAAATCACCAGAAGAGAGACAACAGAGAAAAAAGGGCCAAAGGCAAAACCTTGGGGATCACTCCTGCTTAAGGGGACGAAAGAAGACAAGGGGCTAATAAGGGTAACAGAAAGTGAGATAGACTCATAGCATAAAATCCAAAGTAGAAGATAACAAACTCACAGCATCAAACCTCCAGGAAATCAGAAGTTTAGAATTATTTGCTGAAAGACAAGTCTCATATCCAAATACATTTTTTAAAATTACTATTTCTGAATATTCTAAATCCAAATTTAAAAGGCCTATATAAATATAAACCCCCAGATTATGGTGCTTTATTTGTAATAATACTTACATGAGAAGAAAATAATTTTGAATTGGAGACAAATGGCTCTCTAAAAACTTTAATAATGAGATTAAGTTCCCTTATATATTGTCGAACTTCAGCCATAAATGCCTTTACCAGGTCGTAGTATGTTTGTTCCCCTGAAGTGGAAGGTTCTTCATCAGTTAAAGATAATATATTTATATCTTCTACATCTTGATGGAACATATCCATCAATACCTAAAATAAGCAAAAATGGAAAAGAAAATGAATTAAGGGGTCAGTCAAGTCTGAAGTTAAAATTCATAAGACTTTGCAGCTATGTGAATAGATTTTAAAAGATGAAAAAGACAAGGTGTCACATTAAAGTGGAATGATGAAACTGGAGTTAGGGAAGCTGAGTCCAGGCCCTGAATCTTTCACTTAACTAGTTATGTGACTGTATAATCTCTATGACCCTCAGTTTCCCCATGGTGAAATGGGTAATACTTTCGTTGTTCAGTTGTTTTCAGCCTTTCAGTCAATTCTTCATGACCCAATTTGGGGTTGTTTTTTTTTTTTTGGCAAAGGCATTGACGTGGTTTGCCATTTTCTTTTCCATCCTGCTCATTTTACAGATGAGGAAACTGAGGCAAACAGGGTCACACAGTTAATAAGCATCTGAGGCCAGATTTGAACTCAGGAAGATAAATCTTCTTGACTCCAAGGCTGGAAATCTATCTACCATGCCACCTAGCTGTAGGACTATTGTGAGGAAGGGATTTTATAAAAAATGAAATGCAATAAACAAGATTTTTGTTATAATGAATGTCAAAAGTATGTTTAAAGTAGCCTCTAAATTTTTCTACTCGATTATATTTTTAAGAACTTTACTGAAAGAATATGAGCATTTCTTCATCATCATCATCATCATCATCATCATCATCATCATCATCATGACATGTCAGTCAGTCAAGAAGCATTTATTAAAGACATTCTATAGGCTAATCACTGAGGATATACAAAATGGGGCAAGAACAAGGCCCCTGCCCTCAAAGAGCTCCCATTCTAAAGGGGCAGACAATCTGCAATAATGTTACATACAAAATTATACTCAAAATGTATGCAATGCAAATTCTCAATAGGAAGATATTAATAGTGGGGGAATGAGGAGCAGGGGAAGGTCTCCAGCAGAAGGTAGGATTTGATTTAAGCAAGATTAACCCCAAATATGAGCTTCACAAAGGAGATAATATAAAATAAAAATTTAAACACATATTACATACATTTAGATACAGTGTAGTTCTGAATAATTCTTTAGTAATTAATCTTTTAAGAATTAAAGATTATTAGTAAAAATAAAACACAGATGTTTCCTACCTTATCAGCACACATTGCTACTTTGATGTCCTGTTTTGTAATTTCATAATGTCGTATATTTCGTACATAATTTCCAACCAGCTTTAAAATATCTGCAGAAATGTATTCTAATACTGCTACTATGTAAACAGAAACCTGGTGGTCAATTTTATATCCTAGAACTTCCTGTGAAACAAAAAGAGAAATATTTACAGGGAGTAAAATAAATGCAATACAAAAGAGAAAGTAATGTAATGCCTCCTTTGAAGCAGACTCTATAACATTCACCTTTTTTGCTTTTTTATTTTGCTTTTTTTGGGGGGGGGGACAGGGTAATTGGGGTTAAGTGACTTGTCCAAGGTCACACAGCTAGGTTTTGTGTTAAGTGTCTGAGGCTGGATTTGAATTCAGGTTCTCCTGACTCCAAGGCTGGTGCTCTCTTCACTGTGCCACCTAGCCACCCCAACATTCAATTTTTTTAAAAACAAAATTTATCTATAAGCTGTTCGCCATGAACGTGTTAACAAAATTTGGAATATAGAAAGAGCATTTCTAATAATTGGAAAAGGTATTTTAAATAGAGTAAATTATAGTCAAGGCAGTTCCCTAATTTAGATTTGCTTATTGAGAGACCTGTATATGCAAAAAACAGCAGAGAAGTAACCCTAAGTGCAACTGCCCCTATGCTCCTCAAATCAAAACATTCCACAAGGAACAGACGTGGAGATGTGATTTCTCTCCTGATACACAGAATTTGCAAACTATGGAAGTCCAATATTAAATACCACCCTTATCTCCCTATACCTGGACTATATAGTTGCTACGGTAGAGAAAGTTGTTCCCCTCAAGCTTGGTCCTAGAATGTAGTTTTTCCATTGAAACAATTTTATAAATGGTGGTTAAATATAACTGTAATTATACCAAATAATATTGTGTTTCAGGTACACTGTAGGGGTAAATATTCTTTGGTGAGCTGGACTGGGTACTCAGTCACCATTTATTATGCAATGTGTGTTTATTCTTTTAGGCTGACTTGCACTGATGTTCATTTTAGTTAGTCAATAAGCATTAAGTACCTACTATGTGCCAGGAACTGTGCTAAGTGCTGGGGATACAAAAAAAAAAGGCAAAGACAATCTCTATGCTCAAGGAACTCACAGTCAAAAGAGAGAGATACCATGCACACAGGTATGTGCAAACAAGCTGTATCCAGGACGAGGAAATAATTAGCAGAATCCCTGAGTGTGGTGGAAAGTACAAGGCATAAAAGGACTGGAAGGCAGTGGGAGGATAGGTTATGGAGGGCTTAGAATCCCAAACAGGATTTTGTATTTGATCCTGGAAGTGAGAGGGAGTCACTAGGGGTGGTGAGGTCAGACCTGCAGCAGGCAGACCAGCCGGCAGACATGAGGCAACAAGAGCCCACACCAGGATAGTGGCAGTATCAGAGGAGAGAAGAGGACATGTCCAAGAGAGGCTGAAAAGAGGCTGAAACTGATGAGCCTTGGCAACAGGTTGGATATGGGGAAAAGACACAGTGAAAAAGCCAAGATGGCAGCAAGGCTGTGAGCCTGAGGGACTGCGAAGACAGGGATGCTAGACAGCATATGCCACTTGTTTCCAATATTCCTAAAGACTACCAGGTTGCCTCAAGGTCACATGTGGCCTTCTAGGTCCTTTTATTAAAGGGATTTGTCCTGTGACATTTTCATTCAGTCAAAGGGCTGCACTTGAGGACCTAGAGGGCCACATGTGGCCTCAAGGCCACAGGTTCTCCATCTCCATCTCCACCTATTTCATCAGAGAGGTTCAGTAAGGAGCAAATAGAAGTTTATTATTAGTCTGAGTTCTTAACCTTTTCTGTGTCATGGGTCTCCTTGGCAGTTTGGTGATGTCTATGTCTTTCTTAATATGTTTGTAAAAAATCCATAATTGAAGGAAACCTTAAACATCAGTTAGAGATTAATGAAAATAAAGATGTAATTGTTTCCTCACATCCAAGTTCAGAGACCCCTGGAAATCTAACCATGAACTCCTAGGGTAAGACCTTGGCTTAGTACCTTCTTTATAGCTACATAGCTGCCCTATAGCAATGGTTCTCAGGTGTGACTTTGAGAGGTATCTAGTTAGTTAGACCTGTCTCTTGAAGTAATAATGCCTACAATTTTTTAAAGCTTATAAATTTTGTTTGGAGGAAATCACTTAGCAATTTATGCATTTAAAAAACCCAAGAGCCATCCTATGGTGTCTTATCAAAAAGCAGTACAATTTTTCCTAATAATTTGGGAGTAGGTAGACCACAGGAACTTATGTCCAAAAAATGCTTATGGTACTTTGAAAATAATCTCAGCACATAGGGCTTTAGCCAAGATTCTAAGATACACTTTTAGTGTTTGGGTGAGGCTTTATGGCTCCCCAACTTTGAGAAGGCTGTGTTGGTGACTTAAGATATATATATATATGACTTAAGATATATGACTTAAGATATAACTGCCCATACAGACAGTTATACTTAGGGGTTGCAACCTGTTTCATTATTCGTGCTGTTATTAAGTACTAAAAGCAACAATGACCAATGAACATATTCCTTTATCTCAGAAACTTGTGAAAGAGGAATTTGTTTCATTAAGTTACGATAACATGTAATAAAATATCTTTTAAGAATTTTAGTGGTGATTTTTTTTGTTTGAAAAATAAAGGAAGAATCCAACTTTACCTTTAATAAAGGGTGAATTTTTTCTACTGGGAGAGATAATGGATTTCTTCGCTTCCTCTTTTCATTAGCAGACTGAGCATCAGCTATAGCCCACTTATCAATTGGATGAGGAAAACTTTTTTGTACACGATCCTTGAAAAGAGGAAAATAGAAATTAAGTATTAAATACATGAAATCAATTAATCATTTCCAGGCAATTTACTTGAGAGTGCTAGAAATAATGGAATAATATGGGAATAAAGGTCTATTAGACATGGTTTTCTCAGTTTTGATTCTTAGATTTGAATGCACACACCAAATGTATTGAAGCTCCTCCAAAAAACAACTTCCAACAGCCTATCAGAGGAAATGAAAATTTTAAATGTCACCATATTTGCTTAATTATGCAATCAAAAACTACAATGCTCATTACATAAAAAAGACAGAAAAACTTCCTTCCTACTACAACTGCGATCAAGGTACATGGTGAGGTGAATAGAATGCTAATATGATCAAACTGAACACTGTAATTATTTTACAACAGACATTCCATTTAAAAACTGAAGAAACTAGTTATTGGTCGAAGAGATAAACTGTTTTATTAGCTATAATGCAAATTTATTTTTACACACACTCCAAAGATGTCAGAGTAGGCAGCAATGTGAACCATTTTCTGCATAGCACACTTAGAACCACTAGGGGTCGCTACTACATAATAATTTCGTCATACAATTAATTGTTAAGTATTCCTATTAGGAAATAAGAGTCAACTATGACTTTTGATTATTAATCCAAATAATAGTAATTTTTCTGATTTATCAAAATCTTAACATGTACTTAATATTGCACAGAAAACAAAAGAGAAAACAGATTGTAATTTAAATGATTCAGTTCCACCAAAATGTTTTTAAAACCAAAGCATATTTGTTTTAATCTACATTTAATGCTAGGTCTGTTCAAACTGATGAGAATTCTTGAATCTAAGAAGAAAGGCATTTTAGTACCATTTAAGAAAAATAAAAGAAATTAGAATGCAGAGACAAAGCACTAAAATAAAATAACGTGAAAATGTCCATTTCTGGTTTAGTATTAGGACTATATTCTTAAAAGGAATCTGATAGTGTGCTTTACCCTCTATTTGGAGAATAACTTTTTAGTATTAGTACTAATTGCCATTTAAAAATCAGATAGAATTTTCCTATGAATCCATCAGGATCAGGAGTTATTTTTTCTTTAGAAGTTCCTTTATAACTTGTTCGATTCCCCTCTGACAATCTTCAATGTGTGTGTGTATACATATATATGTACGTATGCACACACATATGTATATATATATGCACATATGTACATACAAATATAAATAATATATCTTGTTTGCATACATTATCTCCCCTACTAGACTATGAGCTCCCTGAAAGCAGGGACTAGGGCTTTTTTTTGGTTTGTTTTGTTTTGTTTTTTGCCCTTTTTTGTATTTCCAGTACTTAGCATAGTGCCTGGAACACTTACTGTTCAGTTGTCTCAGTCCTGTCAGACTCTTTGTGACCCAATTTGAGGTTTTCTTGGCAAAGATACTGGAGTAGTTTGCCATCTCCTTCTCCAGCTCATTTCACAAATGAGCAAACTGAGGCAAAGAGGGTTAAGTGACTTGCCCAGACAGCTAGTATGTTTTTAACACTGGATTTGCACTAAGAAAAGTCAGTCTTCCTGACTTGAGGCCCAGCACTCTGTCTATACCACCATCATGCTTGATGATGAAAAATACAAAAAATATTTGTGGGAGATCTTTTTTATTGTAATAAGATCTGGAAACTAAGGGGGGTACCCATCAACTGGGTAACAGCTAAAGAAATTATGGTATATGATTATAACAGGATATGGTCATAAAAGAAATGAATAAAACAATGGTTTTGGAGACCTCTGGAAGGTTTTTATAAAGTGATTCAGGGTAAGTAAAGCAACCCATGAAATAACATGTTAAAGAAAAAGTTACGAATGTTGATCAATGGGGTGACCAACCATGACTCCAGAGGACTGATGTTGAAGCATGCCACCCAACTCTTCATAGAGGAGATATTTTCTGGACTTGACTATATTTATTTGTTACAAAGAATGCAGTTTTTCTTCTTTTTTACTTGTGAGACGGGAATGATTAGGGGCAGAAGGGGCTAATAATAGTAATGAGTAAAAAGAAACAAGAGTCATTTAAGTATTATTAAAAATGCACTCAAGGAAATAGAAGGACATTCACAAATATAGATAAGCAAGATAGCTTGTTCATTTTTGTCAATGTTAATTAAAAAAAAGCTATACATATAAATTCCTAGTTGCATATATAATCTTTTTCTCTTCTTCAATCCCCTACTTGCTTCCCTTTCCTTTTCCCTCCCCACCTCTGCCTACTTCCCCCCACCCCTGAAAGAGTTTGTGTGGTTGTTTGGGCACAGGAAAAAAATCATGGAACTAAAGATCTAAAAATGGGAAAACAATCTGAAAAGCCATAGTTCAATTCCCTTATTTTTCAAATTAGGAAACTGGGGCCCGTGGATGTTAAATGGGGTGTCCAAAGTCAAAAAGGTAAGTAAGCACCTGAGGCAGGATTTGAACCAGGTTCTTTGACTCCAGAAACAGTGTTCTGGGTGAAGCAATGACATATTCTATGGTAGGTCTGGAAAAGTAAAATTATTGGAAGCACAGTGTCTGGTATTCAGATAATAGGCACTTAACAGGTACTTGATGAATTTGAATTTGAGTGGAAGGAATGGTGGCATGGGGGTGTGTTACCAGCATGACTTTAGGGAAGCAATATACAACAAGGAAGTACTTAGGTAAACCCCCAGAAGAGTCAAAAAGAAAAGTCATGAGAAACAGAAGTCAGTTCAGATCAATAAAGAATACATTTTTAAAAATACAATCATAAATGGAGATATGGTAGGCTAATAAAGAAAAGAGAAATTAGAGACAAAATATAACTTCATTATATAATATGAAAAAGGAGACTCAAAGAAAATTACATATATATATATCCCTACCTCTATACATCAAAAAAGGAACTGTCAAGGTGTTGCAGCAAGGTGAGGTTTTTTTTGTGCTTTTGTGTGTGTTTAATTCATTTTAATAAAAAAGATTAACAAAAAGAAATTCTACTTACAGAGAGATTTACCAAATCACATTATCAAATGGTTAAAAAGCACATAATTTTTAAAAATAATGCCCAGGATGAATTAAAGAAGCAGAAGAGCCCAGGTAATATGTAGTTGAGCTACAAAATACAATACTAGACACTAAATAACATAGAACACTAAACCAATGAAACATTTCCTGTTGACAATAAGTAAAATACTGTTAATTTGGTCTTCATTAATTTGAAATCTATGATATCCCTAAAGGAGGACTGTTGTTTGTTTATCCAGCATTTTTTCCAAAGCTCAAATAATGTACATAAGATTATAAGAAGAAAGTTTACAATCCTCAAATTGTTTTTAAGCACTTACATTTAATTCAGGTCAATCACAATGTCTTAGTTACGCTGGATCTGGTCCTTGCAGGAGGGACCAAGGTACATGAGAGGCCATGTAGTGCAGGGAAAGAATGATGTACCTATTGTCAGAGGACATCAGCCCGAGTCCTGCTTCGGGCTTTGTGTGATCTTGGACAAGCCACTTAACTTCTCCAGCTCATACATACTCATAAAAATTAGGCAGTTAAATATGGAAGGTCCTTTCCAATTCTAAATCTATGAAATCTATGATATATAACCATAGGCTAATGAGAAAGCATTCTTAATTACTTATCAATACAGAACCACCATTAAGCAATATTTTCTTAACCTAAGTGATTTTTTTATATTAGTAAATGTGCTTTTAAAAATAAAATCAAAATCAGACCTAATAATTTATACTGACTTTTCCCCAAATTTCTTTAAATTAGGTCAAGTTTATCCTGCAAAAATGTGATTTTCCACTTGTAGCTTCCTAAAATCTATAGAATCCAGTCCAATAAACATTTTTAAGCCCCTCCTACATGCCAGGTACTGTGCTAAGTTCTGGGGATACAGTTAATAAAAAAAGAAAGACAGTTCCTGTCCCCAAGGAACTTACAATCTAATGGGGAGAAGGGAACAACACACACACAAAATGTAGGAAAGGTTGGGGGGGGACACACTCGGTGTTACCCAGAATAGAGTTGAAGTCAAGCAAAGCAGCAGATGCAGAAGTGAGATGAGTTTAGAGTTCAGTTTCTGCCTTCTATAAAGGAAAGTATTGGAAGAAGTTTGGTACTCTAGCCTCCAGCCCTCCAATTCAGAGGGAAAGAAGGCTTAGTGAGGTGGTACAAATCAAGGCTTGAATTAGCAGCATAGTGGTGAGTTTAGAAATAATGAGCTTATCTTAAGAGAAGCACCTTATTTCATGGAGCTGAAAGTAGGCAGAGTAGCAGATGCAAAGTAGAGTGAGAATGTTGATTTGAAGATTCCTCTTTCACCTCAAAATACATATGAAGTATTTATTATGCTCACAAAACACAACAGTAGCTTGTTTTCCAGTGCTTTTCCCTAGAAAAGAATTATAACTATTCTTCAATGTAAATAACAAAACTCAAAAGAATTGCAAACTATTAACAACTGTATGAAAGACTGCTCCTAATCATAATGAAAAGAAATGCAAATCAAAATCTGAGATTTCATTTCACATTTAGTAAATTAGCGAGATAATTCAGAAAGACAATCAATCACCAAGCATTTACTCAACATCCAATATTTCTGAGGGGGCAGTGAGGTGGTTCAATGGGTGGAGAGAGTGCCTGGAGTCAGGAAGACTCCTCTTCCTGGATTCAAATCCAGCCTCGAACACTTCTACCTGTTTGACCTTCGGCGGGTTACTTAACTGTTTGCCTCAGTTTCCTCATTGTAAAATGAGCTGGAAATGGAAACAACAAACCATTCCAGTATCTTTGCCAAGAAAAACCCAACTATGGTCACAAAGAATTGGACTGAAATGACTCAACACATTTTGGAGGAACTGTTCTGGGCACTGGGAATACAAAGACAAAGAAAGCAACATTCTCTACTTTCATGGGGTTTATAGTCTTACTTGCAAGGTAACAAACAAATAAATGAATAAAATGGACACAAAATAAATACAATTCAACAAGGAAATATTAGTTAAACACTAGCAAAGAATCGTGCTAAGCACTGGGAACACAAAGGACAGACAATCCCCCACCTTCCCCCCAGACCAAAACAGTTCCCCCTGTAAAGGATCTCCCCATCCAATGGGGGACTGGGAGAGGGAGGAGAGGAGAAAGAGCAGATGACATACAAATAGCTACATATGAACAAGATATGTCCAGGATAAAATGGAGATAACCTCAGAGGGAAAGAATGGTTGGTTACCTGCAACAGACAGTCAAGACAGCTCTATTAAGTGTTACCTATGTGCAAGGCCTTGTGCTCCTGTGCTGCTCTGTGAGCTCACCAAGAAAGGAAAAGCAGTCCCTGCTCTCCAGCAGCTCACAGTCTAATGGGGGGGACAACAGGCAAATAGCCATGCACCAACGATGCATAGAGTGTAAATGAGAGGCATTGGGGGGGAGGGAAGGTAGGGAATGGCTCTAACCAAGACCAGGAAAGACCTCCTGCAGGTAGGATGGGAGCTGAGAGGGAGGCGGCCCAGTGGAGAGAAGCCTGAGCTTGGAGTCAGGACGACTCATCTTCACAGGTTCAAATCTGGCCTCAGCTGTGTCACCTGGGCAAGTCATTTCACCCTGCTTATGGGTGATGGTAGCACCAAAGGTCTGACCATCTCTGCATGTAGATGAAGTGGGGTGGCAATTAAGAGGCATTGGCATCTTTGAAGAAAGAAACTTTGGCTGATTAAGAGGTTTGGTTGGTCAATCAGTCAACAAGTATCTATTAAATAGCTAGTAAGTGCTAGACACTGTACTAAGCGCTGGAGATATGAAGAAAGGCAAATTCATCATACCTGCCCTCAAGGAACTCACATTCTGATGATGGAAAAAACATGCAAATAACTCTGTATATATAAAGTGTAAATGTAAGGTAAGAAAAGCCTTCAGCTACAGATGGATTCATGCTGAATCTTGAAAGAATCTTGAAGGAAATTACAAGAAGGTATGAGGAGGGAGAGCAGTCTAATCATGGCAGATAGTGGACTCAGATGAATGGAGCTGGATCTGGGGTTGACTGAAGAACAGGGAGGCTTGAAGAGAAGCACTTTGGCAGTTAAGTAGGGGATGGATGAGAGCAGGAAGAGACTTTAGTCAGGGAGACCAATCAGAAGACAACAGCAATAATTCAGATGAGAGATGATGGGTCCTATACTGAGGTAGTAGATGTGTGAATAGAGAGAAGGGGACATTTACAGGAGATGTTTCGAATGAACAAGTAACAAAATCTGTAACACCTGGAAATGTGGGATGAGTTCCAGAGAATGGGGATGACACTCAAGTTGCAAGCCTGGGTAACCAGGGAGATGGTAGTACCCTCAATGATAAGGGCATTGGAATTCATGAGGGAAAGAAGTCTGAGTTCTGTTTAGTTTCCTCATATATAGAAAATTAAGGGGTTAGACTACATGATCTCAAAGGTCCTTTTAAGGTCTAAAATTTTTGAATTAGATATGAGGAAAATTGTAGACACTGTTTAAGGTTAAGTTATCCAATTATCTTTTAGCTCCAATTAGGCTCACATAAGAAATAAAGGGAATAAATTTGAAGAGTTTCAGTTAGAAATTTGAATACAGCAAGAATTCAGGTTATGGAAATTTCAGTTCTAATTCTGAGTGACTGAGATGTACCCTATCTTCCAACTAAAATAGCTAACAAAACAATAAAAGTGGAATTCATTGGAAAAATAGAAACATAAAAACAGAAAGCCACTTTAAAATTAATATCACTTTGCTTTTCAAAAACAAATTTCTAACATGGCAAAGACGATGCTTAGTTCACAAATCTAGAAAGGTAGCTCTAGCAATCATTTGCATAGAAATGATCATTAAGCTCATAAAATCTAACAAGGTCCTTGAAAGAATTGGGAGAGATAGGGTCCAGAACAGAATACTGAGGAGCATTCAGTTACAGGAAATGGATATGGACAATATCTGAGCGAAGAAAATGGAAGAAATAGTCCATTAAGTACAAGGAAAACCAGGAGAGAACTGTGGTGTCACAAGAACCCAAAGACAGATTTTTTTTAAACACTAGAAAAGGCTAGAAAAAATATTTTGTAATGCTAGTAATTCAATAGGAGCTAGCACATTATACCATCAGCACAAAGCTACTGTTTAGGTAGCCATCTTATTTAAAAACAAACTATAGAACCAAATAAAAGCTTAATTCAACCAGCATTTTTAAAAAATAAAATCTTACTTTTTTCAGTGAACAAACATTAGTTTTATCTCCTGCACAACCACCCCTCCACCAATGAAAAAAGAAATAAGAATAAAACTCTCCTAGGAATTATGCAGAATCAAGCAAAACAAATTCCTTTATTGGTCATATCCAAAAAATATATGCCTTATTTTGATTCTGAGTCTATCACCTCTCTACCATGAGGTAGATAGCAGACTTCATTGGTCTTCTAGAAATCAGAAACCTATCTAACATAAAGGTTAAACAGATTCATTCTTTTTTTAATATATACTATTGTACATTTTTGTGAAGAGCTAATTTAATCCCCCAATGGTATTATAACAGCACATACATAGAGATCACACACATTTATACATGAAAAATTATCATACCTCAACATCTAAAACGCTTCGGGGTTGAGCTTGGCACAGCATACTTAAAAGCTGTAGAATTAATTCTTCAACATACTGGAGAGCATCCTCATTTGATGCAAGTGTGGGATGGACTTGCATCTGGACCTACAACCACAAAGAAACATAATTAAATTTGGTTTTTGTTAGTCATTGTTCACAATGTACTATTCATGAATCTGGTAAATGCTATGAAAACATCTTCAATGAAAAATATGTAATTGCATATATATAAAGTAAGGTATTACCAGCTGGTTAGCTTCTGTTATTAGATTTTTAAAATTCAAAATAATTTAAAGCAAATACATGCTTTCTTGAGCGCGTGATTGTTGTTGACTTGAATTTATTTTGTATTCGAAATATACATACACAAATACATAAATATACATATACACACACACGTGTGTGTGTGTTAGCTTGACTGTTAGAATATAAACCCTCAAGAATAGGGAATATTTCTGTCTTCATCTTTATATCCTCAGTGCCCAGTACAATTTCTTAAAATTACTAGGTGCTTAATGAATATTTGCTGATCATCTTTCCAAATCAACCCTTCCAATACTATTTCATCTTTTGTTATTTTTCCAATATACTAAGTGTGAGGTGAAACCTTAGCTTTAGTTTGTTTTACAATTCTCTATATTAGTAATGATTTAATATGGTGGTCAATAGTTTGTAATTCTTTCGTTTGGTTTTTAAAACCCTTCACAACTGGGCCCTTTCCTCCTTTTCCACTCTTCTTACACTTACTTTCCACCTCTTGAAGTACTGTATATAATCCAATGACCCTGAGCTCCCTTGCTGTTTCTTTTACAGAGCACTACCTCTGGACTCCAGGCATTTTCACTGGCTGTCCCCCATGCCTGGAATTAACTCTTTCTCCTCATTTCTGCCTCCCCACTAAAAATTTCATCTTCTACAAGAAATTATTCTCTACTAATTTCTCTCTGTTGATTATCTCCAGTTTATCTTGTTTGTTCAGAGTTGTTTATACATTGTCTGTCCCACTGGACTGTGAGCTCCCTAAGAGGAGAACTGTCTTTTGCTTTCTTTGTATCTCCAGTGCTTAACACAGGGCCTAACGTAGTAACATATTTATGGTCTTAATGACTGACTAGAATCACATCATGGCTTGGCCACATCTTTCAGGGTCACAGATGATTCTCCATGAGCTTCCTATAGTAATGAAATCACAGGTTCTAATTCCTTTTCTTCCCTCTCCATTTATATCCAAACTCAGTCTCAGGTAATTTTAGAATTCCACGAGTAGTACTCGACTGACCACAAATATGAGGATAAAATAATATTTATAAGATGCTTGGCAAACTCTAAAGGGCTATGTAACTGTTAGCTATTAATATATTATTGTTGTTGTTACTGCTGCTGTTAGGCACTAGTGGCAGAGTGAAGTTTTCCATAAATGATATTCAAAATTGGTTCCTAATATAGCAACATAGAGCAATACTTCATACAATTTCTGAAGTGACTCACATTTAAATTATGCTTTATGGTTTGCAAAGGTCTTTCCTTGCAATAAACTAATTGAGGTACGTACTGCATTATTACTTCCATTTTACAAATAAGGAAACTGAAACTCTAAAACAGCGGTTCTCAACCTATGGGTTATGTTCAGTTTGTAACAATGAAAATACATCCTGCATATCAGATATTTGCATTAACTATTCAAAACAGTAGCAAAGTTACAGTTATGAAGTAGCAACAAAAATAATTTTATGGTTGGGGGTCACCACAACATGAGGAACTATGTTAAAGGGTCACGGCATCAAGAAGGTTGAGAACCACTGCTCTAAAAGGTTAAGTGATTTGCCCTTAGTGACACAGCTACCTAGTGTCTGAGGAAGGGAATAAGCATTTACATAGCACCTACTAGGTGCTAGACACTTTACAAATATTATCTCACTTGATCCTCAAAACAACTAGGTAGATACTGTTATTTAACCCCATTTTACACTTGAGATAACTGAGGTAGAGATCACATGACTTGCCTAAGTTTACACATCTCATCAATGTCAGAAGGCTAGATGTGAACCTAGGTCGTCTTGACTTTAGGCACAGCAGTTTACCCCCTGCTCTACCTTGCTGAGAAGGAATTTGAATCGAGAAACACAGCATGAGTCCATGGTATTTTGATATGAAATAAAATTATGTTACCTTCTTTTCCACATTTGCCTCAAAGGCTCTCCTTTTGTGCATTCATGCTTTCCTACTCCCTCAAGTACCAGTCACCTCCAGGAGTTCCAATTCCCCCCCTCCCAAGGTAGGACAAGTGGTCCTTTCAAGCACCAAATCTCCTAGAAAACATCCAGAGCAAGGTCCTCATCTCTCTTCAAAGAACATCTCTCTTCACTCACAGGAACATTCATCAGTAGACAGAACCCCCTTCCCACAACCAAAACAAGGTGTCTTTCTTTTTCCCTCCTCCCTTTTCAATTCTTTTCCCCTTTCCCCTTCCCCCACACCCCTAAAGAGAGTAGATCATATGCCTCTCATTGCTAAGGGTAGGAGATGTATTCTTAACTTGGGATAGACGTCCTTACAGAAGATAAAATAGATAACTTTGATTACATGAAGCTGAAAAGTTTCTGCACAGAGAAAAATAATATGCCCAGGATGAGAAGGGATGAAAAGCAAAAAATCTTTACACCAAATTTCTCTGATAAGGGTTTGGTATCCAAGATAAATAAAGAATACATACACATGGGTAATACTGATTGCCATTCCCCAATAGATAAGTGGTCAAAGGATACAAACAAATAATTCTTAAGACAATTGCAAAGTATTCCCACCCACATGAAACACTGTTCCAAATCACTAATAATAAGAAAATACAAATCAAAATTACTATGAAGTTTTACCTCATACCTTGAAAAATAGAAGACAACAAAAATGGGAATAGCCAATTCCAGAGGGATTGTGGAATAAGGACTACTAATACACTATTGGTGGAGCTATATGAAGTGGCATAATCATTTTAAAAAGTAATGTGGATTATGCAAATAAAGTAACTAAAATGTCCATACATTTTGAACCATACTCCAAGATTGACTGGCAAATGACTAAACAAATTATGGTACATGAATGCAATGACACATTACTATGCTGTAAGAAATGATGTATATAATGAATACAGAGAAGCATGAAAAGATCTATGTGAACTGATGCAGAGTAAAGTAAGCAGAGCCAACAATAACGATAAAATGCATTTTACAATTATTATCTCATTTGATCCTCATGACAACTTTGGGAGGAAGGTACTATAATTATCCCCATTTTACAGATGAGGAAACTGAGGCAACAGAAGTTAAATGACTTGTCCAAGGTCACACATCAAAGAAATATATGAGACTGACTTGAATTCTGATTTTTCTGTCTCTAAGACCAAGCACCCTCTCCACTGCACTGCCCCAATAATATACACATAACTACAATAATGTAAATGGAAAGATACAAAAAAATAAAATCAGAAGCGAATGTAACAAAATCAAAGATCTAGCAGGACTCAAATGAAAAGCTATGAAAAGACACCCCCAAACTATCCCCCTGTGGAGGGAGGAGGTGCACAAAGGTTACACATTGCATGTTTTCAGACTTTTTATTTTTTTAATTAAATATTATGTTTATTTTTAGTTTATATCATTCATTTACACAAGATTTTGAGTTCCAAATTTTCTCCCCATCTTTCCCCTACCCCCACCCCAAAATAGCAATTCCACTGTATACCCCTCCCCCAATCTGCTCTCTCCTATGTCCTCCCCCGATCCCCCTCTGACTTTCTAGTAGGGCAAGATGGATCTCTATGCCCCAGTGCCTGTATATCTTATTTCACAGTTGCATGTAAAAAATAATAATAATTTTTTAAACATTTAATTTTACAACTTTCAATTCCAGATTATTTCCCTTCCTCCATTGTCACCCACCCTTACTGGGAAGATAATCAATTCAATATAGGTTTTGCATGTATAGCTACACTAAACATTTCCACAGTGGATATACTGTGAAAAACTGACTATATTTCCCTCCATTCTATCCCATCCCCAACTTGTTCTATTTTCTACTTTGACCTTGTCCCTTTTCAAAAGTGTGTGCTTCTAACTAACCCCTGAACCTGCCCTTCCCTCCATCATCCCCCCTCTCATCCCCTTCCCTCTACTCTCCTGTAGGGCAAGATATCCAATTTAGTGTGTATGTCATTTCCTCCCTAAGCCAAATTCAACGATAGTAAGGTTGACCTATTCCCTTTTGCCTTCCTGTTCTTTCCCTCCATTGTTACAGTTTTCCTTTTCCTCTTCTATATAATTTACCCCATTCTGTCTGTCCCCATCTGCTCTCATTATATTCCTCTCTCACCTCTCAATTTCAGCTTTTAAATATCATCCCTTCTTATTCAACTGATCCTGTGCCCTCTATGTATACCTGTACACATATATAGACACACTCACATATGTATTCATACGCACAAATAACCTCCTATATAGACATATATGTATGTGTGTATATATACATATATCTGTGTGTATGTATATGTATATATATATTCCTTTCAACTATCCTCATACTGAGAAAAGTTTCATAGGCTACAATTATCATTTTTCCATGTAGGCATGTAAATAGTTTAACTTCGATAATTTTCTTCTGATTTCTTTTCCCTGTTTACCTTCTCATGCTTTTCTTGCTTCTTGTATATTTAAGTGTCAAATTTTCTATTCAACTCTGCTTTTTTTTTCATCAAGAATGTTTAAAAGTCCTCAATTTCATTGAATGATGATATTTACCCCTGAAACATCATACTCAATTTTGCTGGGTAGGTGATTCATGGTTTTAATCCTAGCTCCTCTGACCTCTGGAATAACATACTCCAAGCCCTTTTATCCCTTAATGTAGAAGCTGCTAGATCCTGTGTTATCCTGATTGTGTTTCCACTGTATTCAAATTGTTTCTTCTTGGCAGCTTGTAATATTTTCGCCTTGATCTGGGAATTCTGGAACCTGGTTATAATATTCCTAGGAGTTTTCTTTTAGGGATCTTTTTCAAGAGTTGATCCATGAATTTTTTCAAGTTCTATTTTGCCCTCTGGTTGCAAAATATCAGGGCAATTTTCCTTGAGAATTTCTTGAAGGATGGTTTGTAGGTTCTTTTTTTGATCATGGCTTTCAGGTAGTCCAATAATTTTTAAATGATCTCTCCTGGATCTATTTTCCAGGTCAGTGATTTTTCCACTGAGATATTTCACATTGCCTTCTATTTTTCCATTTGTTTGGATCTGTTTAATAGTATCTTGATTTCTCATAAAGTCATTAGCTTTCATTTGCTCCAATCTAATTCTGAAGGAATTGTTCTCTGTGGAGAGCTTTTGAAATTCTTTTTCTATCTGGCAATTTTGGCTTTTTAAGGCATTCTTCTCCTCATTGGCTTTTTGGACCTCTTTTGCCATTTGAGTTAATCTATTTTTAAGGTTTTATTTTCTTCAGTCAGGTTGTTGACTCTCTTGACCTCCTCCATGGCCTGTAACCAATTCATATTTTCTTCAAAGTTTTTGGTACAGGAACTGACTTTGTTGTTTTCTTCCCATTCCATGCTTTGATCCTTTCTCTCCCCCCAAAAGGAATCTAAAGTTGGACTGCTGTGCTTGCTTTGCTTCCTTTGTTTGCTCATGTTGCCACTGAATTATTTGACTTTTGAGCTCTCTGTCACAGTAGAACTCTGCTTCCAGAGGGGAGAACTTTGTCCCAAATTGCTGGGGGTTTTGCAGCTGCCAGAGCTATTAGAAGGATGTCATCTCTGCAGCCCCCACAAACTCTGGCTCACTGGTCACACACCTCAGGACCACCACCCAAGACTATGATCCAGATCCAGGCAGGTTAAAGCAAGAGCACTTAGCCTCTGAATGGTCACTTGCCCCTCCTGCAATCAGCAGGCCAGGAGCTCTGAAGCAGCCCTGTGGAGACAGCTGCAGGGCTACCATACCTCTGCCACTTCTAGCTCCGAGGGCAGGGAGTGGACCCATTCCTCCATCTCCCCCAGTAGAGTTCCAATAGAGCTCTACACTGACCTTTCACTTTTTCTTTGGCATTAATGGGTTGATAGTTCTGGAAACTGCCACTGCTGCTGGTGATCCACTTTCCCAAAGTCTGCTGCAGCCACAGAAGACTTGCACGGGGCTATGCTCAGCTCCCAGTGTGCTGTGATGGACCCTTCCTGTAGGCCTCCCAGGCTGCCTTCAGTGGGAGATTTGTTTCTCTCTGTAATTTTGTGGGTTCTGTAGCTCTAAAATTTGTTTAGTCATATTTTATAGGTGTTTTAGGTGGTAATGGGGGGAGCCACAGAGTTTTTCTGCTTCTGTGCCACCATCTTGGCTCCACCACCAGACTTTTTCAATGCATCTCTTAGTTGTGCTGCTTTTTTCCACTTTTTTCAAAAAATACTATTTTTTATATGGGATGATTCTCTGGGAATGGGAGGGAAAATGATACTTGGTGTGACTATAACTATTTAAAGAACAAAAGATATCAACAAAAATATAGTTTTGAAAAAATATATAAAATCATAGTATCAAAACTCCAGAGTTTAAAGAAAGTTCAGGGGCCAAGTTGGCCAACCCCATCATTTTAGAAGCCCAAGAAGGTTAAGTAAATTGTCCAAATTAACAAGCCGGTAAATATATCAGAAGTGGGATCTGAACCCATGTCTTCTGAATGTAAAGCCAGTGCTCTTTTAAAACAGAATGAAATAAAATTATTTGATAAAGAATGTAACCTGACAATAGTTCTTTTGCAAAAACAATTACACTATAGAAAACTTGGTTGGTACTGTAGATAAAATTAACTTTAAATTTGCAACTTTCTGTTAACCTATTACTTCTACCATGGTAATCTATGAAATAGAGCAGGGGCTCTTAACCTGCAGGTTATGAACTTATATATATATTTTAATAACTGTATTGCTTTCTGTTGTAATAGTATGTATTTTCTTTCATGCATTTAAAAACATTATTCTGAGAAGGCCTTCAAAGGCTTCACCAGACTGCCAAAAGAGTCCATGACACAAAAAAAGGTTAATAATTTCTGCTATAGAAGTATTTCTATATAAGTATTTCTAAGAGGGATTGTGAAGTATGGTGCAGGATAATTTGGCTAGACCTTTGTGCATTATTTGAAAAATTAAAAGAATTACTGAACATGTATGTGTCAACTCTTAGTTGTTGGAGACATATGAATCCTTGAAGTGTACTTAGGAATCCCTTGGGTAAATGGGGTAAGAAATCACTATGTTGTATTCTAATGAAACTTTAATAGTCTTTTCTATCTAATGGCTCTCTCAAGAATGATTTGAAAGGCTTCTAGATGCAACTTTGTTTGGGTGGACTCCAGATCAGTAGTTGATTAAGCCACAAATATAAAAGGAGGATCTGGAACTCAACTGGTAGGATTAATATCTATATACCATAATAAGAAAAAAGTAAAGATTCAATGGTCCAATTTACTCTCATAAACTTATTCTTTATCTCGTTGAAGAATATGCAAGGAAACAAATTAGCTCTTTTTAAATAAACAAAACAAACATCTTAGAGCCAATTTCTGCCAAAATTTTCCCGAACTTTTGAGGACAGAATAGAAATTTTCTGTCTTTTCTCTTTTTTGGTACTTTGAGAGTGTCTGCTGACTTGCCGTTTGGTCTGGGGGAAAAAAGACACTATTTTTATTGTGTTTCCTGGATAAAAAGTATTTTTTCCTAAAAATTATATACAGCTTGAAATGGTCCAAAAACAATTCAAGTTTTAATTGGTAAAGTAGCTTTCAAAAAGAAAGCTACTTAGCTTATTAGCAATTAAAACTAATTATAGCTGGGATATTGGAGACTCAACTAACTATATGTGAATATAACAATTTCAAGTTGGGATTGAAAATTTTTTAAAGGCCAATATTCATTCCCTGATAAGTAGCTTATTTATATTGCCCTTTATGGTTACATTTTTGCATACATTATTTGGGCCTCACAACAACTCAGCAAGGCAGAACAAATAAAGTATCATCTCCATTTACGAAATTACAAAATGGAAGCCCAGAAGATTTGTGACTTAACTACAGACAGTCCCAGGGCCAGGAATAAGCTAGAAAAGCAATCCAGGTTTTTGTATTCCAAGTTCATTGCCCTTTATATCCGTTTTTCTCATTTTCTTGATCATTCTGCAGTTCAAGGAATAACAACAGAACACATAAATATTGATCAGGAGTCTGGGGGCATTTTATATTCTAGAAAAAAATGGAAGATAAATGAAAACTTGACAAATATGGAGTTCTCCAGAGGAAATTAAGCATAGTTTTATATGAAACAAGTGTCACAAATATTTATTATGTAGATTTTTTACATTATTAATCTTAAGAAGAAGAAAATATTTCTAGAATATTTACTCAATGAACCAATAAATACTGCATAAGATACCAGGATTCTAGGAACCATAATTTGGAAAACATTATCTACCATTGGCCAAATGTACAGAAGAAATTCCATCATTGTATTATGTTTTAAAGTAAAATTTAGTATTTATCAGGGATCATTTTAGAAGGCATATTGTTGAGGTCTTATACACATTTTAAAAAAGATTTGTACCTGCTGAAAAGCAATGTAATTTACTTCTGGGAGTACAAAATGAGTTGTTAATCTTAATTTATTTTTTAAACGCTGTTACTATTTGCTATTTCATGTTCACTATTCAATTAAAGGCATGTAGGTAACATACAAAAAGAAACATTAAAATGTAGGAAATAAACTCATTAACTACAGAAATACAAATTTGATTTAATTTTATACTACTTTTAGCAAATTCTTAACTGGGCATGCATAATGAAAACATCTCCCACCTGCCCACACACTGCCCTCAATATATCCAGGCAGCTTCAGACATGCTTTGCATTCTCTATTTGATACTCTTCCCCATTCAACAAAGCACCAGAACTACGCTCAATCAATAAACATTTTATTAAACACTTCTATACCAGGTACTATGCTAAGCCCTAGAGATATAAAGACAAAAAGAAAAAAAAAAATCACATAGTTCCTTACTCTCAAGAGTTTACATTCTAATTGGAAGTGAGGAAGGGTAACAAATCAGTACAGTGTCACTGGTATCAGAAAGGAAATGTTGATTAATTTACATAAGAGTCTATTCACCAACCATCACAGTGATTTTTCTAATCAAAATACCCCAGTCATCAGTCCTCATTATATGCTGTTTTTAGGGGATATGCTGAGCAAGTTCATGCCCAGAGATGACTGTTAAATTGTCAGTATGAGCATTTATACCTCAGAAATCGGTAAACACTCCAAATCATGGCTTTACATTTTTTGTTTTCATTGTCTAAATCAAGTGTCAAACTCAAATAGAACTGATTCCTGAAACCCTAAATTAACATTATTTATGTTTTGTGGCATTTTTATATGTTTTGCTAAACATCTCCCAAATAAATTTTAATCTGGTCCAGGCACTCCTTGAGAGTATCCCTGAGTATGACACCTCTGGGCTAGACTTAAGGAAAGGGAAGGAAAGAGAGAAATAAGCACTTATACGAAGCCTACTACATGTGAGGCACTGTGCTAATGACCTTACAAATATCCCATTTCGTCCTAGCAACAACCCTTCAAGGTAGATGTTGTTTTTATATCCATTTTACAGTTGAAAAAACTGAAACCATCAGAGATTAAGTGATTTGCCCAGGATCACACAGTAAGTATTGAAAACCCAATTAGAACTCAGGTCCTCTTGATTCCTGGCTTAGCTCCCTATCCACTATGCCATCTAACTGCCTCAGAAGAGTGATGACGAAGATGTTAATAATGTAGATTAAAACTGAATACCTGTTTTGCATACATTGTTTTTGGAAAGGCTGTTGTTAAACATTTATCAGCACTCTCCTGGTTATCCCCTCCATTAGAATGTAAACTTAAAAGCAGAAACTGCTTCACTTCTGTATTTTTATCCTTAGGTAACTTAGCACATTGTAGGTGCTTGGCACATAGTAATCACGAAATTGTGAGTTTCTTGAAGGCAGGGCCTGTCTTTTGCATTTCTTGGCATCATCCCCGGTCCTTAATTAGCAAAGTCTCTGGTCATTTATGACACTTACTAACATGAAATAATAAAAGAAAAAGCTTTATGTTTTATATAATAATTTACGTTAAAATACCAAAATATTTATTCACAAAATTAACAGAAATATCACTATGAAAGAAATGTTGAAATTAATCTCCCTCATTCAATCCTATCTAGCTTTTAAGTGACAAATAGTACAGATACTCTCCATGTTGTATTGCTATAACTGACTTCATAGGACTTCTACCATGTCATAGAAACTTCTACATCCTGGAATTTCATTCCATCCATGAGCTTCTCCCATTGGAAGCCCAACAGTCTCTCCTTCTGATTGACTAGTTCCTCTTCCCTCTACCTTCTAATTTAAGGGGGAGAACCAGGATGTCCTGGTCTTCAATGTTCTCCAGATTGTACTATGGACACATCTTCACAAGACTATTTCCCATACTATGCCTGGAGCCAGGAAGCATCTGATGGGCTCCTTCCCCAACACATGTGTGTATGTATACATATATACACATGTGTATATATACACACATACTAGATAGATAAACACACACACGTTGTCTTCTCCCATTAGAATGTAAGATCCTTGAGGGGGAGAGATTGCTTTTCTTTCTGTTTGTTTTTGTATGTGTCATAAAGAAGCACATAATATAGGCTTGTTGATATTATACAAATTATTCTCAAAAATTGAGAAAGCACTCTACCAGAATATTTTATGAGACAAATACAGGCCTGATAATTAAACCAGGTACAGATAAAGCACCGGAGAACACTAGACCAATATTATCAATACCATTAATAAGTATCAATTCAACATTTTAAAATAAAATCCTGTCAAACAGATTATAGCAATTCAATAAGCCAAAAAAGCAAAAACTACTGAGAAAAGGACCCCCTTTAATAAAAATTGCTGGGAAAATTAGGAATCAAGCTGGCCGAAATTAGACTTGGACCAACAAGTTACATGTTACATGATACATTTGAAATGTATCGCACAATTAAAATATAATAATATTAATAAAACAAATAGGAGAGAAGCAGATGACAAGTCTCTCATAACTATGGGTAGATATATTCTTAACCAAACAAGGAATATAGAGACAATTACAGAAAATGAAATTGATAACTTTGATTAGAGAAACTGAAAAGCCTCAGCAAAGACAAAATTAATGCAAGTAGGATAAAAAGGGTTTTGGTTAAGTGAGAAAAAAAAGTTTTGTATCAAATTTCTCAGATAAGGTTTTGGTATCAAAGTTATGTAAACAATAAACAAATATACTTAACAACAAAAGGTTTTCCCCAATAGACAAGTAATCAAAGGAGATGAACAAAGAGTTCTTAAAAGAAGAATTGCAAACATGAAAAAATATTCCAAAAACAACCCTCAGGTTTAACCTTACACCCTGCAAATGACTAAGGACCACAAAAAAATAGCAAAAAGTACTCTGGTGCATTGTTGGTTGAGCTATGGATTAGTACAACTATTTTGGAAAGTGATTTGGTTATGCAAATAAAGTGACAAATGTTTATACCCTTTAACCAGAGGTTCTCAACCTGTGGGTTATGTTCAGTTTGTAACAATGAAAATGTATCCTGCATATCAGATATTAACATTACAATTTCATAACAGTAGCAAAATTAGAGTGATGAAGTAGCAACAAAAATAATTTTACGGCTGGGTGTCACCGCAACACACAGACTGTATTAAAGGGTCAGGGCATTGGGGAGGTTAAGAACCACTGCTTTAACCATTAGATTATAGAGCCTTGAGGTCAAGGACTATCTTTAGGCTCTTTCTGGATCTGCATTGTTTGGCACACAGCAGGCACAATAAACATTTACTGGCTGACCGCTTGACCTGAGCAAACACTACTAGGTTTACCTCCAAGGAGGCCGTTGATAGGAGAAGAAGTCTCTACATATAACAAAATATCTATAGCGATACTTTTTGTGATAGCAAAGAACTGGAAACAAAATAGATGCCCACTGATCGGGGAAGAGCTAAACAAGCTGCAGCACGTAAATGTAACAGAATATTAACCCGATACATTTGGTAAATATAGAGAAGTAAGGAGAGATCTACAAGAACCAATGCAAAGTGAAATAAAGCAAGCCAGGAAACAACATAAATAAAGATAACACTAACATAAATGGAAAGAACAGTTGCAAATATGCTATCATGCACACAGATACAAATCAAAAGCAAATGTCGCCAAATTACAAAGAACAACTTCTGCTTCAAAGAAGAAATGAGAAAGTACATTTCCATCTCACCCCTTTCCAGAGGTGGGACAGGTACACAAGTGTACAGTGTATATATTTTCAGATTTTTTTTTCTGTATCAATCAGCTGCGTTGATTTTTTCCTCTCCTTTTTCTTTTTTGTGTTAATCAATAAAATTTATTAAGCACCCGCTGTATGCCAGGCATTGTGGTAAGTGCTGGGGGGATGCCAAACACAATCCTTGTCTTCAATCTAATGGGAGAGACAATATCCAAACAAATATTTACAAAACATTCTATGTACAAGGTAAATTGGAAATGTTTAATAGAGGGAAGGCATTAGAATTAAGAGGGCTTACAGAAGTGTTCCAGTAAAAAAAAGGATTTCTGTTGAGGCTTAAAGAAAGCTAAGGACGGGGCAGGGGCAGATAGGTGGTACAGAGGATAGCATTGTAAAATTGGAGTTAGGAAGACCTGAGTTCAAATCCAGCTTCAGATACTTACTAACCATGTGACCTTGGGTAAGTTATTTAACCTCTGTTTGCCCAAAATTTTGTAAATCCCCAAATGGGGATAATAACAGCATCTGTCCTCCTAAGATTGTTGTGAGAATCAAAGGAGATAGCAATTGTAAAGAGCTTAGCACAAAGCCTTGGCTTACAGTAAGTGCTATATAAATACTTGTCCTCCTTGCATCCCTGTTTTTTGTTTAAAAAATACTGTTGGTTACATGGGATGGCTGTCTGGGGATACTGGGGGAAACTAAGGTGATATAAAAATACTAAAATATTATAGTACAAACACAATATAATAGCACCGATGGCAACTATGAATATGCTGGCACAATTCTGAAAGGTAAAATATAACAGACTCTCCATAAAGAACACAGAAGCAAAAACATTTATTCGGGTACCAGAAAACCAGATCCCAACACCAGAAAGCTGCATCCATCATAGCAACAAAGAAGTTAATACACCATAACACAGCAGAGAGCCACACTGCCCTTTATTCTTCACACAAACACTCACAAAACTAGCTGTCTCCTTGCCTGTTATATCCTCTCTCCTCCCTTGACTAGCTGTTCTGTCTTCCAGCTTCCTCTGGGCTCTGTTCCATCCTTCAGCAAAGTCCTCCCACCAGAGGCTCTATGTAATTATGTGTAGCCTATTAAGGGGCAGTTAAGGTCTTGAAATTCCTACTACCATTAGAAATATATAATAAAACTTATTTTTAAAAGTAAATTAATTCCCTCATTCTTAAAAAATGAAAATTTAACATAAAAACCACTATCAAAGCTCACCCTAGTACCTCTGTTTACATATCATAATAGCTTTGTATTTAAGTGACTGAGGGCTGTGAAAAATCACCAGTCTCACTGTCTCCTCCAGGACCATCTGGGTCCAGTGGCAAGATACAGATCAGGAGAACTAGGGACAACCCAGGATGTAGCAGATCTTGGTCTATTTAAGTTAAGGTCTTTCCCAGCTCTTCACATGTAAGTCATGATATCTCCTTCCTTCCTCCCTCCTTCCCTTCCTTCCTTCCTTCCCCTTTGTCCACATAGGGAATCATACCCTTACTTGAGAGTGTTCTGCCCAAAGGAAAATAAATTTTGATCACTCATGCAAGCAATCTTGGAATTTACAAGCTAGATTTCTTTTTTTATGACCCATGCCTTAAACCCAAATCATTCGGGTTCTTATGGATTGGTCAACAATAGGTTCCAGGACAAGCCTCAGGATGACTGGAGATGGCCCGACATGCAGTGGGAGATCTTGGGCTCAATAGGTCATGGTTTGGGCAAAGATGGTTCAAAGTAAATAGTAATTGCTTCTCTTTTGACCAGAAACCCTGAGGGTCTTCCCTTACCAGACTGATTTGTTTTTGTTTTTGACTAGGAAAAAGAGGCCATTTTTTGCCGCCTTTTAAACCTAGCCTTAATTGCTGAATGGGCGATATCTCAGTCAAACTGAGACCTGGGAAGGATCTTAGCTTGAAAAAACCAATGTCTCCCACTGCATCTGGGGTCCTCCTCCAGTCATCCTGATTTATCTTGTCACTAGATCCAGATAGCTCTAGAGGAGAGAATGAGGCTGGTGACTACACAGTGCACAGCCTTCCCTCACTTAAATCCAATTCACTTGCAAGTCATGACATCACCTTCCATGGTTTTCTTTGAGAATGAAAGACAAATGACAGTACTTACTATATAGCTGGAGTGAAGGACAAAATGAATGAATGATAATAGCCTGAACATTTTCTATCACAAGTGGATAATCTCATGACTGAAAAGTCCTAGGAATTTGTGTAGTTTCCTACTTATAAACACTCAAATTATATACACATGCAGATGAAGAGATGTAGCTAGAGCCCACCTCCAAATCCCCCACTGCTATGGGAGCTGTTTAGCTGCTAAAAACCCCTATCCAGCTCCCAATGCCATTGCTTAATGTTGCCCAAAGGAACTATTCTGCTGTTATAATCAACATTAAACTTTCCCATACTGCTAGTGTTGAACTTAGCTAGTTTAGTACTCAGAGTGGTTCAGGACAGCTATTAGCAGTTTAGTTCAAATCTAGTTTAGGCTTTTGTGGACTAGCTTGGGAATCCAATCATCATCTATGGTATTGTTACTATAAGAAAATACATTCCAAAAAACTGATTCACCAACTTTCTGGGGAATAAAATTCAACAAATAACTCACAGGCTATATGTGCTCTGACCATAATCTTAAGCATCCTTAAGTGTGTTATGTAGTTTCCCATGTTGTAATCCTAGAAATGAATTTAGGATAGTACTGGACCAAGTATTTTATAGAGTGTGGGAGGTCAGTGGAGGATTTGTGCTAGATTGAAAATAAGACTATTGCAATATCGGATTCCATATAATACCTTTAAAAAAGTTACTCAGTAGAAACATCTTCTGAAAGTTAGACATCTAGAAAACCAAGGACAAAAATTGTTGACTGAAAATAGTATGAACCAAGAACATTATTCAGTAATCAAGAAAATTACTCAATAGTTGGGGGATGGGGAAGACTGAAGATTATTATAAACATATTTTGCTCTTTTTGTATCCCCAGTGCTTAGCATAATGCCTGATACAAAGTAGGTAATTAATGTTTCTTGATTGATTGATTTACCACTGCACATTTACCTCTTAAATCTCTAGTTTCCTTCAAAGCTCAGCTAAAACACCACCTTCCAGGAGGCCTTTTCCTCCCCCCACTTTTGCTCCCCCTGCTGTCTCCCACCTCCAATTACCAAGCATTTATTTTACAGATATTTTGAATATTCCCATCTGCGTAAGTGTTATCTCCTTTGATAGAATATAACTGTCTTATAGGTCAAGCACCTGGAACAATAACTGCCTCCTAGATTAATAAATGCTTCTGACTAACTGCATAATACTATAAAATATGGCTCACTGACTAAAATATTTATTATAAGTTAATGGTCATGGAAAAAAGCCAATAAGACAAGTCTCTGCCCTCAAGGAGTTTATACTATAATAAAGATAAAATTACGTTTCATCCTCTGTTCTCCAGGATCAAGAAAAATCATCATTGTTCTGATTTCAGATGTCTTTTAGTGCTGTTTTATTTATATTGTTTTAGTCATCATTTCTATGTTGTTCTGGTTCTGTGTTCTTCTGTCTGTATAGATTCATTAAAATCTTTGCATATTTCTCTGTATGTTTTACATTCATAGATTTTGGTGGCACAATAATATTAAACTACATTCATATAACATAATTTGCTCAACCTCAATGGATACTCACTTTATTTCTAGGCTTTTATTATCAGAAAAAATGCTACTATGAATATTTTAGTATATTAAGTATATGTAAGTTTTTTTCTGTCTTTGAGATTCTTGGGGGTCCAGCAGTGGGGTTACTGATTAGAGTATATGAACAGTTTAGTAACTTTTCTCAAATGATTCTAAATTATTTTCTAGATTGGCTGGATAAAATTAAAGTTCCAACAGCAGTTTATTAGTGTGCTTGTCTTTTCTTCTAATACTGACTATTCTTGGAAAAGAATTTCAAAGCGTTTCAAAAGGTAGAGGTAAGAAAAGATACATTTTGATTCTGGGGCGGACTGCAAATGCACTGATGCAGAAGAGGTTAGAAGAAGAGCAGAGAATAGCTAGTTCCAATTTAGGTGGATTGCAGAACATACAAAGAGACATAAAGAGAAATAGAATTCTATTAACTAGCCACAAAAAGGTATTTAACTCAGAATGAACTTAATTATACTATCAAAGATACTAACTTGTGACAATGTTTCTATAGAAAAAAAAGTATTCTAAAACTTTAAGAATCTAAAGAGTAACTTTGAAAAAAAAATGTAGAAAGGAGTGAGGGGGCACAGTTTACCTGCATCAGACATAAAATTGCGTGCTACAAAGCAGTAATCAACAAAATGAATTGTTTAGAAATAGATTGATCAATGGTACAGGTTAGGCATAAAATATACAAAAGCAAATGCACATAGTAACATAATGTTCAATAAATAGAAAGACCCAAATTATTGGGGAAATGACTCCCATAATTTGACAAAAAGTACTGGGCAAACTGGAAAGCTATTAGGCAGAAATTAGATACAGACTAACACCTCAAACCATATACCAAATCAAATCCTAAATGATATGCAACTTAAACACAAAAGGTGACACAATAAGCAAATCAAAGATGGCAAGAAGAAATTACTTTTCAGATCTACAGATAGGGGAAGAGTTCAGGACTATACAAGTGATAGAGAAGATCACAGAAAATAAAATGGACAGTTGATTACATAAAATTTAAAAGTTTTTGTAAAAAAAAAAAACCTATAATGCAGTTAAAATTAGGGTGGAAATAGGCAAAGAAAAAACCCTTGAAGCAAATTTCTTAGATAAAGGTCTCAGCCTAGATACATAAGAAACTGATTGAAAATTTTAAGACTAAGAGCCATTCTCCAATAAATAAATGGTTAAAGGATAAGAACAGGCAGTTTTCAAAGAAAGAAATCACATGAAAAAATGCTTTAAATCACTAAGAAGAAATTGAAAATTAAACCAACTCTGAAGTTCCATCTCATTGTGTACTCTGGGTGGAGCTGTAAATTGATTCTGCTCTGAAGAGCCATTTGGAACCATAAGCAAAAAAGTTATTAAAGTCTGCATATCCTTTGACAGAGCTATTAGGCCTATACCCCAAAAAGATCAAAGAAAGAGGAAAATGACCTATATGTACAAAAATATTTATAAGTTCTTTTCATAGTAGCCAAGAAGTGGAAACTAGGGGGAGCTTACCTGTTGGGGAAAGACCAAACAAATTGTGATATATAAATGAAATAGAATACTACTATGACATTAAGAAATTATCAAATGAATAACTACAATTATAATAATATTATAGAGAAAAGCAATTTAAGACTCTAGAACTCTGATTAATGCAATAGTAAAGCATGAATCAAGAGTAAAGCTCAAGTATACTACTTACCTCCTGCCAGAGAAGTAATGGACTTAAAATGTATAATGGTCAATGTGGGAATGTCTTTTGCTGGACTACGGGTATTTATTATGAAGGTTTTATTTGTATGTGTATGGAGAGGGGGTTCTTATTGATCAGGAGGGGCAAAAGGAGAGATAATGAATGCTTTTAAAAATAAATATTTAAAAAAGAAAAACATCCTGAATTACAATTTGTGATATCAATAGTACATATCCCTTCCTGTCTTACCAATGTTCCAAAAAACAAACAAACAAAAAACCAAAACAAACCACCTTTGTTTGTATTGAGATTGAATACCTGAAGTGGTACCGAGATACTCAGATACTCTGACCTGAGGCAGGGGATATACCACAGCTGGGCACTGACAAGGAAGGGGATGAAGAACTTTGGAGGGCCAGGTTCTCCCAATGCTCTAAATTCTTAAGAATCTTGGATTTTGCTAGCTTCTCTCTGTTCATTCCATTTCTTTGTAAGCTCCACCACATATCATTTCTAATCAAAGATTCATTCTTTCCTGGCCCACTGAAGCATAGATATCAACCTTCCATATAGACTTTTAGAGACTTTTTTTAAATGTTTTTGTTATTGTTACTCTTGTTTTTCTGATTGAAAGAGAATGGCAGGAAAGATTTCCAAGGTCAGGTGATGTAATGGTAATTTGAAGATCTTCCCTGACCCCAATAGGGAGCACATGTAATCACATGGAGCCTGTGGTGGTAGAAGTTTGCTGAATGGGGGCAGCAGGAAACTAGGAGTCAGAGCAGTTAGAATGGAGGAAGGAGAGAGGACACAGACAAGGAGATAGAAAGGCTTGTAAGTGTTTGTTTGTGGAAAGGCTTTGGTATGGTGTTGCTCTCCGTAGTATTATTTTGTACAGATTTCTTCATTGCTATGATGAATTTGAATTTCTGGTGTTGGGATTTGGCTTTCTAGTGTCTGAATAAATGTTTTTGCTTCTATCTAATATAAGGAGAGTCTGTTGTATTTTGTAATTCAGAACTATGCTGGCATATTCATAGTCGCAATTGGTGCTGTGAATATTGTGTTGGGACTACAAGTGAGCAACAAGATGGTGGACTAGACATTTTCTCTGATACCAAGACCTCTCAAACCTCTCCAAAATAGAAATTATGCACCAAAGATAAAGCAATTTTAGCCATTTCCATGATACAGGACACCCAGAATCCAAAAGAAAGTTAGGAAAAAAAAAAACCAAACCAAGAACTTGATGTTTACTGACCTATAGAGACCCTGGCTCCTGGTTACTAAAGTCTGCTCAGTCCTCAACAGTCAGCTTGACCATAACCCTTCATGAACAAAACCTTGCCAAAAGCTGAAGCAGAACTACCAGTGTCATGAAAAAACAGGCTCTTAACTCCGGTGCTGGGCCAGAGGGAATAAGAAAGGTCACCAGGGCAGGACACTGTGCTTATGGGAGGCTATGTAGCATTTCTAAAAGCCTGAGGGAACACAGTATCTAGCTGAGATAAATTCTGATCACCCAAAAAGTTAGAGACCTAGGTTGGTGAACTGTGAAATGCCTGGTTTAAGAAGAAGCTGGGATGCTTTAAGAGCCAGTCCCCAAGGAAACCACAATCAGAAGGGAGGGAGTCAGGAAGTGATTGATAAGGAAAATAATGGGGGAAAAAGACTAAATGTACAAAGGTTTCAGAAATAAGAAATTTCAAAGACCTTGCACATAAACAGATAATTCTACAGGAAAACCAATAACAACAGAAGGAAAAATGGCCAACAAATCTAGCAAACAAGTTCAGGCATCTGAATAAAAACTGCAAAATGAAGGAAAATTATCCAGTTTTGGATGCAATAGAGGATCCTGTGGAATTTGAAGAGAACACAGAACCAAAACACACTGTTCCTGAGTAGTTTAAAAGAAAAATGAGAATTATGACAGCAGAATTTATGCCCTGCACTGCAAAAATAATGAATAGAAAAGAAAAACTGGAATCTTCAATGGGAAGTCTCACTAAACAAAAGAAAGAACTATAGAGTTGGAGTGTAAGTATACAGAAGTAAAGGCCACCCCAGAAGAAGAGAAACATAAAGTATTAAAATAAATATGTTCCCCATAGTAAAGGATATTGATCTTGAAGACAGACTGTATAGAGATAACTTAAGGATCATAGGTTTCCTTAGAGAACATAATAGGACAAAAAACTTTAACATCATAATGAATACAATAATAGAACTATCCAGAAATTCTGAATATAGAGAATGAAATTCCAATCAAAAAACTTCACAACTGGCCTCCAGAAAAAAAGCCCAGGGCTACAAATTCCAAGATACATAATAATCAAATTTAACAATTCAGTTCAGAAACAGAAAGTTCTTCAAGTCATAAGGAAAAAGACCTTCAAATGCAAAAGAAAGGACATTCAAATAAGGCAAGATTATTCTACACCCACTAGAAAAATGAGGAAGTAATGGAATATGTGTTCTGAAGAGCTATGGAGCTCAGGATGCAGGCCAGAGTAATTATTCTGCAAATCTGAGCTTAACCACACAGGACAAAAGATGGACATTCAAAAATAAAAAGTTCGAAACTTTTTTTTAAAAAAGAAAACCAGAACTGAAGAAATTTTTTTCTTCCCTAACACCTCAAACAACAGAAATGCAGGAGGAGTGAATAAATGAGGCTGGCAAGGACAGCAACAGAGTAACAACAGAGACCAATAAGAGACTTCTTTTTAAATGTGCACAAAGAGATGGGGGTGAAGGTAGAAATCTGGTAGAGTTAACAATGAAGAGACAGACAGAAGGCATTATGGATAGACCCTGACTAAAGTTCAATGTTTCTTTTGTGGGACTACACTACAACATAAGACAGTACAAGAAGGAGGTTGGGGTGGGGCAGCTAGGTGGCACAGTGAATAGAACACTGACTCTGGAGTCAGGAGGACCTGGGTTCAAATCTAGCCCCAGACATTTAACATTTAATAGCTGTGTGACCTTGGGCAAGTCACTTAACCCCAACTGCCCTGTGTTCCCCCCTCCAAAAAGAAAAAAAAGAAGAGAACAGGGTTGTGGGTGGGGGAGACAAAGCAGGGAGACAGAGAGCAGCAAATGATGCACTGGGGTAAAATGAAAGGTTAGCAATGAGAAGGTGACCTCTATGGTCTTGGAAAGAGACAAAGGAGTGGGTGAAGAGGAAGGAAAGATGAAAAGGGTGTGGGAGGAGGAAGGAGACTTACTTTGGAGGTGAGAGTTTTTTTT
>CM053595.1:257748793-257764024 GCA_028646575.1 Pseudocheirus occidentalis | reverse complement strand
TAACTGGTTTTCATTTTCTTTATTGCCTGCATTGGTTACTTTCATTATACATATATGTGTTCATTTTGCATGATTTATGTAGTGACTTTTGAAATTCAGTAACTACAGATTTCATAGAACTGAGGGCAGAAAGGGAAGAAAAATTAAACTCCTCATGGTCATTTGAGGCACTAAGGTTGTGAAAAGTGGTTAACAATAATTAGGGGGAACTACCATCGGTTCCCTCTTGTTCTTTCTTATTTTTTTAAAAATCAGAGGTGATCATTTAAATACATTCATTACTAGAAAGAATAACAACCATATGTAATAGCTAATGGCTTAATGGTTTTTAGACCAGGGATGTAGTTTGGCCACACAGATGTTCCTTCTCCCTGTCTACCAGGCAGAAGTCTTGGACTTTTACCTGTCTTCTTATTAAGGATTTTTATCATCCGTTTTTCTTTTTTGGGGGGTTCAGTTTAGGCACACAGGAAAAAAGAGTTAAACTTCAAATGCCTCATCCAAGACTTCTATCTCCTCCCCTCCCCCACTTTATTTCTTTTCCTCTTTCTTCTAGTTAATTTAACACCCTATACTTACTGAGTGGCTCTTCTTTAAAAGGCACTGTTCTTACCTTAAGGGTATACAAAGAAAAAGAAGACAAGCTCCTTACCTTCAAGAGGATTACAATTTATGAGAGGCAGAGGAGAGAAAAAGTTGTTCAATTGTGACCCTATTTGTGGTTTTCTCTGCAAAGGTACTGAAATGGTTTGCCATTTCCTTCTTCAGCCTGTTTTACAGATGAGGAAATTGAGTCAAACAGGGTTAAGTGACTCTCCCAGGTTCACACAGCTAGTAAATGTCTGAGGTCAAATTTGAACTCACATCTTCCTGACTCCAGATCTGGCACTCCATGCACTGTCCCACCTATTGGCCTGAAAGAAAGACATAGTGATACATTTTTGTAAAGTAAAGGTTTGAAATTTATGAGTGGTATAAAATATTCACAGAAGAAAGAGATCAAGGGTAGCCTTGGGGAGGTTTTGGTGGGAGATAGTATTAAGGAAAAAAAGTTACATTTGAAAAGGTATCTTAGTATTTAAAAGTGCCTTCCTGTAGAAAAGGTACTATTTTAACTGGGAGTTGGAAAGTAGATGGGATAAAAATGAAGAAAATAAAGCCTGTTGTAGATAATACAGAACATTTAGAAGCTTTTGACTATTTTTTTCATCTCAATGCTCAGAAATGATCGGATATAAATGGAAAATATAAACAAATAAGACTTGAAGATGAAAAGAGCACAGCTCTTCTCCACAAGGGATTTTGAGATTAGTCTAAATAATTGAATCTAAATAATAATTCATTTAAATAATTAGAGTAGGTGCCATCAGATGAAGTATTCTTAGGCATCTAAAGAATTGCATGAAATCATTGAAAAGCCTTCAGCAGACATTTTTGAGACTTCATGGAGGTCCCAGCTATCCCGTTCAGAATTCCTTTTAGCCTTTGCTAGCATCATAAATATAAACTCTCTGCTGTACTATTTTCAAGGCATCCTTAACAGGTACACTCAGGTAGGTGGTGCAGGGGATAGAGCGTTGGACTTAGAGTCAGGGGGACCTGAATTCAAATCTTACCTTGGACAAGTCATTTAACCTCTATTTGCCTCAGTTTCCTCTACTGTAAAGTGGGAACAACAACACCACCTACTTTCACAGGGTTATTATGAGGATTAAATGAGATAAATATTTGTGGAAAGGATTAGTACAGTGACTGGCATGCAGTAGGTGCCATATAAATGCTTATTCCCTTCCTTTCTATCTGAGAATGATTCACCTAATCCAGTTTAAGTCCCAAACCTAAGAAAATTCTAGAACATATTTTAAAATGTGATTTGCAGGTCCCCAATGGTTATAAAGCAGTGTCTGCCCTTTTAAATATTTTATAACTGTTGGGGAGACAGAGAAGTAAAATACCTTATTTTGCTTCCAAATAATGATGTAAAATAATTAGCGCTGTCCCAAAGTAGGAAGGGCTGCCACCAGTTCCCATTACTAGAGGTCTTTAAAAATAAATTCAATTTCCATGTCTCAGTGAGACTGTAGAAAGAATTCCCATTCTAAGATTCTGTAATTGGGCAGGTCAATACATTTCCTTTTCAAGTGACAGGCCAGCTAGTTTGGAATGTTTAATAATACTCTCTGGTTTCCTCAGCCATACGGAAGGGGGTTTGAATGAGGTGATGGTCAAAGTCTCTCTGTTCTTTTGATTCCCTCAGTGTGACTCAAAGCCTAAGGTCAATGATGTGTCTTGATTTTCACAACACATTTGATGTAATCCCGATTACTTATTATATTTATATAAAAAAATTTTAAAACCAAGCCAGACAAAATGTGACTTGGGTCATACTTTTCTTAGAAGAATAAACACATGGCAGATCAGTGGATGTACAAAAAAGGGACTGAGACAAATGACCATTTAATGCCAGACACCCCCTCACCCAGTGCCAGAGAATGGTCTGAAACTTAAGTCTAGCCTAGAAATAAAGTCAAGAGTGAGATGGACACAGGAGATCCACTTTAATCTAGAACTTCCCTTGGATCCTTTCCCAGGATCATTTCCAGGCAAAAGGATCCTAGGAGAAATTTCAGTCCCCAGTTCAGTGGATCCACTTGGTCTATGCCATCAGGGGCTCACCCTAGTTTGGACTAACCTTCAGAGCAGTCTTGAAATGGAACTTACTGTGGGTCTTCATAATTAAGGATGACCCAAGCCAGAGCCATGACCAATAAATATCAAGGTAACTATGAGAGGGAACACAATAGTAGCAATAATAATTAGCTAACATTTGTATGTTATTCACTATATGTCAAGAAGGGGATGCAATGGATGTAATACAAGGTCTGAAATCAGGAAGACTCATCTTCCTAGGTTCATATCTGATCTCAGATATCTATTGGCTGTATGACTCAGGGCAAGTTATTTAACCCTGTTTGCCTCAGTTTCCCCATCTGTTAAATGAGCTGGAGAAGAAAACGGCAAACTATTTCAATGTCTTTGCCAAGAAAACCCCAAATAGGGTCAGTCGACCATGACTGAAACCACTGAACAGCAACAAATATGTCAAGCACAATGCTAAGTTCCTTACCATTATTACCTGGCTTGATCCTCACAACAACCCTGAGAAGGAGGTGCTACTATTATCCCCATTTTGCAGATGAGTTAACTGTGGCAAACAGAAGTTAAGTAACTTGTTCCAGGTCTCATGGTCAACTTTAATTTTCACAAAATTCATTGTTTGCTAATATACAAAGCAGAGAAGGGGCACCTAAGTAGCACAGTTAATAGAGCACTGGCCCTGGAGTCAGGAGGACCTGAGTTCAAATCCAGCCTCAGACATTTAAGACTTACTAGCTGTGTGGCCTTGGGCAAGTCACTTATCCCCTATTGCCCTCCATTCCTCTCTAAAAAAAAAAAAAGACAAAAAGAAAGTAGAGTGGTCAGGATCCTCCGCCACTATGGAGAATAAGATGATAATTTGCAATGATTTTTAGCAATTTGGAGAAATAAAAATGGACAATAACATGAAGTTTTTAATCAACTAAAATTTTGTTTGTTTTTGGAGGGGGGAAGTAAAGACAATTAGGGTTAAGTGACTTGCCCAAGGTCACACAGCTAGTAAGTGTGTCAAGTATCTGAGGCTGGATTTGAAGTCAGGTCCTTCTGACTCTAGAGCCCGTGCTCTATTCACTGTGCCACCTAGCTGCCCCTTAATCAACAAATTTCAAGGAAGTTAGGAAAGATGGGGGGAGAGTGGAAAACTGAGCTTCATATAAGGCTAACAGAAAAATGTTTCCTTCGTTTCACTGAAAGGAATTGGACACATATTGAGTACTGTGCTAAATTCTGTGAAGATACAGAGTTTCAGGCACCCTTCCTGCTTGTAAGCCATCTATTGGGAGAAGCAGGACATACACATGTGTGGGAAGGGAAATAATGATTTCAGGTAATAAAGGTAATACCACTGGAACTTGCAAAAAGTGTCATTTCTTTCATGAAAAGAGCAATCAATTCCTGCCTGAGTTACAGTTCCAGGGGAAAAAAAGCCATTTGTTTTCTTGTTGAATTTTCATGATTTCAGTTGTCAGAAAGGGAAATCTGTGTGACTGTATGTTTTTCTTCATGCTTTAGAAGCTAGAAATCCTATATTGCCCAAGGGTTTTAATTTGCTGAAATCTGGTGTCTCAAAGCATCAACTCTTCCAGATCTTTTTAGTTGAACAAATTTTATTTTATGATATGAATGTTTTCTTGTACCTTGAATTGTATTTAAATCTACAAGCAGGTTAAAGTCCTTGCAGAAGTCAGTAGAGCATGTGTGTGTATTATTATGTGCACATGTACATATGTTAAACTATAGGCATTCCATTTAATTAAAAAAGAACAGAAGGGATAAGTACTTTTAGGCACCAGATTTCAGCAAATCAAAACCCTCAGGCAATCATTTTCTAACTGCTAAGACTAGAAGAAAAACATTGCATCCATTTTCATTTTCTACCAACAGAAAACATACAAATTTATCAACAAAAAGTTCCCGACATCTAAACTCAAGTAAAAATGTATTGCTCCATATATATGTGTGTATATGTATTTATGTAACAATGTATATATATATATGCAGATATAAAATATTATATATCCTGGAATCTATAGTCTTACCTATCTGCCTAGCCATTGCTCCTTGTGTAAAGTATTTGTAATATATGCTAAGTATCCATGTGCATAAATTAAATGCTATACAAGAAGGAAAGATCTTGTATAGGCTGGCATGGTTAGGAAGTTTCAAAAAAAGACTGATTTCTCTATTTGACCTTTAGGAATGGGTAAAGTTCCAGGAGAAGGGATGAAGAGGGCATTCCATTGGGGAAAGCAGGTGGATAGAAAGCAGAGAATTTAAGAGTAAGGAATATTTGGGAGACAGTAAAGATGGTAACCTGGATAGAATGGAGAGACTGTTGGGAAATAGTTTGGAAAGGTAAGTTGAAGTCATACTATGTTGTCTTACACTTCCATTCCCTTCCCTTCACATACTCTGTGGTCCAGCTGTTGTTTTTCACACATAGCACTTGATATCCTAACTTGCTTTATTTGCACTGGCTGACTTCCATGCTTGAAATGTTCTCCCTTCTCACCCCCAACTCCTATTTTCCTTCAAGAGTCAGATCAAGACCCACTTTTTTAGGAGGTCTTTGCCAGTCATGCCTCCCATCTCCTCTTCCCTCCTACTGGACTTTTCCCTCAGTATTACTTCTCATTTATATTGTATTATCTATGTAGTGATTTACACATGTGCATTATTTAAATGTTTTACATTTCCCCCATTTGAATGTGAGTTCCTTGACGGCAGGGACATGCTGTGACTAGTACATTGTAATGTCCCTGTTCCGTCATTCAGTCATGCCCCATTCTTTGTGACCACATAGACTATAGTACATTGGGCTCTATACAGTAAACATTTATTAAATGCTTGTTGTGTCTGAATATCGTGGAACTATCAGACTGAATTTGAATTATAGTTCATGGAGAATCACTGAACGTTTTGAGAAGGGGAGAGGTTAACATGATTAAAGCAATGTTTCAGGGCAGCATAATCTGAGCATCTCTGTCCCAGCATCAGTCAATCAGGAGTCATCTGTAGGCCTATGACCTCTTTGTAACTGTTGTGTGGGCACAGAGCAGGGCTTATGAAAACAGGGTTAAGGCAAAGCCTCTTTGTGCTCTGAGATCAGAGCTCAACAACCTTTTTTGCTTTTATTGGCGAATATCCAATTTTCAGGACTCTGTGATTCTGCCTTTTTGCCCAGACTTAGGGGTACTTAATTCTCTGAAGGATCATCTGCCACAATGGCCTTGACTTTCACATGTGGACATACAGGCCTAGCCACAGTGGGTTAGTTCTGTTGTTTTCCGCAAACTAGCATAATTATCTGACAGATATTGCACAATGATTGGGAAAGAATTTGGATGGTATTGTTGTTGTCCAGGGAGAAAGTGATGTGGATCTCAACTAGGAAGGCAGCAGTGAGAACAGAACAGAAGGGATAGATCTAAGATGAACAACAATGGAAGAATAAAACAAAATATAGTGACTTGGTATGAGTGAGAGAGACAGACAGACAGAGAGAGAAAGAGAAAGAGAGAGAGGGAGAGAGAAAGAAAGAGAGAGAGAGATAGAGGAAGAGGTAGACAAAAAAAGAGGGAGAGAGATGAAAAGGGAAAAGGAGAGAGAAAAATCAACAGAGAGAGGAAGGGAATGAGAGACACAGAGGGAGAGGAGATAAAGAGGAAAGAGAGAAGAGAGAGGGAGGAGGAGAGAGAGACAGGAAGAAAGAGAGAGAGAGAGAGAGAGAGAAAGAGAGAGAGAGAGAGAGAGATCAAAGGTGACTTGGAGTAACCCTTTCTTATCTCCTGAATAAAGTTTTCCACAAGAGTCTGTCCTTCATCTTCTACTTTCTCTGAGTGATCTCCTTTGGTAATCTCATTATTTATTCCCACAGATTCAACAGACACTTCTGTGTAGATGAATCCAAGACCTATAACTCTAGTCCTAACCCCTTTCCTGAACCCAAGGCCTCAATCTCCTACTTCTTACCTTTCCAGCTTTATACACTTTACTCTTTTCTAAGCACTCCAGTACTTTTCTCTGTGGGTTTACACAGACCATCCCCTGTGCCTGGAATGTTCTCCCTTTTCATCCTCATCCCTTACTTTCTCTGGCCTCAAACCCTACCTTCTTCAGGAGACTTTCCTCAGTGTCCCTAGACACTAGTACCTTTCTCTTGCATATTACCTTTCCTCTGCTGGGTCTAGATTTTGTGTGAACTTGGTTATTTTCACACTATCTCCCCCATTGGATTGTAAACTCTTTAAGGGCAGGGATTCTTTTTGCCTAATCTTTTTATCCCCTGCACTCAGCACTCTGCCCAGTACTTGATAAGGGATTAATATATGCTTGCAAACCAATTTACAGGACACCTCCATTTGCATGTCTCACTAGTACTTCAAACTGAATGAGTACAAAATTGAGCTATTTCCCCCAATATATCTCCTCTATTTTCCATTCTTATATTTCCTTCTGTAGTTGCTTCATTCACTCTGTTTTCCTAGTTTGTAACCTTGTCGTTATGTGTGACTCTCTACCTCATTTCTCACATCCAATTGGTTGTTTTATTGATTATACCTCGGTAACATTTCTCTCCTCCTCTCTACTCCCACTATTACTACACCAATTTCAGCCTCATTACTGCCACCACCCCAACCCCCTGGACTATTGAACTCATTTACTCATAGGTTTTCCCATTTCTCTTCTCTCCACTTTCCTATGTAACCTTCACAAAGTTGCCAGAAGACTCTTACAGGCAGGGATGGTCATGTTGTCCAATGACAAAACCCATAGAACTTTCTTCTTGCCTCAGTGCATTAATAAACATTTGCTAATCACTGATTATGGACCAGGTACTATTCTAGACACATCGGGAGTAAAGCTCAGCCTCCTTTATGTTTGAACACTTAAGCTGTGACGGGGAGCTCCCTTCATGAGGTAGCCTGTTGCATAATTAATTCTTCAGAATTTCTCCCTTTTATTCTGCCTTTACTTGACCTTTCCTTTGTCCTTTTCTTCTACTAACCATCCATGGCAGTTCACCACCAGAGTTAACAAGAGAGCTACCAACAAGAATGACAAAGGACTGAGAAGCTCAATTCCACCAAATATGGAAGACAAAGGGGACCTTGCAGTGACCAGCAAAGAGGAGGTTAAGGTATGTGGTTCTGCTGGGGATGAATGATGACTAACAAAACCTGGAAATGTGCACATCAAAGTCCAGAAGGAGCTATAGAAACAAAGAGGGTGAAGTTGTTGCTCTCTTAAACTTAACATGTACATTTTAAACTTTAAGTAACAAGTGTATGGTTTCATGCACAACCTTTTCCAAAATTCTTATTTGTAGGGAAAAGGGAAAAGGAGAGAGAGACAGAGACAGAGAGAGGGAGACAGAGAGAGAGAGAAAGAGAAGGAGAGGGAGAGAGGGAGAGAGACAGAGAGACAGAGAGAGAGAGAGAGAGAGAGAGAGAGAGAGAGAGAGAGAGAGAGAGAAAGAGAGATCAGTGGGCGGGAAGGGGGGGAGAAAGGGGGAGGGACAGAGAAAGAATACATGTTACTAAAAGTTGTACATGTTCAAAGTTTAGACTAGTCTTCCTTATGAAAAATAAGGTAAAAGGCCTAGAAGAAGGCCGACTACTCTTCACATTATCCCATAGAATAAAAATTCTCTGAAAGAATAGAGGAAGAGATTCAAGGAGAAAAGAAAAAAATAAGAATCTAAGCAGTAAAAGAGAAGGTAGGCCAGGAGGTAGGAACACGGAAGGGCCTGACAAAGAGAAAGAGGAAATGGGCTGATGAATATTTGGAGTTATGCAACAAGGGTAAGTCTCATTCCAGAGAGCTTGGAAAGGGTAAAGGGGCTTCTTGGGTCTCCAAAGAATGTTGAAGAGGATTCCCAGGTGCTACCAAGAGAGGGATTATCTGGTAAAGTAGGAGGGACCAGTGGAGATGGCAGGTGATTGCCTATTGAGAGATGCCTAGGCAACTTTTTTGCCATTCTGATATAATCAGCAGAGAATTCTATAGCCTTCCTTGGGGTTATATATCCAAATTCTGACAAAAACTCTGCTGAAATGACTCAGACCTGAGGACTATTTCTCACTTCTAGTGACTCATAATGTAGACAAATGACACTGTTGAAAAGAACCAAGAGAGTATTACTAGGGATTATAGAGACCTAAATAAGAAACTGGAGGTGTTAGGGATGCAAGTTGGGGTGCAAGTGATTTTAATCACTACTACTGATTGGCAGCTTTTAGAATGAAAAAATATGGGAACTGAAGAGCTGGTTACAATGGTGTCTGAGTACAGGATCTACATTTTTGGCTCACCGCTTAAATTGTCATTCTTGGCTAGTGATGTAGCACATTTCACAGGGTCTGGTAAAAATATATTTATCTGGAGTCTTGCAAATTTTATCAAGAGAATTTTAAGCTGAAAATGTAAGCGGAAAGTGAAAACTACCCATAAAAATTTGCTAAGACAGTTACCATAAAGAATAGCAGTTATAGCAGAGGAAGAATATTAATGAATCACAGGAAATGTTAACCGAGAGACTCAATAACAAAACTCCTGGCTTCAGATGTAGTCACTGTGACCTTTTGTGCCACCTCCCCCATCAGATTCCATTTGAGAGGCAGGGTCCCCTGAAGCATGATGACATCTGGTTCAAGGTACTTTCTGGGCATAGACTCCGAAAACGGTAGCCCAACATCAGTGTGTTTCCTTTTCTCCATTCATACAGGGGATACAATTAGCTCAAAGCAAAGACATTTACTGAATGCCATGGTTTTTGTTTTTTAAAATAACAATAAATCATTCCCTATAAACCTTGGGCATATTCTTCCACAAGGACACACAGTATACATGGGATGAGCAGGACATACAGAGATTACAAGTAGAGACACACATGTAGGAAACAAGACCAACCAGGGCACCCGGGAGGAGAGATCACTTGCATCTCTGATGCTGGTCTCATGACCTGTATGAGACACTGTTTCCCTTAATGTTGCTTCATTGATTGTTAGTTGGCTTTGCTTGGCTATTGTCTTCATTAGCTCCAGCCTCTGACTCAGTTCACATCTTGACCTGGAATGTGGTAAGGATCCTTTAACAAGTTCATTTCTCTTCTTTTTTTGTTTTTTGTTTTTTGGAGGGGGGAAGGCAAGTAACTGGGTTTAAGTGACTTGCCCACAGTCACACAGCTAGTTAAGTGTCAAGTGTCTGAAGCTGAATTTGAATTCGGGTCCTCCTGACTTCAGGGTTGTTATTCTAGTTGCCCCTTAATGAACTCATTTCTAAAAAGACGGGCTAAGCCCCCCTTACTCTGGGACCAAGAGATGCCTTTCTAGTTGTTTCCTCAGATTCTAGACAGATTGTAGACTAAGGCCAGAGATTCCTAGCTCCTGGTGCCAAATTATCTGGAATGAACAGCAATGTCACTGTAAGTTAACTCCTCTAAGCTTAGCCATTTCTTTTGCCTACAGGTAAAGATCTGAAACTCTTCAATTAGAAACTTCACCTAAACTCATGCTGATTTGCAGACTATTTCCAAATCTGCATCTCTGCTGACCTGGCCAGACAATGGCCATTTACCCCAAAATGACCCAACAGCCCCGAGATTCAAAGTTATACAGTTTTTTAACTCTGAGTCTTTCCCTTTCACTTATATAACTAGGAAAACAGAGAAGTGTAGAGGTAATTTTTGTGGGTTAGAGCATGAGGAGTGAAGAGGGAATAGGAATTCCTCCGATTCCTCCTCTCTGTTAACTGCTCAACCCCATTCACCACTTTTTCATATGTAAATGTGACAAATTGCAAATAGAGCCACTCAAAATCTCTTAAAGGTGTCAGATATGGGGGGGGGGAACCAGGTGAATCAGTAAGAGCAAGCATTGATATGGTGCTTAGCACGTGTTATCTCCTTATATTTTTATAACAATCCTGGGAGATAGATGCTATTATTCGACTTGCCCAGGGTCACATAGTTAGAAGCTGGATTAGTACTGAGATCTTCCAGACTCCAGGTTCAGTGCTGTATCCACTGGGTCACCTAGCTGTTCCCTAATTGGATATCTAAACAGAAGAAAGCAAATTTGACTTCCTAAGAGTTACTGAGATTTGGAGGAGTAAAGCTATACCTAGGACATAGTTTATTCAGAAGGTAGAGAATAGCTAAAAGGCCAAGTAGAACAACTTTATATAGTTAAAAGAGATACTCAGGTGAGGAAATCTAGGAATTGGAGTCAGGAAGCATGATAGAGAAGATCTGAATAGGCAACAAGGGGGGAACATTGTGGTGGGATTACCTTGCAGTCCACTTAGACAGAAGGAAGAAAAAAGACGACTTTGGGAAACAGATCTAAATCAACCTAGCAGAGGCACACCATAGTAGGGATGGGAGATTTTAATTATTCAGACATCTGCTGGGTTTCTCCCTCTGCCAAAAACAAAGTAGCCAATAAATCCTTGGCCGTCTTTAAGAATCGTTTCAGTCTTCAAAACTTGGAATGAGTGATGAAGGGGGCCTGCCTTTGGAAATGATTTTGACCAATAAAGAAATCTGGTTGATAAAGTAGAAGTGATGGAAACAAGCCCTGGGAGAATGAGATCACTTCAAATAAAAATGAAAGAAAGGACAGGAATAAAGCTCAGCACTACAGATAAAGGGAGGGCAAAGGTGAGTTCCAAGAGATCTGATGAACTAAAATTTTATAAGGGAAGGAGACTCATAAAGAATGAAGTTCTAACACAAACTCAAATATTTACAATGAGGATGAGAAAGAGGAGTTGTTTAGAGAGATCAAGAGGGGATGCACAGCAAACTTGTGTTTTAAAACTTAAATTTTAATTTCAATAAACAATTGTTAAATGTCTATTGCATGCAAGGCATTGTACTCAGTTTAGGGATAAAAAGTTGAATAGAAAGCAAGACTTCTCACCAAAAGGCTGCCTTCTATTTGGGAATGCAGCACGTCCACTAATAAGAAAATACAAGGCAACCTGAGGAGGGAACAGGCGCCAACATCGGAGGGGAATCAGGGAAGGATTCATGAAGACTGCTGCAACATCCAAGCTTATATTCTACTGGGAGGATCTTCCATTTCCCCCCCAGACTCTCCACCATGCCTTCCCTCTACTTCTGGATTTTTTTCACATGATTGTATTCTCTTAATATACATAGAGTCTATTGGATTTAGCATGGAATTTGGAGTCAGGAAAAACTGGGTTCAAATGTGACCTCATACAAAACCTTAGCTGTGTGACACAGAACACATCTTTAACTTCTCTGTGCCCCAATTTCCTCATCTGTAAAATGAGAGGAATGGATTGAAGGCTTTCTAGAGATAAAAACTACAATCTTTATTTTGCAGATGATGACACTGAGGCTGAGAGAAGTTAAATAATTTGCCCAGGGTTGTCCGGCTCATAAGTGTGTGAGGCAGGATCCAAACTCAGGTCTACCTGACAATGAGCCCCACACTCTATCCACTTCACTACCTAGCTGTGCGTATGTGTATGTTTGTGTGTGTGTGTGTGTGTGTGTGTGTGTGTGTGTGTGTGGCTTTCTTGTAGTTTCCAATACAATTTTTTTTTGTCCTTTCATTAAGGGAAATATTTAGGTCAGCATGTCTCTGCTCCCACTGATTTTGGAAATTTGTAAAATTATTTCAGTTCTCTGGCACACTTCTCACCCTTACTTTTCCCTCTCAGTAGCTGAAGGGACCACCCTCAGAGATGGAGAGAAGTGGAATTGGGGAGGGTAGAACGTGTTCAGTTTTTAGGTTAAAAGGTTTTAAGAGGTAAGGACCTTTGGGTGAAGACTGATACAATTTGGGCAACACTGATTCAAAAGGTAAAAGTAAAAAGAACTGTCTGCTATAAGTTTAAAATAAACATACAATTTGACTACAACTCTACTGGGCTAAAATGCAAAAAAAAGTTGTAAAAGTTTTCAAATGAAAAGATTAGGATAATTCTTTGACATTTTTGGCATCCTAGGCCTTTTAAGTTTATGTCAAACTTGTAACTATACCGTCATATAAAACTAAAATTGAAAGATAACACTACATTTAATTTTCTAGGTGCAACAAAGTCCATCAACACATAGTACTTTAATTCATAATTCAAATATAATGGAAAAGTATGAAAAACTTGGTAAGATTGGAGAAGGATCTTATGGAGTTGTATTCAAGTGCAGAAATAAAAACTCTGGACAAGTTGTGGCCATTAAAAAATTTGTGGAATCTGAGGATGATCCCATTGTTAAGAAGATAGCATTAAGAGAAATACGTTTATTGAAGGTAGGTCACTTTGATGGAGTGTTCTGGAATGCCATGAAATTTTAGTGCGATTTACATGCATAGTGCAGTTATCAGGAATTTGTTGAATCTTGGAAATACTTTAGCTATCCATATATTTTCACAGTAGAGTAGTTTTCAATCATATATTCAGAGAAGCATCATGGCAAAGTGGATAGAGTGCTAACGTTGGGATGAGGAAGAGCTAGGTTCAAAGCTTGCCTCTGATACTAACTGGTTGCCTAATCATAAATAGATAGATAGATGCATATACCTGTGTATATATCTATGTGTATGTATGTAAACATGTGCATATGCATATACATACACATACAATGTGTATGTATGTAAACATGTGCATATGCATATACATACACACATACAATTGTTCTAATGGGATTTGACCTGTTTGTATTTAAATAATTCAGAAATACTGAATATAAACTTTTTTAAAGTTCAAATGGTTCAATTTTCAAACAGGAAAGAGCCTTAGAGATCATCTAATCCAGCTTCTTTATTTACAGATGAGGAAACTGAGGCCCAGAGAGGTCAGGTGATATATTGAAGGTCATGCAGCTGGGACTAGAATGCCCTTTTATCTGAATCCCAAGGCAATGCCCTATCTACTATACGTTGCTTTTCTGGTCAAATCTATATATGTTATAAAGTATGATTCTTTGCCATCAGCTAGGTCTTTAACTTCCAGATCCATAATAACTATTTTTTAAAGTTTATTTATTTTTAGTTTCCAACATTTACTTCCATAAGTTTTAAATTTTTCCCTCTCCTGAAGACAGCCTGCAATCTGACATAGGCTTTACATAGACATTCCTATTAAACGTTTTCACTTTAGTCATGTTGCATAGAAGAATTATAATGAATGGGAAAAGCCATGAGAAAGAAAAAACAAAACAAAAAGAAAATCATCTGCTTCTCTCTGCATTCAGACTCCATAGTTCTTTCTCCAGATGTGGATGGAATTTTCCATCATGAGTACTTTGGAATTGTTTTGGGTCCTTGCATTGCTGAGAGGGGCTAAGTCTATCAAAATCAGTCATCACAAACTGTGGGTTCAACAATAACCATTAAAGATGCTGGTTTGACTACTAAATTAAAGAACTAAGCAACTTTTCTGGTTTTTAAAATTAAATTCATAAAATAATGTCATTAATCTCATTATTAAAGGATTCTTCCCTTCTTAAAAGCTTCTCTCCCAGCAGGTTCTATTGAGTATATTTATTTAATATTTAAAATATTTATTTGCATTTTATATTTAATATTTTAATATGGGATATTTAAATATTGTGTATTTAAAATAAGATTTGATTTACATGCAATTTTTCACTAAGAAGATCATTTGTCTTCTCAACACACAGTGGCACTGTACATAGTTTTGGCGTTTAATTTTTTAAAAATAATGAAATGATACTTCTTGGTCCACAGCTTCCTAAGGTTCCTTGAAAGATGTTCTTTAGTTTTGCCCTTGTCTAGGACTGTGGAATGAGGTCTGCTGATTCCAATTGTGTGTTTCCTACAATTGTTATTTAGTTCAAATTGAGCTTCTACACGTACTTCCCTGTCCCTTGTCCCTTAAAGGCTGATCCTGGAGCTGCCAAAAGGGAGAGATGGCAAAGAAATGCCTGAATCCCTGCTCTCCATAGTCAACCTAACTTTGTGCCTTACATTTGGATTCTTGGCACCTGCATTTTTCCTGAATCCCCAAGTCTGGTTGAACTACTTATCCTGCCTATAATTAAAGGCTATTTTAATTATTTAGTTACATAATTCTTTAAATCCAGTACTTTTCTGTTTTTGGTTCTCCTATTGTTTATCTCATTTAGCAGGGAGCCTTCCAGATGGGCATCAGGTATACCCACATGTCCCAAGATGTTTTTAGCCTTTAATAGTATAAAAGAGATTCCTACATTAGGTGAAAAATTAGTCCCAATGATTTCTTAGATTCCTTCCATCTCCAAGAGTCTCTGGATTTTATTTAGAGAAAGCTGTATGAGGACTCTTGTATCTCAATGGTCAGATGAGACAAAGGGAATGTTTAGCAGAGTGTAATAGCAATCAAGTTTAGCAGATACTTGCTGGAGAGGATGTGGAAAAATTGGAACTCTAATGCATTGCTGGTGGAGCTGTGAACTGATACAACCATTCTGGAGGGCAATCTGGAACTATGCCCAAAGGGCTATAAATAATATCATACCCTTTGACCCAGTAATACCACTTTTGGGGTTGTATCCCAAAGAGATCACAGAAGTGGGAAAGGGTCCCATATGTACAA
>CM053595.1:257696655-257748293 GCA_028646575.1 Pseudocheirus occidentalis | reverse complement strand
AGTGATTAGCAGCCCTCCCTCATTTATCCAAGGAAATTTCTTCATTTGGGGGGTATGGTTTCCTATTATTAATTAAAAATTTTTTTTTTTGCTATATCTTTTTTTTTTTTTTTGGAGGGCAGTTGGGGCTAAGCGACCCGCCCAAGGTCACACGGCTAGTTTTTGTGTCAAGTGTCTGAGGCCGGATCTGAACCCAGGTACTCCTGACTCCAGGGCCGGTGCTCTATTCACTGCGCCACCTAGCCGCCCCTTTTTTGCTATATCTTAATAGTCAAATGGATTTTGAAGCAGAAATTATGCCTGAGCCAGAGTGCCATCTAGAAGAAAAGGTATGGTAAATGACAATCAAGACAGAAGCATTTATTTAGCACCTACTATGTGAGGGGATCTAAAGAAAGGCGAAAACTAGTTCTTGTTCTCAAGGATCTCATGTCTAATGAAGGAAAACACACTAAACGATATACAAAAATGATGCACAGAAAGGGAAAATGTAAAATCGTTTCAGAGAGAAGGCGCTGAGATTAAAGAGGACTGGGAAAGTTTTCTTGCAGAAGGTGAGACCTTAGCTGGGATTGGAAAAAAAGCCAGGGAAGCTGGGAAGTGATGAGGAGAGGGAAAGCTGGGGTGGGTGGAGAGCTACTGAAAGTGCTTTGAGTTGGGAGATGGTGTCATGTATGGATAACTGGAAGAAGGCCAGTGTCACTAGATTCCAGCTTGTGGGGAGGTAAGGTATAAGGACACTGGAACTGTGTATTTGATCTTGGAGGCAGTAGGAACTACCATGTAGTGGGGAAGCTGTAATCAGACTTGCCTTTTGGGGAGGTCAGATTGACATTTGAGTGGAGGATGGACCAGATAGGAGAGAACTGAGAAAGCTACTAATCAACAGGCCATGGTTCTGGCAGTGTCAAAGGAGAGAAGGGGGCAAAGACATTATTAAGGTAGAAGCAGCAGGGCTTGACAATTGATGAGACGCACACACACACACACACACACAGAGACAGAGAGAGCGAGAGACAGACACAGAGAGATAGAGAGACAGACAGAGAAACAGTCAGAGACAGAGAGACAAAGAGACAGAGACAGAGAAAGAGAGACAGACAGAGAAAGAGACAAAGACACAGAGAAAGACAAAGTTACAGAGACAGAGAAACAAAGAGAGTGTGTGTAAGAGAGAGGTCAAGGCTGATGCCTAGATTTTAAGGCTGGGTGCCTGTGAAGATGGTGGTACCCTTAACAATAATACAGAAGTTTAGGAAGAAGGAAGGGCTTGCAGGGCAGGGAAGTCAAGAGATTCCATTTTGGACTTCTTGATTATAAGATGACAATAGAATATCCAGTTTTTTGAGATGTTTAATAAACAGTTGGAGATTATGACTGTAAATTGGGGAAAAAAAGAGCTGAACAAATAGATGAGTCATCTGCAGAGATATATTTCAGTGCTAGAATTTCTATGAAAAATTTGTGCCTGCTTTGAAACATCTAATCTCGGTGTGTCTAGCAGTATTTGTATTTAGTATGTCAAGGGGATGGATTGTGCTTATGTTTGCTTTTATCCCATTAAAAAACCTTTTTGGATTTGCCGAAGTGATGCTAATTAGCACATAGATTTTTTTTAAACATCAGATGTTATGTTCCCGTATCAGGAATTGGAATGTGAGACCTTTAGATACTTCCCTTGAAGTGTCCAGAGCTGCACTGGAGACTTCTGGAGACTCAGTCTACAAACATTTATTAAGCTCTAAGTATGTGCCAGGAACTGTGCTAAGAACAAAAGATACAAAGAGTGGGGAAGACGTGGTTCTGGCCCTCAAGGATTTCATATTCAAATAGGGGAGAAAATATGGGAACCGCTGTGTGCATGTGGCATACCTACAGGGAAATATCCATCTCACACTGAAAATCTTGCACTCTGAGATAAAGAAACAATCTCCTTATTGCCATCTGAGAAGGAAAAGCCATTGGCTCAATGGATCTTTCAAAGGGAGTGGCCTGTCTCCTGTTCTGCCCCTAAGCAGATGATTTCAGAATTATCTCATCTTTTCCTGGACAAATGGGGGGGGGAGGGGATGGCGAACTCCCCCATCCCAGCATCATGGTAGCTGCTAACACATGGCAACAAAAGCCTATTTCTTGCCTGGGTGAATTTGAACCTGGATCTCAGAACCTTATCGGCCCCCCTCTGCTTTGTGATTCCTTGTCTTATTCTAGTTGACCTAGTGGTGATGTCAGGATGGATGTTTCCAGGCTTGGAAGCAGTCCTATGAGTCTGAAAGGTTGGGCCATTTTGGTCCTCAGCTGGTACTTGCTGCACTGCAGGAAGCGTTGTATCCGCATCCGTGTCAGTGCTTCTGAGAGATAACCACCATCTGGAGGATGAGCCCGACCTCTGGTCTGGGTTACTAGAAGACAGGAACCTGGAGGGAATTATTTAGGACAGGGCAGAGCCGCGATGAAATGTAAAAGATCTATGTAGCAGTATTGCGAATTTAATCATATCTTGGTGTTCTAAGCATCAGCTTCCTGGGAGCATCATGATAGTAATGCTATTATTGTTTAAATTTTTCAGTCAATGCATGTTTGTGGTTCTTTCTGTAGAGGAAATAAATAGCTGTCCCATACCTGACCTACAATGTACACTGAATACTGTTCTGTTGTACCTTCCAACCTTGGGAAGCCCCTCGACATACTCTAAAATCTAAGCATTAGGTTATTTTTTCTTCTGGGGTCCCTAGGTCCCTAGGATTGTCAAGTGCCAAAGAGTTAGAGAAAAAGAGTATGAAGCTTTTTTTAGGTTATCCGGCGTCCTTACAACTCAACCTGGTCAGCCAATGTACATCCACAGCTGAGAGATCTAGTTTAAAGGGAAAAGATAAGAACATTCTAGAGGGCTGTAATGATTGTTCTGCATTGTACAGCCTCAGAAAATTGTGAGTGCTCCAAGACTTTGTACGATAGCATTACTGACTCACCATCAGCATTCTCAGGCTTTGCATTCCTTGAGAGGTTGTCAAATTTCGATCAATGATACATTTACAAGATGTATATTGTTGGTCATGGCCTGTAGCCATGCAAATGAATAAATATGAAGGTCTCTGGCACCATGTTCTTAACCAGATGAACTAATTTTACAGATAATTTAAATTTTCATGAAGATAAATATCATTTCCTTCATTTGCATTTCTTAGCACTTAGGCAGTATACCTGCTTTTACTCTCTTTAATTTTCCTGTAATCTCAACATTGACCTACAGGGAATAATTAATTTTCCCAGCTAGGTTATGAGTTACTTGAGGGTGGAACTTACTCACCTTCTGTATTACCCACAACACCTACCACTATAGAATGATGTAATTAGTGCTTGGTGAAGGCAAGATTTTAAAATGTTGAATAAATTATTAATATTTTTTAAAAGTCTAGATGAACTACCAACTAGTTTGGCCAATAGCATAACAATAACACTTATTATTTTATTTCTTCCTAATTGAAATTTTTTTCTAAGGCTATCTATGCTACATCCACATAAATAATAGCAATTACTTTTAGATACTATTTTTTTTTCTATGTAGCTCTGAGGTTAACGGCAAATCAGTTATCAATTTACCATGAGACTGGGCAACCAAGCCATAGAAAATAGATCAGCGAAGTCAAAACGGCAGCGCCTTGCATATGGGAGCTCAATAAATGATGCTTAATTGAAGTGAATTTATTTTGTCCAAAATGAAAAAAAAAAGGAATGGAAAACCAGTTGTGTTTTTTTAAACAACCATACTGTCAGTTCTCTTCCATAAAGCAGGAACGGAAATACTGTATTAGTAAATACTGTATTAGCACAGAAATGTGTTGAGACAGAGAAAAGATTAGGTACATAAAATGTAGGAGGAAATGAGCACAGTAATCAAGTGTTTGATAAACTGAAAGGCACCAGCTACTGAGGTAAGAACTATTTGACAAATGGGAATAGTTGTGAAAACTGGAAAGTAGCGTGGCAGAAATTAGGTTCAGAAAAAAATCTTACAGTTAGATAAGCTCCAGATGGAGCTCTGAATGCACATAAAGGGTGACATCATAAATAAATTAGAAGAGGAAGGAAGAAATTACCTTTCAAATAAGGGACAGAAAGGATCACAGAAGATAATGGACAATTTTGATTCTATAGAATCACAAAGTTTTTGCTCAAATAAAACCAAAGCAGCTAAAATTAAGAAACTGATTTCAAATATATAAGAATAAGACCTATTCTCCAATTTAGATGAATAAGTATTTTTCTAAGGAAGAGATCTAAGCTATTAATAGTCATGGTGGGGGGGGGAATGCTCTAAATCACTAATAATGAAATGCAAATGAAAGTAACTCTGCTATTACTTCACATATATCAGATTTGCAAAGCTGATGAAAAATGAAAATGACAAAGTTTGGAGAGGATGTGGAAAAATATGCACATTAATAAACTGTGCAGTTGTGAACTGGTATAACCATTCTGGAAAGCAATTTGGAATTTTGCCCCTAGAGTTACTAAATTGTACATACCCTTTGATCCATCTATTCCAATTGATTCCAAAAAGATCAGAGAAAGAGGAAAAGCACCACAGGCACAAAAATATTTACAGTACCTCCTTTTGTGGTAGCAAAGAACTGAGAACTATGGGGATGCTCATTAGCTGGGAAATGGCTCAACAAATTATGGCATATGAACATAATAGAGTAGTATTGGGCTATTAGGTAGTACAGTGGATAGAACACTGGGCTTGGGATCATGAAGACTTATTTTCCTAAGTTCAAATCTGGCCTCAGACCCTTCTGAGCAGTGTGACCCTGGGCAAGTCACTTAATCCTTTGTTTCCGCATCTGTAAAATGAGCTGGAGAAGGAAATGGCAAACCAGTATGTCTCCCAAGAAAACCCCAAATGGGATCATGAAGAGTCAGATGCAACTGAAAAACAACAACAAAAACAGAACTTTGAAAGACTTAAGAACTGACTGAGGAAGAAGTGTGCCTCCCATCTCCTGATAGAGAAGTGATGCACCCAGGGTGCTGAAAAGACATATTTTTCAAATGTGGCCAATGTGGGAATTTGTTCTGCTTTGCTTTACTATACGTATTTGTTATAAGAGCTTTTTTCCCTCTGGTTTCAATGAGGGAGGGCAGGGAGCCAAAATATTTTTGTTCATTGAAAAGATTAAAGAAACTTTTTTGGGCGAGGAGGAGGGGGAGAGAGAGGAAGCATGGTGCACAGGGCTCTCATCTGTCTGACGTCTGTTTCATTTCTTGACTTAATAGCCCCTTAACTCTGGGTGTACTGTAAGCCTATCCTAGGCCATTTTCTCTCTTAATGATCTCATAAGCTCCCAAGGCTTCAATTTTCTTTTCTATGCAGTTCAACTCTACAGCATCCTTTGCTCATGAATCTTTTCCTGCATTGTCAATGTCTTGCAAACCCCAACCTTGGAGTATTCCTACCATTTTCCTTCCTGCTGAACAAGGTTGAAGGAAATCAGCCCGTTTGACTGAGTCTATTTGGATAAATCTGTTATTTAATATCAGTTGGGTCCTCATTCCAATAAGGCAGCCCTTTTCCCTTTCCCTAATTTATTCTCTCACCCAGTCATCAGAGCAGATGTTTTCTTCTCTCAATATGCCTACAGCACCTCCTTAGCTTAGAACCTAGTCTCACATTTAATTTTGAGAAGAGACAATGCCTTTCCCCCCTTTCCTCTTACCTCAACTGCCTGACTCCATCCCTTATTTCGTTAATTCCAATCTGATGGTGCTGCAGCAGCTTTTCTCCTCACCCAGGAACCCCTCCACGTATCCTCAGTCCTGTCCTCTTGAGTGTTCTTGAGCAGATTGTCTCCACTGCGATCTTTCCTCCCTCCAATCTTCAATCTCTCCCTACCTACAGGTATCTTCCCTGCTGCCTATAAAAACACCCATCTTTGCTACCCTTACTCCCCCCATTAAATCCTAAGGGCTAAATTTATATAGTACTTTTAGGTGTGCAAAACATTTTGCATGTCACCTTACTTTATTCTCACAACAACCCAGTGGCATAAGTGACACTATTATTCCCATTTACATGAAACAAAGGAACCTGAGACTGAAGGTTAGTGTCTTTCCCATGGTGTCTGAGGGAGGATTCGAACTCAGGCTTTCCTGAAGTCCAAGTGCAGCACTCCATACACCAGCTAGAGCTATCCCTGTATCTCTTTTCCCTTTCTCAGCAAAACATGAAAAAGCTCTAGACTTGTTGTCTTTGCTTTCTTTTCTTTTATTCTCAAATCCTCTGAAATTTCATTTCCAGCCTAAGCACTCAATTTAAACTTCTCTCTTCAAAGTTACTTTTGTAAAATAAGCTTTTATTGATATCACTCATTTCTTAAATCCTTATAGTCACGTCCCTCTCCATCGCAGGAGCCATCCTATAGAACAAATAATATATTTTTGGAAAGGAAAACCCCTTAGTGCATTGGGAGAAGTCTGAAAAACATGTGCAATGTGTAACATCTGGACATCTCCCACAACCACGAAAAGGTGGGTTGGAGGGTCCTCCCTCTCCTTTTCGAATCCTCTTGGTGTCACTTTGTTACATTTACTTTTGATGTGCAGGGTGTGGTGTTCTTTCCACTGCTTCCATGTTCTTGACATTGCCGTAGTTACCGTATATATTGTCTCCTTGGTTCTGCTTACTTCCAGCTGCCTCGGTTCATGTTCGTCTGTAGCACAGTTTCTTACAGCACACTATTTATTTCATTGTATTCATTGTATTTCATGTTGGAAAGGTTCCATGATTTGTTTAGCTGCTCTCCAATTGGTAGGCATCTGCTTTGTTTCCAAATCTCACCTATCACAAAAAGTGCTGCGATAAATATTTTCGACAAATGGTTTCTTAATTGCCAAGTCTAGTGGTCATTTCTCAATCATCCTTTAGACATTTAAACTCTCTCCTCCAAGGTACTTTCCCCTCCGTAGGCTTTTATGCTCCCTTGGATCTTCTAACACCTTTTCAGTCTTCTTTGCTGGATCATCATTCACGTGATGCTTCACAATGGTGGCCCTACCATAAGGAACCTCTTTGCTTATCTTACTGTTTTTTCACTTGGTGACATCAGCTTCCCTGAGTTCAATGATTTCTAAGCAGATGCCTCTAGATCAATATATTCAGGGAATCTCTTAAATTTTTCTCGAGCTCCAGTCCTGACTCTTTCAACTGGATGTGCTCTGTAGTGACCTCAAGATCAATATATCTAAGAACTCATTACCTTTTCATTCAACCCCCTCCTCATGCATTGTTCCCCATTTACTGTTGGCGCAACTGTCTTTGCTGTCACCCGGTTTGTCCATCTTAGCATCATTCTTGAATTCTCATGTTCCGCAGCAGCTAGGGGGCACAGCACCTGGAGCCAGGAAGACCACAGTTCAAATCCACCCTTAGACACTTAATTAGCAAGGTGACTCATCCTCTGTTTGCTTCAGTTTTCATAAATGTGAAGTGAGGATAATAGCACCTACTTCCCAGGGTTGTTGTGAGATCAAATGATAGTAACTGGAAAGTGCTCAGCACGGTGTCTGGCACATAGTCTGATAGCTATCAGTATTATTAATTACTGAATCAGTTGCCAAATCTTAATTCTGTCTCTATAGCTCTCACATGGATCACCTCTATACTCACACGACATCAGGCCCGCATCACTTCTTGGTTGCACAATTACGATGCTCTAATTGGTACTATTTGTGGTCTCTTGTACGCCAACTCCCTCTGCCCTCCCCCATATAGCTGCCATAGTGATTCTTCTAAAGTGCAGAAATCAGCATCACCTCTCCTACTCAAAAAACTCCAATGGCCTATTACCTTTAAAATCAAATAGAAATTGCTGTTTTGAATTTAAAGCCCTTTACAACTTGGCCCCAAGCTACTTTTCCAACCTTTTATTACTTCTCTCTTTTTGCTAAATTTTTTTGGACATTGCTTCCTCCTGGTTTTCCTCCTGTCTCCTTTGATGGCTCTTCATCCATAGCCTGTTAACTGCTGGGTGAGTGCTCCCCCTCCCACCAGCTCTGTCCTGGACCCTCTTCTCCTATACAATTTCACTTGGTGATCTCATCAGTGCCAATGGTATCCATGAACATCTCTATGCAGATGACTATCAGATCTGCTAGTCCAGCCCTAATAGCTCATGTGACTTTCTACAGGAAGCCTTTTCTGGCCCTGGCTGTTAATATTGCCCCTTCCCCTGTCTTATTTATTTTGCATATATACCTATATGTCTACATGCTTCTTCCCTTGGTAAAACATGAGATCCTCAGGACCTCAAGTCTCACTTTTCTCCACATCCCCAGTGCCTAGGTGCAGTGGCTGGGACACTGTAGATGCTTAATAAGTATTTAATTCCAAATTCTTTCCCTCCTCCACCATTTGAGAAAGGAACCAAACCAAACAAAACCTCAAAGCTTTGGCTTTAATGCTGCCCTTTCTTGGTTCTTTCGCTTGTGTGTGTGACTCTTCTTTTCAGGCTCCTTCTCTCCGGGCTCTCTTGGTGACCTGGTCAGCTCACAAGGCTTTAATCATCCTTTCTATCCTGTTGACGACAGTATCAGCCAGTCCTACTTTTTCTCCTGGGCATCAGGTCTGTATTACCACATTTCAAACTAGATTTCCTATGAACGTCTCAAATTTAACATATCCAAAATAGAGCACATTATCTTTCCCCTAATCCTCCCCCCTTCCAAACTCCCCTATTTCTATTGCAGGCACCATGATCTTTACAGATACTGAGGTTCACCACCTGATGTGGTGGTCCCTCAGTCATCTCCCATATGTTTGCTACTAATTTGGTTTCTCTCTCTCTCTCACAGGTCTTTCTATCCACACAGCCACCACCAGTTTAAGCCCCTATCCCTTTACCTGAGCTTTTGTAACAGCCTCCTGAGGCCCTCAGCTCTCTCCCTAACTCAATACACTCTACACACAGTTGCCAAAATAGTTTTCCTACAGCTCAGCTTTGACAACATATGTCACTTCTCTACTTAAACTCATGGCTTCTTATTCCTTTAAAGATCAAATATAAACACAGGCTTTCAAAGTCCATCACAAGCTGGCACTTTTCCAGTCTCATTGTACATAACTCCTCTTTCATGCAGTCTCTGGTCCACCCAAACCAGTCGTCTTAATTGTCATCCTGCTACATGACATTCCATTTCCCTAGAGGCCGAATTCCTACTTTTCTTCAAAACTTAGTTCAAGCACCATGTCTTACATGTAGCCTTTCTGATCTCCCCTCTGTCAGCGCCTCCCCCACATCAGTCTATATCTTCTATACAAGATACCCTTTACCTTCCATGTAGCTCTATATTTATATGTTGTCTCCCTGTCATTAAACTATAACCTCCTTGGGGACAGGGATTAGTTCACTTTTGTTTTTAATTATTCTTATTATTATTTTTTGCCTTTTTGGAGGGCAGTTGGGGTTAAGTGACTTGCCCAAGGTCACACGACTAGGTTTTTTTTTTTGTGTTAAGTGTCTGAGGCCGGATTTGAACTCAAGTACTCCTGACTTCAGGGCCGGTGCTCTATTCACTGTGCCACTTAGCCACCCCTGTTTTTAATTATTTCAATGCCTAGAATTGTGGCTAACACATAGCAGGCATTTAATGAACAGATGCTGATGGTGTTTCATAAAAATTAATGCTGATGACAAGTTACTATACAACAGCATGTTAAAAAACATTTTTATTTTACAATATGTACAATAAGGAACATATTCAAAAGCATTACCAATCACATTAATGAAGACCATAAATCACAATTTAGTTTGATCTTAGTGTATATACTCACATTAAAATATAAAGAACATATACAAAAAAAGAGTCAAAGTGTGCATTTTACTAAAACTTGGTATATACATATTCCATTGGAAAATAGCAATCAAAGATAACTTTGACCAAAACTAAATTCCTGTGATGTGTAGTAACCATTATTTGTCTGTATGAGGTAGTAACTAAATTATTTTGGCCATGTGTTAACACTAAATCAAAACAAATAGGAAAATAATCATAAGGCCAAAAGAAGTAAAAATACAACAGGAATCTGAACCACTTCACTCTATGGAATGTTACAGTTCTTCAGTGTGATTATATGAAATGTTTAGTGTGGACTCTTTTCAATAATGCTAATTTATCACCGTGTATACTAGAATTCAAACAATAATTGCAGTGTTATATCATGGTACCGCTATTCTGTGATTCAAACCCATTCCGAAAGGTACTGTTTTTTAAGTAGAGAAGCAATCTTAAAGAATTTTGCTTAAATATACAAAAGACCAGTTACTACGACAGGTGGTTAATTGGTTTGTTTTACAAAGAAAACAAGCCAATACATTTTTAAAAGGTATTTTGAAGCCCAATGCATATTGACAATGTCACAGCTTACTTTCGTGACTCAATACATCACATATCAATACTTTGTGCAAATATAAACACCAGTGTACTTGCATTAAAATAAAAAACAAGATTATAAAATGATTTCAGCCTCGGTTACAATTTTAAAAGTTACAAGATTTATAGCTGTATTACTAAATTACATAATAAAAATACAATAGTGTTGTTAGATGTATTCATTGCCAGGATCTTATTTTATAATATAACCACACCCAAAGAGGAGTTCTTAAAATAGTACCCCCAACTACATTTTTGCATCAACCTTTACATCTGTACAGATAAGACACTTGTACATCATAAAAGGACCATTATCTACATCAATTCTTAGTGTTTGTCATCAGTACTATCAAGTTTCACTGAAAAATACTGCTTCTATGTACAAAGATTACATAATAGTGAATGAAGCACTGGTGTGGTACATATGCTGAATACATCCATACCACACAAACATTTCTCTTCCTCTTTGTCTCACACCACAATAAATTACAAAGTCACTGAAGCCAGGTGACTGCAGCTTGTGTACAGCTTCAAGCATCCATTCATGCTGCAGCAGTAGGAAGTGTCATGCACAACATTTCTCAGTAACTATTTTCATGACCTGCCAGGATGTATAGATTGCTATTGGCTGTAGGATTATCAGTTGGCCTACTTTCCAAAACCACGACCCTATAAAGTAATGAAAACAAAACAGAAAGTTATTTTTGAAAGTTGATGTTAGTGAGAAAGCTTTTTTTAAAAACTACATTGACTATCATTTGCCGACTCTGTGAGGAGAGATTACTCAAACCACTTACTAAAGAAACAGTTCCTTTTCTAGGAAGCAATCTGGCAGCTCTCGACTTAGCATTTTAGTCTTAGTGAATGACATTTTCTTGTGCGTGTGTGTGTGTGTGTGTGTGTGTGTGTGTGGTGTGAGTTAATCTTTATTTCATATAAAATGCCCACTGAAGAGACTGTTACCTTTATATAATTCAGAAGAACATGAACATTTCCATCTTGTTTCTCAAGAGCTGATTGTTAACTTTTAGAGTATGAGAGATGCATAAAGCTTTAGCAAGGCCTTGATTAGCATATCATTTAAAGATGTTTATTTCACAGGAAAAGAAAACGTAACACACATTAATTTTTCATACCTGTCAGATCCAAGAAGCCTGAAAATCCTTGTACTATCTGAAATTTCTTGTGTTATCTGTACAATTAAAACAGAGAACGGTTTTTAAAAATTAAAGTTACAAAATTTAAGTAATTGTTTCATTTATAATATAAAAAGAAAAAGAACACATTATTTTGAAGGATTAGCAGTGTCTCCGGTTGGCTGTCAGATTTACTAAGACAGCATAGGTTAGTGTTAGGCTGGGAAGAATAGAATATAATTGCTATTATTACTTCTTCTAAGGTTAACAAAGAGCTTATATTATAGCTCTATGAATTGAGTATATTCTTCTCATTTTTTCAGATGAATGAGCTGAAGAGTTGTTGAATGATTACGGAATTGAACTTATCCTGGTCAACATAGTCTTAGAGTCAGAATCTGACGTTAGGTCTTCTAACTTGAACTCCTGAGTGTCACGGTAATGGAATTTAAAGATCCTCTTATACTGGCTTGGTTTTTGGGTTAAGACCTAGAGCTTGTGAATCCCACAAGTGGGATGGACTTGTTGTGACAAGAGGGGGCTGAACAGACTGGGCTCGCTGAAGCTGTCCAGGATTTCTGAGAACTGCTATTCAGGGCTGCCAAAACTGAGGAGGCATGACTGGTGCTGGTATTTTGTCTGTCTGTTGTGATGTTACTTTGTCAGATTTGTTTGTTGACAGAGGCCTCAGATCTTGCTGGGCCTAGGTTGATTTCATAACCAAAAGGTGAATTGAAGAGGATGCTGGCAATGTGCATGAATGTCATAGTGTCTCTGTTAAGCTTCGTCTTCCCAAGTACAGGAACTGCTGAGAATTTGCCTCAGGTCAAGATGAAGAAAAGACCTCTCCTTGGGTATTGAATGCTGTGATGATATTGTAACCTAGTTGTGACCTAGAGGTGGACGGCCTTTGTGCTTTCCACTGCCCCTTGAGAGGGTGCTTGGTGATAACTGATGATATTGTAATTCAGGGGTGGAAAATTTTTAACCTTTGTACTCTGTGACTGACCAAATGAATGTACTTTGTTTATGACTGGAAACTAATCTCCACTTGAGAAGAGAGACTGTGATTGACTAAATGAATGTACTACCCAGGGGTGAAGTACTTTGTACTTTGTGACTGAATTAAGGACTTACTAAATGATTGAGTTACACATAGTGAATGCTGTATTTTGATTTTCTGTGAATATTTTGCCTTAATCTATCACTGAATAAATGTGGAATTTACTATGCTTGTAATCAGAGCCTTGAAGCTGTTTATGCTCAGCGTTACACAGAGTTCTTCCTACTCAAATGGATTTGTGATTTTACTGATGTTTATGTTCCCCAAATGCTGTGGCCAAAACCCATCTGTAACCCCATTGGTCATGTAGATCAGTTTGCCCAAGGTGGCTTACCCTGGCACACTGGGGTTTTGATTGCTTTTCCTCTGACATAACAAGGATGCCAGGGCACTGGCCATCCTTTCCTCTCAATACATGACCAACTCAACTTTTTCAATCACATATTTCTTCAATATTATTCTCTTCTCTGGTTCTTTTTTACATTTTCTTATTATGAATTCCAACCTGTTCATACCTACCATCCACTTTCCACTGTAATTTTTAGTAATACTCTTTAATTCTTTAGAGACAAAAACACTCCATGACTTATAGTCATACAACATGTGTAGAATCTTGGTATTAGTCTGATATTAAATCTTGGAATTAAGCTTTTATTTCAAGGAAAAGTCTAAGATCATTAAAAGAGCTTTGTAATTTTTCAAAGGTAATATTTGAACTAATTTTATAATACTGGAATATGAAAAGCTATTTGTTTATTGAACAATAGTAGATCTTAATAGTCTCTTTTAAAATGCCCAATGTTGAATATATTTGTAGGTAAAAGCAAGGAAAATATACTGATTACAAAAACCTGTTAGGTATAATATCTCAACTCAAGGAACAGACCAATTTGAAGTTAAATATATGCAATAACTAAGAAACAGTTAAAGAAGAGAATGTTTCTCAAAAAATTTACAGTTCCCTAAATACTATCTTCTTAAAACAATTTTTAATGACATATGCTTTCTATCAAAGTCTTTAAGATCAGTGCTCCACTAGTCAGCCAGGATGGGTGGCCTATTATGGTCAGTAATCTAACAAAATGGATACCAAAGAATTCAAAAACAAAACAAAACCAACAACATGATACAAGCTGGGCACTGAAACAGGCAGTTCCTTAAACTTGCTGGGCTGATAAAAACTGTGTGATCCTAAACTTTAAGTTTATCTTGCTTGCAAACATAAATGCACTGATAGAATTCATCAGAACAGAGTGAGCTAAAAGAATTACAGGCTGGATGAGTTGCCCCTCAGCTATTTTCCTCCTGTGGAATCCTAGTCTTCCACTCACTCCAAATGACCAATTTCACTGGTTGGTGCTTGGGAAATAGTTGAAGCTACCCAGGGAAAAGTGAGAGGAAGACTTTTGGGGTTGGAGAACAAATTCAAATAAATCTAGGTCCACACGGAGAAAGGTAAACATGCTGACAAGTGATGTATAGCTAGAGTAAGTGGGATGATCATGGTGGGAGGCTGAATGCCATGTTGGGGGTGCATGAGGTGGAAAACTGGACAAATAGCTATAAGTTAAGGTGGGAGAAGGAAGAGATTATTAAAAAATCTTACGGTGGGTCTGAGTAAGAACTAAGCAGGTGCCTGAAGGGGCAGAAGAAAGACAGGAAGGTACTCTCCAACCTTTAAGGCAGTGGTTCTCAACCTTCCTAATGCTGTGACCCTTTAATACTTGTATGTTGATGTACATGCATATGGGCAGACCTGCCTGGAGATGGATAGGGGAGAGGTGTCTCCATTCCTAAGACCATAGGAAACATGTGTTTTCCAATGGTCTTAGGTGACCCCTGTGAAAGGGTCATTTGACCCCCAAAGGGGTCACGACCTACAGGTTGAGAACCACTGCTTTAAGGTCTCAGTAGGCCAAGACTCTTAAAATGTAAGGTAAAAAAAGGCAACAGGATGAACGGAATCAACAAACAGCATTTTTGTTCTAGTCAGTGAAGAATGGGAAAGATGAAAGCACATTTTAGGGGTCTCTTCTCCAGCAATGTTACAAATAAATCTTCTATAAATAATTAATGAATCACAATTGGTATGTCATGTACTTTAATTGTCTTGGGGTACTGGCCAAAGACTTGATTTATGGAGATTAGACCCAAGATTTAGATCTTTTTTTAACAGGATACACACACAACTGGTTATCACAAAGTAAGTCACCGAGGTCATATTAAAAGGCTTTGACCAAGAAAAGAAGATAGTAAGTTTTTTTTTAAATTCCTTTTGAATAAATAAAACAAAAACAAACAATCTGACTCTACCTTTCCAGATATATATGTATGTACGTATGTATGTATGTGTGTATGTATGTATGTATGTATGTATGTGGGTATGCCCAAAGCCCAGGTGGTAACTTCCTTATAGGTACAAAAGTTCCTTTTGCTCATTAATTAAGATTCTGTCCTGGCATCGAAACCCTAAATGTCTTCTTTCCTCATCTCAGTCTCTGAGAATACCCTGCTTCCTTCATTCAAAGCAAATGGTGCCATTGTGTACAAATTACTCCAGATGTGTCTAGCAAGAGTCTCCTGTTAGAAATCCCTTTGCATATACTTTATGGAAAGTACAATGTAAATTTCTTGAAGGTAAGGAGTACTTCACTTGCTGTCTTTATATCTCTAGGTCTTAGCAAAGCATCATGAACATAAGATCTTACTAAATATTTGCTTAATTGACTTATCTCTTTTTTACCTTTGCAAATAAAATCATATATGCTTCCTTAAATACATGAAATGTTTATTAGATCAGCATGTCAACTGTTAACTTTCACGAATTAGGCTTTCCCTCCCTAAAACAATTCGGAATATTTTAAATCCGATAACCTTTTATGACAGTCTTACATTTATGGCCCCAAACTGAAACATTACTTACCTCATTTGATCTAAAACTTCTTCCTTGCATTCCATGTTTCCAGAAAGCTAGCACGCTGTCTTGTAGGCAAACTAGCAGGCAAGAATAGCTCAATTACTGACAATTGTACAAAAGTTCAACTGATAAGCATATTTCTATCTCCTTTCCTGTCTTTAACTGTAGTATTTTAATCTGCTACCAACTGTATAACTGTTTGGGTAATAAGAGGGGAAAAAAATCACTTATATATGTAAAAAAAAAGTCTGTATACCCTAAAATCTCTTTCTCATAGTTATTCATGGAGAAGGAAGATGGGAGGAGAGCAGAGTATGCAAAGAATGAAATTCACATGCAGCTTCTAAACATTACCTTTGTTTTATTCTGATATAGGAATATATATTCCTATATATAGGAAAGGAAAGCATGTGTAAATACAAATTAATTTTCAGTACTACTTCCCAGTATTAGCCAACATATGAGGTTATTCTCCTTTAACTGTCTCTTAATATTAAAAAGACCTATGGAAGTTTCTAGAAACAAAACAATGAAGAAAAAAATCAGCAAGGTTAAAAAGAAATTTCAAACACATCTGTTGGATGCAGCAGGTAAGTAATTTTTGTCATTAAAGATTTGCTCCATTTAAAGTCTAAGCAGGATAAAAAGGAGAGATGATAGTTTGAAAGGACACATTTTCTAATATTAAACATGAATTTTGGAAAGGGATTTCTAATCAGATGAGTTGAATCAGGTGATTAGGTCCATTCCAATGTAAGATTCTCTGATTCTCTAATAAATCTAACAAGCGATATTTCCATCCAAGAAAACAAAACTGGAATATTTCTACTCGAGGGGAGAATTCTTCATAGGATGACCATCAGAATTATAAGTTCATTATTTGTAATTCTTTCTAAATACTGGCAGACATAGTTGTTAAAAATTGTAGTTTATTAGAAGATATGATTTATGCTACAATCAAAGGCACATACAAGAAAGAACAGAATCACTTGCTACAACGTATGACACAGACATCTATGAGCAACTGGAGGTCAGAAGCGGGAGGACCAACTCTGTGAACCAACACAAAAAGATAATCATTTCAGAGAGACTTAGGAATAGGAAGTCTCTTCTCAGTTGGTCTGTGTGAAAGGGAAGAACGAAGGCTGCCCCTGGGCCAACTCAGTTTTACAGAGTTTGTTTTTGATGTAGCATGGTCATCTGTTGTGTTGTAATACAAAATGTTAAAGAGTTAGGGAACACTGTAAAGTAAGGTGAGGCTAGACTATAGCAAACACTGAACATTAAGATGAAGAATCTGACATTTTTCTAAGATGACAGGGAGAATTCTGGTTTTCCATTGTTCACATTCAAGAGGAAAATCCAATGTATACATAATACTAAGAGCTATATTCAGAATAAGTTTTTAATAACTTCAAATCAACATCTTGAGTTTAGATAAAAAGACTGTCAAAATATTATTATACTAAAGATGTAGACATCTTTAATAATTCAAGTATGCTTCTGTGTGTGTGTGTGTGTGTGTGTGTATCATCCATGTATTTGAGCTTTTAAATTGTAGACTTTTGTGAGAAGATTTATAAAACAATCAGTAAGAATCAATGTACAGATTTGGTATTCTCCAAAGTGTTAGGTACATAGGATGCTCTAAATATGTGATCATTAAATTAAAATCAATTTAATTGAATCTTCCCTGTGCTCATTCTGATGGTTTCTTTCATAAAGTTGTTAACACAAGTAATTTTTTTTAAACCCACCAAAAACAAAGAAAAGCTAAAACCATTAATTTTGAGAACAAGAATTAAAGGTAGCTTGCTTCACCACTCTGCTAATACTCTGAAATAAATTAAACCATTATGCTGAAATCAGAAGTACTGATAATTTGCTGGTTATTTCAAGATATGCAATTAATTCAGAGCTTTCACCTACGATACATTCACAATGATATTTTATAGAGATATGGTAATGGGCACAATGCAGCCCTATAGATGTCAATTATGTTTTTACTAGCTAAACAGACTCAGATTCTCAAACTGAAAGGTACGTTAAAAGTCTTCTTGTCCAAAGATGTCAAACTCTGGGCAGCATATGGCTCACAATAGAGTGCTGCCCAAAGCAGATGAAAATGGAACTGGGAGATATTTAACAAAATAAATAAAAATCCAATAAAAAATTACATTAAGAAACTGAATCAATATGTAGCCTGAAGGGATCATTACAGAATACACACACACACACACACACACACACACACACACACACACACACACACACACACACACGTGCGTGCACGGACCAGAGAGATGAAATGATCAGTCCATGGTCACACACAGTGAGAAAGAGAGTTGAGACAACACCAAAGCAAACTGAATCTAAGGCTAGTTTTCTTTGACAAAATTATTTCCACCTTTTGTTTTTACATTTTTTCTTTCTAGCATTTTATTTTAAAATATTCTCTTCCCCCAAGGGTCATCCCTTGTAACAAAGAAATTCAGCCAAACTATGCAATGTCCCATTCTCATGATCCCCCACTTGTGTAAAGAAGGAAGATGAACACTGTCCTTCAGGGATCCACCTGATCGTTATAATCACCCAGACTGTAGCTTCATTTCTGCTGTGCTTTCATTTACACTGTTGTGTTTGGTTTAGGTATCATCTACTCCTGGGGGCTTTCTTGATCCTCTGCTTTGAGGGACAACTCTCACATATCACATCCCTGCAGCACATGGTAAACTACCTGAAGCAAGAGCTACTTGGTTTTTAAATTTCTATCCTCAGTACCTAACATGCTGTTTGCACATAATAGGGGCTTAATAAAGAAATGCTTGTTAAATGATTAAGAGCAGGAAAATGTAACCAAATATAGAAGTACGTAGGAATTATATGGTGTAGACCAGTGATTCTCAATCTTTTTATTATAAGGACTCCCCTTTTTTAAGGTAAAAAAAAAATTTGTAGACTTCCATGCTATTAAGTGTCCATCAAGTGGGAAAATCCATGCTGACAAAAGCCTGATGTATGTATATGGCTCCCTAAGTGTCTGCAGTTCATAAACTATTAATTTAGAGTCCATGCTACAGGATGATGTAGACCAGTGGTATCAAACTCAAATAGAAATGGATCCCTGCAGGGTCATACATATTGCCTAAGAAAGCCTCAAATTAACATTATTTACGTTGCACTGTATTTCTATTTTTGGTAAACATTTCCCAATTACATTTTAATCTGGTTTGGGCTGAGGCCATTTAGGAGAATTTGATACCTCTGTTTTGTTTGTTTTTTGCTTTTTGGAGGGCAGTTGGGTTTAAGTGACTTGCCCAAGGTCACACGGCTAGTTTTTTTTTTGTGTGTGTGTTAAGTGTCTGAGGCCGGATTTGAACTCAGGTACTCCTGACTCCAGGGCCAGTGCTGTATTCACTGCGCCACCTAGCTGCCCGAATTTGATACCTCTGGTGTAGACCACAAATGCCACAGTTTAGAGGAGAGCAACATTTTAATGTTTATGTTATAAAAAGTGTTATTTAAATATTCCTTCTTTAAAGGTTAAGTCTGCATGAAAAAGTGATTAGATATTTAAGCTGTAGTCATTTTAGTAATAAAAGATTGTACAAAAGTAGGATAAGTCTAGTGAACTCTTAAGTCACAAAAACATGGTGAGAAACCCCAAATTTAGGATCATTTGCCAAAGGATCATCAAAGTGGGGTACTTAGTTATTAGGAAAAAATTTCAGGATATATTTTAACATATGACATAATCAAATTCTATAAAATCTGTTGATTTGTCCAGTTATAATTCTTTGAAAAGTGATCTAAACAAATTAATGAGCTATATATAAAGAGCTCTATATTGACCTCTCTTCTAAATCTTGTTTTTAGTAGTTCAGTAAGCCCTTAGCTATCTTTAATAATTACTGTGAAATAGTAATAAAGAGGGTTTTTTTTTAGCTGTAGCAGGAAGAGGGAGTGCTGAGCTATGCTTTCAGTAGTATGGGGAACTCAAGTTAAAGAAACTTCTTCCACTGATGCAGATTAGTCTGAAACTCTCTTAAATCACTTGCCCAAGGTCACACAGTCAGTATGGGTCCAAGGCAGGACTTAACTCCATGTCTTCTTGAAGTAAAGGTAAATACCTTATCCATTATGCTTGGCTGTTTTGGCAGTAGTTACTTGAACATATTTGAAATATTTCCTATTATAAATTATAGCATGAAAAACAAAACTTTTGCTTACCTATTGATTCAATCTGGAAATCAAACGTGAGTTCTGATGACAATTTTCTGCTAGATTTTAATCTGCCTTGTAGGTTTACTATTTTAATACAACCTACAGAAAAAAGAAATTGACTTACATATTAAGATAAATAAGTAGTATTATTAAAACACAAAGTTTAAAACCAATCACTTAAAAACAAAACAAAAAAATCACTTACAATCCAAGCATACAAGAATGGTATCTCTCTCGAGCTGGGTTACATGAATAACACTTGTCTGTGGTGTGTCTACAATAAAAAATTAGATTAACATACAATTAGATTAACTTTTATAGCAAGGGAATATTACTCCCTTTGGAAATTGAAGCACTTTAGAGATTAGCCTTATTTATAAGAATAGTTCTTTTAACTGCATACTTTAAACAAACTTTAAACATTTTAAGTGGTCCAATATGAAACTGGGTGTTGGAGAATTCAATTTCTGAATTATGGCTATAATTTACTACTTTGATTTTTGAAAAGTGACAAATAGGCTAATCTGAGGAACAAATGAGTTTTATTCTCAACAGTCCAATCTGCTCATACTATTCTCTCCTAGTCACTAATGACTTGTTTATAGTCAAATTCAATGGCCTATTTTCAATCCTTATTCTTTTCTGACCTCTCTAGAACTCTTGACACAACTGATCATTACCAGCTTTCTTGATGCTCTATTCTCCCTTGTCTTCTTCTTTTTTTTCCCTCCCAGGGCAGGGCAATTGGGGTCAAATGACTTGCCCAAGGTCACACAGCTAGTTTTGTGTTAAGTGTCTGAGGCTGGATTTGAACTCAGGTCCTCCTGACTCCAGGGCCAGTGCTCTATTCACTGCGCCACCTACCTGCCCTTCTTTTTCTATTATAAATTTAACAAATACCAGCAAACTTGAATGTCCTGCCACCCAAAGGACAACAGAAAAAGAGGCCTGCCTACAAAACTGTGACTGTTACATAAAGATCTTAAAATTAAAATAAAAACACAACACAAGGATTTATTCAACTTAATACAATATATACATAGCCCTCTTTTCTGTGTTGCCTTCTGCTCTATGGATACTATTTTCTTCCTCCTGTGGCTTGTGTGATACTATCACAGATCTATTAGGAGTTTTCCACCATGTCTCTGAGAACTACTACCCTCCACTACTGCCACTCCTTAGACACTCCTGTTGGCAACTCCATCCATTCCCATGGTGATCATTTCCATGCAGATGTCTGTATGCCATCACTTCTACTCTTCCTAGAACTTGAGTTTTGCATTTCTAAGAAACCGGTATTTTCAGTTGGATGTTCCACTGATTCTAAAACTAAACTTATCAACTACCCCCATACAACTTGTCTTTTCTATTAACTGTGGTCTTCCTGAGCCTAAGTCCAGTGCTGTCTGCTAGCTGTTAAAAAGACTGCCTTGCTGCAGCTGACATCACCATCGTCTCAGTTACCCAAGTTATGATTTTTCCCCTTCTCTCACCATCTATATCCAATAACTTTCCAGGTCTCCTCAATTCTGTCTCCACAGTATCTTACAATCATCTCCTTTTTATTCCACTACCCTAATTCGTGTCCTTATTCCTTCTGACACAGGCTACTGCAAAAGCCTAATTGATATTCTCGCTTCTACTCTTTAACATCTAATCAATCCTTTAGATTACGGCCTGAGTAATCTTTAAAAAAAAACAGGCATTGATATCTTTTCTTGCTATAAAATTTACTCCTCTGTCTCTGCACCTCCTTTCCTTCCAGTTTTTAAAAGAGAAAAAAAGAAGAAAAATTATCAGCAAAACTGACTGCAATATGGAATACTCCCCATTGATGGATCCTCTCACCTCTGCAAAGAAGCAGAGGGAGCTGTGTTCTCTCATCTTTTTTTTGTAGCCGAGGTTGTGCTTTCCAATTTTGAAGCATTCATTTCTTCTGTGAATTTGTAATGTTAAGCTTTGTAGTCGTTGTTACATTCAGATTTTAGTGGTCATTGTGTTCAGTTCTCTTAGGTCTGTTTATTTCTCTCTGCATCAGCCCATGGAGGTTCTAGCACACTTCTCTGTACTCATCATAGCCATCTTTTCTTATAGCCTAGCAATGCTATGTTATTCCCATGCATCACAATATGTCTAAACACTCCTCAATTTATCAGTTATTTCAGGTTATTTGTTGCAACAAATATTTTGGTGTATGTGGAGACATGCTCTTAGCGTAATTGCTCTGATCATGGCATTCCTTTACTCAAAAATCCTCCAGTAATTCTCCAAGGCAAACCAAATAAGTACAACCTCCTCAATTTGGCATTCAAGGTACCAACCATCAAGCTTCATTCTCTCTCTCCAGTTTTACCTCCTACTGTTCTTCAATACATTCCATGTTCTAGTTTAAGTGGAGTACCCCCTGCTTCATGCTCTCATCCTGCTTTCTCTTATTTCCATTGCTGGAACAAAAATATTCATCTTTTGAAAATTCCTTCTTTCCTTAATTCAGAGCCTGTCTTGTGGATGAAACTTTCCTTGATTCTGCTCTCTACTCCTTGCCCCCAAACCTGTCATATGTCAATGAAAGTGATATGTTCTTCATCAAATTTCTCATAGTACTTTGCACTCACAAAGTATGCACAATATTATGGTTTTTCAGATACATGTTTAGGAATTTTCAGGAATTACTTATTCATGTGATTCCGAAATACCTGCTCATTAAAAAGAATTCCCATTCTCCCTTTCATCAGAGAAACATACAATGGAGATTGTTGATGTGCTCCAAATATTTACAGTTTTCATTTACAAAGTCAATCAAGGTGTTCTTTCCCTACTGTCTGTAGTAGCCACTCTCTTGGTAGTTCATTACAAGCTGTTACTGGCTTGTAGAACAAAATTATGACCCCATGTAACAAGTCTTATGAGAGTCAGCAAACAGTTTCAGAGAAGGGAAAAAACAGTTTAAATAAAATGGAGCAACTAGCAAAGTGCCTCTAGAAGTGAATGCTAGAGATGAATGCTGATTTGAACTAGAAAAATTTGCACAATAAAGTCTGAATGTACATAACACATGTACTCTTTTTTTTTTTTTTTAAAACATTTTGCTATTCTCAGAGTGGATTAACTTCATCTAATAGCTATTACTGAGGTAATAATGGTTGTGGATATGAACACCCTAATCAAACTTTCCTTTTAGTCAATTTTCTTGGCATAATTATTTATCCATTTGAATTTTTCTTTGTGGATGCCTTGGTCAATCTCTTTCAAGACATCATCCAGAGAATTTTTGCAACAGAACATCCAGATATCCTTGCGACCAGAAGGCCCAAAGTAGCAGAAATTCTGGAGGTTTACTGGATACACACAAATACAGGATAGGTTAAAGGTCCCAGAAGAACAAAGGATGACAGAATACATACCCATTTAGACCCAAGAAATTATTAGGAATACTTTAGATTTCATGAAAGTGACATTTTTTAGCCAGAGAGAGTACTATAAATTTTACAAGAGATAAAGGATTAAAAATCCAAATGACTGAGGAAGGCAATTTACTCCAATAAGGAGAAAATGACTTATGTAAGATCATTTTCAGTTCAGAAAAAAGAAAACTACGTGTATGAAAAAAGATTGGTTAAGGCATTAACAAAAGAGACTGAGGATGCTGGTGACAAATTTCATAGGCTTTAATCTATTTTCTTTTAACCTGTAGAGGCAGCATGGCATAGGGGTAGAGTACTGGGCTCTAAGTCAGGAAAACTGGACTCGAATTCAGCATCTGACACTCCCTGAATGACCCAGCCTAAGTTATATAAGCTCTTTGTGTCCCAGATTTACCAGGCCACCATTCCTATCTATGATTAGTGAGAGAGGAAGTACCCAGGTCTTCTAGGTATAAAAAGTTGCCAGTCACCAGTCTGGACATATCACAGTTTAAAACCATGCTTTTTGAGACCTGGGTAAAAGTTACATAAATACACTGAATCTTTTAAACTGAATGACTTATACTGACTCTATCATCTAACATTAAAAAAAAACTGAACAGAAATATTCTATGCAGGTGGCTAGGTGGTGCAGTGGATAGAGTGCTAGACCAGGAATTAGGAACACTTAAGTTCAAATTTGGTCTTAGATACTTACTAACTGGGTGATGCTGGGCAAGTCACAATGCCTCTCTCTCTGCCTCAGTTTTCTCATGTTTCTGAGACAGGATTTGAACTTAGGTCTTCCTGAGTTCAAATCCAGTGCTTGGTCTGCTAGCTGTTAAAAAGACTGCCTTGCTGCAGTGAGGGCACAGATGAGAACAAGTAACTTAAATCTGTGGTGACTCTAGCATGAACAGGGAATAGTGTACTTCTTCTCCCAGCACTACTTATTGGGTGTGTGAGTAGAAGCAGAGAAGGTGTATAAAGAAGCCCAGGCTGCAGTCTGGTGAAACAGGAAGGGCACCAGGATGAGTGGGCAGGGAATTCAAGAGTGGAAGATGAAAGAATACTGACACAGGTAACTACAGCGTCAATATTAGGAAAGGAGGGAAGTGAAGCTCTAGCAGTTGTGATACGTATCTTAGAAGAATTCTGATGAGCAGAGGTTTCAGAGATCTACAGGAAGAGGAAGACTAGGCTTCTGAGGAGTGGTAACAACAGTAAGCTATGGTGAGACAGAACCTCAACCTGTCTCCTTTAATACATTTCTGAGGCATTTCTGTGCCTCTGTAAACCTTCAACATATTTACTGTATCTCCTGGGCTCCCTTACCTCCACTTCTTATTTTAAAACAAGTATTCTAAAACCCTTAGCTTTCTTCAAGGTTTACTTCAGGTACCAGAACATCAATGAAAATATCTGTAAACTCCTGAGTTGGTAGTTCTCTCTTTCCTCCTCAAAGTACCTTGTATTTACTCTGTATATATTTGAGCAGAATGTAGGCTCCCCTTTAGGACAAGGAATCTTTTTGTACCTCCAATGTTTAATACAGTTCCTGGCACTCTGTAGGCCCTTAATGAATGTGTGGTGAAAAGGGTTCAAAATGTTTCTTTCTACCTATTCAAGGAGAGGCAGTAATGGCATCTTTAGTGAACGGAAAAAATATCACTGCCTTGCTCAAAAGACTTCAGTGACTCCTGTTGTCTACCACATGAAGCCCAGACTCTTCAGTGTAGAATTCAAAAGCCTCTAAAACAGGGATACCAGTCCTCTTTCTAGTCTTATATCTCTTTTGAACCATTCGGGAAAGTCTGGCTGTGATTCTACGTTCTTGGGGGAATCCACAGGTCCTCTACTTCAGCAGGTGTAGATTCATTTTCCTTTGCTGTCTGATATTTACTTAAGAGTGGTCTACACTGTATTAGATGGTCTGTAGGACCATCTTAAAAGATGTTGTCATTAATATAATGCCATGTGGGTTTTTAATGTGTGTGCTCTTTAATTGAGCTTTCTTCCTCCTGAGATCTTTGGTAGTTTGAATCTTTTCTCCTTATATTCCTCTATTGTTCACTTTCTGACTCCTCTGTTGATTATGGTTCCCCTGAGGGTACAGCCCTATTTCTTATTATCTTTTACAGACTACAACTTCAAGGAAAGTGAGTAATTCTTTGTTACCTCAACAAGCATCACTTTCCTGCTTCAGTACTTTTGATCTTGATTTTTTTCTTCTCCCTGATTTCTCCACCTCAAGGTCCATTCTCAATGATATCTTTTTTTTCCTTAAGTTTTTCTTGTTTCTTCTAATTATAAGTGATTTCTTTCTAAATTGAAACCCAACTTTCTCATATGGTGCTTATGCCTTATCAGAGTTAACTTGAGTGTTTATCTTATTTCCTGCTTGAATAAACATTCTTTTAGGTAGGAATAGTTTCTCTGAATCCTCTCTGGCATAATGACCCCAATGTCTTCTTGCATATACAATCAAAATTCACATTTTAGAATAGAGACAGTATGGTACAGTGGGAAGCGGGCTGGATTGGATGACCTAGGTTTAAATTCCATTTGGGCCTTTTACTACCTGTATGACCTGAGCCAAGACATTCCTTCTGGGTCTTGATTTTTTTCATTTATAAAACGAAGGGGCTGGACTTCTATTCCCTTACTTTACAAAAGAACCAATTTAGAAAAGTGAGAAACTTGAACCAAGGGAAACAAAGTAGTTACTTGCAGAAATTAAATAAGCTATTCATTTGCAATTAAACATTATGCTTTAAAATACTACAGGGAAATACTTTTTAAGGAGTAAGAGATTTTAGTCCAAATGACTGACTTATCATTAAATTCTTGTCACCCACAATCTATAAAGCAACTATTACTAAGTTCAGCAACAATATAAAACTAAAGTTTAATTAATTAAAAATTAATTCAAAATTGGCAAACATTTGGGTATAAGCTGAGATGAAGTTTACTATATCTTTATTATCTTTAAAGAAATCTTCACTTCAAATAATAAATAATACTAAAAAATTTTGTTTTGTTAATTCAGACTAGCTTGTTAATTAGTTGAAGACTTAAGATACATAAAAAAATTTAAAAATCTTTTTGTCTAATACATTTAGAGATCCTAGAAGATAAAGTAGCAATAAAAAAAACTAAAGTTCTTTAAATAGAAGGATGATGAGGATGGCCAAGTCAACTGGGGCTCTCTAGGCAAAGGCCTATGTAAATGGTTCATTATTTATCTTAGAAATTTGAATGTGTTGATAAAATTTGGTATTATTAAAGGAATTCTTTCAGATACCAGTCATCTTTCATATAATTATATTAACATGAACAAATATCATTTGAAACAGAATTTTAATGTCTTAAAAGAAAAAGAGAAAATATTCCCAGCAAAGAATGAACATGGCAATGAAATATTATGCATATACCCGGAAGATGATAAAATTAAGATGTTACATTTAACTGCTGGATTCTTTTTAAAACATTGTTTTTCTTACTGATCATACTAGAATATAGGTATTCCTTATTTTATGTAAGAGGTATTCATAAAAATGACACAGCAATGAAGATAAAATTTCATTAAATCTAATCATTTTTAATTCATCAGAAGCACTTTAGAGGTATTGTACTGTGTTTGAACAGGGATTAGCACTCTACATTTTAGCTTTAATTTAAATATGCATTTTCTTTTGACAAATTTGCCTAAAATAATGTGTAACAGATGTATATTTTGCAAATCCATCAGAAAGAAGGAAGTCATTTAAAAAAATAAATGCACAAACCTGATTCTGTAAACCATGAAGAGGTAGAATTTGGGTTGACAGTCTCAAACCGAACCACTTGGTTGAAATCTCTCCCTCTACTAACACCAACACAAACTAAAGGGTATTCCTGTTCAGGTACTACCAGCATTTCAAACATTCTAAGTGGACATGGTATAGGAAAATCTATGTGCTAGAAAAACAAATAAAAATAGTTAAAAAAATAAAATAGGAACCATTATAATTTTATATACCAGAAAGTAAATATTATTCTAATTAGTCACAAATAAGAAACTTTGTCACTGAAATAAAATTAAGGTAAATGATATTCTCAGAGTTTTCTGCTCAAATGTTTTTGAAGATGGAAGGTTCTGCACTGGAGGCTTAGTCCTTCACCTGCCATTACCCAAGCCCACCAAGTCACTTTTCCAGCAGTGCCATGTTCAAATGTAACTGAAATGAACGTGATGTCAACAGAGCAGAGGAAGAAAGACACCATGTATGCTAGAAGGAACACACTAGACTAGGGAGTGAGAATATCTGAATTCTGGCATTGGTTTACTAGCTGTATAACTGCAGGCAAATAACTTATTTTTTCCACGTCTCAGTTTGTCTGTAAAATATATAATTATACATATTATATAATAATTTATAATTTAATAATCAATAAATGCCCAGCCTTTATAAAGTGGTTGTTGTAAGAAAAAAAAGCTTATGCATATTCAAGTGCCTTGAAAATTATAAAGTACTAAAGAAATGTAAGGAATTCTTCCTAGGATTTATAATATGGCTTATGGAAAAGCCTGCTTACCTTCAATTGGGAAGGGAGAAACAGAAGCTGGTCTATGAATTTTTTTTTCCATATATGATTATAATCTTTTTCTTTTTGGAGGGGGGAAGGCAGGGCAATTGGGGTTAAGTGACTCACCCAAGGTCACACGGCTAGTAAGTATTAAGTGTCTGAGGCCAGATTTGAATTCAGGTCCTCTTGACTCTAGGGCCAGTGCTCTATTCACTGTGCCACCTAGTTGCTCCCACGATTTTAAATGTTAAGAGTTTTGTATGAGATGTTGTTTTGTAAAATATATGAAATAAAAAAAAACAACTTAGATGTCATTATAAAGAAATTCCAGTCCTGGAGAAGTTTTATCACAATAATGGATTTAAAATTAGTGAAATTGCTTTCTCTCTAATTCCATAGTTCATTTCAAGGCTAATAAACTGTTTCATGAAAGTTAGAAATAAAAATCTCAAGCATTTATAAGCTTGAAAATAAAGGGAAGGGTAACATTTTAAAAAGAGATATCTAGATGGCTCAGTGGATAGACTGCTGGCCCCAGAGTCAGGAAGACCTGAGTTTAAATCTGGTCTTACACATTAGCTAGCTGTGTGATTCTGGGCAAGTCACTTAATCTCTGTTTGCCTTAACCCACTGGAGGAGGAAATGGCAAACAACTCCCATCTCTTTGCCAAGAAAACTCCATGGACAGTATGAGTGTGCTGTGATCCATGGGATAAACGGTTAGACACAAGTGAACAAGAATAATACTTTAAATATCACAAGACTGTGTTATAAAGAATCCATTCCAAATCTATCTGAAGTAATTTCTACCAAGATATCAAACAACAAGGAAATTATTAAATTATGATAGTATATTTTGGTAATTTCAATTATTATTTCGTCTGGCACCACACAAACAATTCATACCTCTAATATTCTGAATACCTGTCTTTCAAGTTTTAAATAAGCATGTTAGGGCAGCATAAAATGTTATTAAAGAATATTCATTACTCAAAAGACTTGGGAAACTCTGAACCTAATTTTTTAGGACAATTTGGGGATTGCCCCATGTCAAATGGACATTCTTTGGCAAGATGACCTGAATATTTTACCCTGAGCCATCTTCCATTATCTTGGGCAAAGGGCAAATCTGCAAGGGACTCTTTATTATGATGGCTTTAGTCACATATAAAACAGCTTGGTTTTCTCGCTTTATTCCCTCACTTCATCAATAGCTGTGAATACAACTCATTTTAAATTTTTCTGTCTTCTTTTCAAATTTTCACCCAAAATTTCTCCAGCCTAAGAACATTCTTCATTAGGACAACTGGATTTCTGAAAATTTCACCAATCTGCCATACAATTTACATAATCAAATAAAAAAAATAAACTAGGAAGAGATATTTTGTGGACTTTATGATATAAAATTTAATAACAATTGGAACAATAGTCTTTTTGTACTAAGAATTATACAGGGTAGCCTTTTATGCTTACCTTAATTAACATAAACTTCTGCATTGGTTCAACCCATTCTAACAGAACAATGCTAGACTGAAGTGCCCCACAAAGGTATTTATGGCCTGTGTAAGGATTTCTCACTGTCAAGACAAAAATTATACATATTTTCTGTTATTATGCCTAAACATGGAGCTAAATAATTTTAAAGTTCATTATAAATTACCTTAACTCAAGGCTTAAAAATAAAATTAACCTACTTGCCAATCAAATTTCTTATTAGAAATTAGGCAAGAACTTGAAGTATCTATAAACAAATAGAAAGGACCACACTGAGAATTCAGCCGGGGAATAATCTGTTGACTTTTGCACATGGGAAGAAAGTCTTTTCTTTTTCAACCTTGTTATATATTCCTCCTCTGAGATCTTATATACTTTCACAAATGAAGTCATTACTTAGAAGATTTCCTAATCAAATTCTAAGTCTGACTTCTTTCCCAAGATCCAGTTTCAAATATTTTCAATTGACTAATAATGGGTATTATCCCCCTAGGTCACTGCCTTGTCATGGTGGAGGGACTTGTGTAGCTCAAGGAAACTACAGCAATGCTGTGCAGGGTTACCCAAGATAGACAGGTCATAATGGAGAGTTCTTGCAAAAGGTTATCCAATGAGAAGGAAATGGCATGCCACTCCAGCATCTTTGTCAAGAAAACCTCACGGACACTGCTTAAATGATAAAAGAGATGACAGTGAGGATGAGCCCCTCAGGGCAGAAGACGGCCAATTAGATGAAGAGTGGAGGACAACTACAATTAGCTCTAGGAATAAAGTGGCTGGGCCAGAGCTGAAAGGAAGCTCAGCTGCCGACGCATCTGATTAAACATCAACATCTTTGGTGTCAGTGAACTTAAAATGGATGGAAATGGGTGAATTTAATTCAAATAATCATTACATATACTATTATAGGCAAGATGCCCTTAAAAGAAATGGAGTAGCCCTCATAGTCAAAAGGGTACAAAAAGTAGTACTTGGGTATAATCTCAAAAATGATTATATGACATCTGTTCGAATGCAAGGCAATTCAACATAAAAGTAATATGTCTATGTTCCAACCACTGATACTAAGAGGTCAAAGTCAGTTCTATAAAGACTTGCAAACATCTTCTAGAAATAACACCAAAAAAACATATCACGTTCATCATAGGGGACTGGAATACTAAAATAGGAAATCAAAAGATAACTGGAATAACAGGCAAGTTTGGCCACGGAGTGCCAAATGAAGCAGGGAAGAGGCTAATAAGAGTTTTGTCAAGATATCTCACTGGTCATAACACATACTCTTTTTCAACAACTCAAAAGGTGACTCTACACATGGACATCACCAGATGGTCAATACAGAAATCAGACTGATTATATACTTTGCAGCCAAAGGTGAAACAGCTTTATATAGTCAGTTCAAATAAGATCTGGAGATGATTATGGACCAGATCATGAGCTTTTTATTGTAAACTGAACATTTAAATTGAAGTAGGGAAAACCATCAGACCACATAGCTTTATCCTAAATAACAACCATTATGAATATGAAGTAGAGGTGATAAACAGATTTAAGGAACGAAATGTGGTAGATAAGAGTGCCTGAAGAAGTATGGACACATTTGCAATAATATACAGGACACAGCAACAAAAAATAATTCAAAGAAAACAAAGAGCAAGAAAGCAAAAGGAAAAAGATAAAGGGCAAGACAGAAGGTTTTCTAACGTGAGCAATGCAAAGAAATGGAGGAAAACAATAGCATAGGAAAGACAGATCTCTTCATGAAAATCAGAAAAATTAAGCGAATGTTTCATGCAAAAACGAGCATGATAAAAGACAAAAAACACAAAAGAAAGATCTTAACATCAGTGATAACCACAAGGGTGTGGTTACTGATCTAGAGAATAAAGTCAAATGGTCTTTAGGAAGTTCTGGTAACAATAAAGCTACTGGAGGTGATGGAATTACAGCTGAACTATTTAAAATCCTAAAAAAAATGATGCTATTAAAGTGCTGCACTCAATATGTTAGCAAATTTGGAAATCGCAACAGTAGCTGGATTGGGAAAAAAAACAAAACAAAACAAAAACCAAACACTTTACATCCCTATCCTAAAGAATGTTCAAACTGCTGAATAACTGCACTCATTTAACATGCCAGCAAGGTTACATGTAATATTCTGCAAGCTAGGATTCAGCACTGTGAACTAAGAATTACCAGAAAAGCAGGCTGGTTTTTGAAGAGGCAGAGGAACTAGAGACCAAACTGCCAACATTTGCTGGATTAGTGAAAAAGCAAAGGAGTTCTAGAAAAAGATCTACTTCTGCTTCATTGACTACATTAGAGCCTTTGTGTGGATCACAATAAAATGTGGCAAGTCCTCAAAGAGATGGGAGTACCAGATCATCTTTATTGTCTCCTGAGGAACTTGTATACATGCCAAGAAGCAACAGAAAGAAATGAACATGGAACAACTGAATGGTTTAAGACTGGAAAAGGAGTATGACAAGGCTGTATTCTGTCACCTTATTTATTTAACTCACAGTATATCACATGAAATGTCAGGTTAGATGAATCAAAAGCCAGAATGAAAGTTGCTACATATTAAATTATATGCAGATGACACCACTCTAATGGCAGAAAGAGAAATTAAGAAGCCTCTTGATGAGGGTGAAAGAGGAGAGTGTAAAAGCTGGCTTGAAGCTTAACATCAAAACTACTAAAATCTTGCCAACTGACCCCATCAAGAAGAAATGGAAACAGTGTTAGATTTTATATTTCTGGGCTCAAAGATTGCTGCAGACAGTGGCTGCAGCCATGAAATTAAAAGACTCTTGCTCCTAGGAAAGAAAGCTTTGGAAAATCTGGACAGCATACTAAAAAGCAAGAGAGGTTACCTTGCCAACAAAGGTCAGTATAGTCAAAGCTATGGTTTTTCTGGTGGAAATGTATGGTTGTGAGAGCTGGATTATAAGGAGAGCTGAGTGCCACAGGATTGATGCTCCATATGAATTGTTGTTCTGGGAGAAGACTTGGACAGTAAGGAGGTCAAATCAGTCAATACTTAAAGAAATTAACTATTCATTGAAAATTAAATACTGAAACTGAAGCTTAAATACTTTGGCCATATGAGAAGATGAGACTTATCAGAAAATACCCTGATGTTGGGAAAAATTGAAGGCAAAAGGAAAAGGGAACAGCAGAGGATAAGATGGAAAGATAATATCATGGAAAAATGCATATGAACTTGCACAGACTTTTAAGAGACAGTGGAGGACAGAAGGATCCACGGGGTAATGAAGAGTCAGACATGACTAAACAACGATGGATATTCTCTCCCATCAACTTTTCATATTAGTTAGAGGGGGACTCAGAAATTATCTAGTTCAACCTCCTCATATTCCATATACAAATACCTTCTTCAAATAATGGAAAATTTTATGTTACAAAGCATTCGTTTAATGTGAAAACTGAAGTCATTTATCATATACAGATAAAAATTCCCTAACCAGCATATCCCATACTCTTTTTAGCTCTGCTCTTAAAGGATAAGGTAGCCCTTCTTGCCATACGGACAAACCCTCTTAACTTGTGCCCTTGATTTAGTCTTCCCCAAGACTGGTCTCTTCAATTAGCCTTTCTTGCCAATGTTCAATTCCTATTTATCCACTGGCTCCTTCCCTGCTGTGTATAAATAGGCACAGATCGCCTCCATCCTTAAAGGCTTTCATCTGCTCTTTCCCCCTGCCCCCCGCCATAATCTTACATCTCTTTCACAGTCATCCATTCTCCCAAAGGACACTGTCTTACACACATCATGGCCACTTCTTCCCATCCTACTCATTTCACAACTTCTTGTAGTTGGCTTCTGATCTTATAACTCAACTTTTCTTCCCACATCCCTCTTGGTGATCAACAGTTGTCCTGGGTTCAATTATCTCCATCACGATGCCAAAGCTACTGATTCAGCTCTTGACCTCCTGAGCTCCAGGTTGATAAAACAAACTGCTTGCTGGATATGTCTATTTGTCTAGCTGGATGTTCCCTAGTCATCTCAAACTGTACCAGTCCAAAATGGAATTATCTTTGCCTAAGCCCCACCAAGCCTCTTCCTAACTTTCCTATTTCTGACAAGCCTGGGAGTCTTCTTTGCTTTCAATATCTAATCAGTTATCAAATTTTGTTAGTTCTAATACCACAACATCTTTTGCATGCACCCCTTTCTTTCCACCTGGAGAATAGCCATCTGAATTCAAACCCAACAGAAATTTCTTAGCCTCAATCCTTTTTGATCTTTCTGTTGATTTTGCACTGGAGACAACCACTTCTTCATGCTATGCTCATCTCCTGCCTAGGTTTTCATGATATTGTTTTCTCTCGGTATTCCTTCCATCTGTCTTACCATTCCTTCTTCTGTGTGGGAGAATAGTGTGTGTGCCTTTGGCCTCTGGACTGGACTCTTCTGTTTTCTCTCTCTACAATTTCTCTCTTGTTGAGCTTCCATAGGCTTGTCTATCCTGTCTATGCAGATGGCACAGAAATCTTCCTTATCCTGCATCTCCCTAAGTACAAATCCTATATCACCTGTCTAAAGTCTACTGGACATCTCTACCTTCGATGTCCAAAAGGAATCTTAACCTCGGCATGTCCAAATTGATTTTGATTCTATTTGCCTCCAGAGCCATCTCTCTTCCTAACTTCTTGATTACTGTGAAGAGCTGCCCTATCTTGCCATTCACCTAGACCTGTAACCTCAGAGCCACCCATGACTCTTCATTCTCCCTTATCCCCTATATAGAATCCATTGTCAAGTTTTGATTCTATCTCCAAATAGTCTAGTGTCCATCCTCTTCCTTTCCTCGTACTGCCACAATCCTAGTTTAGGCCATCCTCCCTTCTCTCCTGGACTCTTACAAGAGGCGAACTGATCTCTCTACTGCTCACATCTCCCAATCTTGCTCTTGTCAAATGGTAGCTCACATACATGCCACATTTTTGCTCAGGGAGTTTCAGAGGCCCCTTACTGACTGTATGATGAACTAAAAAATTCCTTTTCATGTCATTTAAAGGCCGTCACAATGTGGTTCCCATGTATCTTCCCAGAATGATTTCAAATCACTCTCTTTTTTTGTATTTTATTTTCAATACCAACTGGACTGCTTGCTGTTGCCTGCACCAAGCACAACATTTTCACCCTTCAAAATCCCTACCTTCCTATAAGGTATTGATCAAATACCATTCTTAAAACAAAAGTCCCTCTTCTTATTGCCTCAGAAATTACTCTGCATATAAGTGACCTAGGTATATTCAGTTTTCCACAAACAGAATGGAAGCTTCCTGAGGGTCATTTCATGTTTTCTTTGTAGATTCAGTGCCTAGCTCAGTACCTTACACAAAGCAGGTATTTAATAAATATTTATTGAATCAAATTGCCCAAAAGGAAAGGTCCTGAGAGGGACAATTAAACTCTTGCAGGTAATAAGCTGTCCAATGGCAAGGGCTGCCTCTACAAACTTTTTTTTTTTAATTCCTTTGGCATAAGAAAAAAATCAATCTCATTCAATTCTCTAGTAAGCTTGACAAAACAGAAAGATATCACACTTCAGTAGTTTTAGTACTTACCAACACAACATTTCTGACACCACTTGGTTTCAGGGATTTTTGCAGATACAGCAAATTTCCTAAAAGATAAACAGAAATGACAAGTACAATACATCTTCCACATAGCTTTCCAAGTACTTATTCTAAGCTGCAGGTTTGATGTCATCCCCCTACTCTATTAACTCCAATGGTTCCTATTAACTTCCAGGACAAATCAATACAAACTCTTTTTGCCGGGAGGAGGGTTGAGGGGGGGTGGTGGCAGCACTTAAAAGGACTTTACAACTTGGCCTCAACCTACCTTTCTGGGCTTATTTCATGTTACTATTCCCATGTATATACTCTAGGACCCAGCTAAACTGCTTTTCTTGCTGTTTCTTCACTCATGATGCTTCTTCTCCCTTCCCTACTACATACCATCCCTTCCTCCTTCTTTCCCTCCTCTGTGTGGAAGGCCCTGTGCATTCCCTTCTCAGTTCTGCCCCTTCAAATCTCAGATTTTCCTTTCATATTCAGTACAACCACTAGCTCTCAAATGAAGTCTTTCCGGGAGTCTTTAAGCTGTGAGGACTTTCTTGGTGCCCCTGCCCATGTCGCCTTGCATCACTTTACTGTTTGTCTTAGTTTCCTCAGGGCAAAATGGGGATAACATCAGGCTGCTGTGAGGCTCAATTGATATGAGATTGGTAAAGTCCTTAGCACAGTGCCTGGCACACAATGGGTACTCAATCAGTACTTGCTCCCTTCCCTTTTCCTCTTTCACTTTTCTATGCATTATGTACACACACACACATATATATGCATGCACATAGCCTCCTGCATTAGAATGTAAGCTTTTAGGGAAGGGACAATTTTGCTTTCATCTGGGAATCCCTAGAACCCGGTACATCTCTACCTGCCACATGATGTTTGGAAAATACTTGCTGATAGAATGCTAAGAAAATAATTTCACTTGGATGACATGACTTTAGCTAGTTTATTTTTGCCCCCTGTACCCCATGGTGGGATGGATGTAGGGTATGTATAAGTGGTTTCTAAAAGACTGCACCAATTTCTCCTGGCCCTGGGGATCTGCAAATCTTTATATTCTGCCTATGGCAGCAGAGCCCATATACATGGCACACAGAACTGGCCACAGGGGCCTTGAAGTCACATTAAATATCAAGAATGCCTCCATTCTCTTCCCACTTCACATATGAAGCTTGTACTTCTTTCACACACATATAATAATTTGGATTATAGATGACTGAGTATGCAATATATTTCCCAAGTAAATGGTCAATTTAATGAATGGAAGGATGCAGTTTTTTCTAAACCAGTGTTTGGTGAACAAGACTCTTTATACCTGTGCGGGTCAACTGTGTATATATGCTATGGTTCTGGAAATAAGCTTTAAGAAAAGAAATTAAATTGGCATGAAATCTTGGTAAATAATGTTCCAGGCTAAGGGAATAAGGGAATGAATTTAGCAACTAAAGATATCTAGTTGGCAACTACAAGACTAACTTAAAATTACTGCTTAATTTTATCTGTCTGTTATGCGCTACTGGTCCAAAGGAGTACTGTTCAAGGGCTTCTGGCCCCACTGAAGCTATCCTTCCTAAGACTACTAATGCCTCTGTGACAAAACTCAATGGATTTTTCTTTGTTCTCTATGCTGATATTTCTGCCCATTTCTGCTACTTATCTCCTGACAGTTCTCCTCTAGAACACCATTTATGACAAGTGCCTCTGTTTCCTTTCTTCTCACTCTCTTAACTCTACAATCTGGTTTTCAACCTCCCAATTCAACCAAACTGCTCTCTCCAAATTTTGTAACAGTCCTTTTTCTCAATCCTACTTCCTGCAGCCTCTGAAACAGTTACCTTCTTTTCTAGGGTTTCAAGGCATTACTTTCTCCATGTTCTCCTCCTACCTATCTTTCTGATTGTCCCTTCTTAGTCTCCTTTGCTGGATCTCCATCCATGCCTGATAGCAGGGGTGTCCCACAGGACTCTGCTCTGGACCCTTACCTCTTTTCTACCTATTATCTTATTTTACTTGGTAGCTTTTATCAGTGCCCATGCTTTCAATGATCATCTTTAGGCTGATGATTCTCAAATCTACTTATCTAGCACTAACTCCTCTGCTGACTTCTAGTCTAGCACAATTTAGCATTTCTAAAATTGAACTCATTATCTTTCCCCCAATACTCTCTCCTCTTCCCATTATCCCTAATACTAGTAAGGGTACCACCATCCATTAGACTGTGAGCTCCTTGAGGGCAGGGACTTACTTTTGCATCATTTTGTATCCTCAATGCTTAGTCCAATGCCTAACAAGTGTCATCCTTGACTTCTCACTTCCTACATCTAAGTTGTTCTCACCTTCATAGCATCTCTTATATTCGCCCCATTCCCTCCTCTGACACTGCCTCTACTGTGGCAAGTCTTTAATCCCTCACACTTAGACTGCTTCAAGAGGATATTGGTTCCTCTGCTTACCCTAAATCTCTCCCCATTTCACTCCATCCTCCATTCAACTGTCAAAGTCCTCTTCCTAACACACAGGTCTGAACATATCACATGCCTACCCATTAAGACTCCAGCAGCTCCTTATTGCTTCCAGGATCAAATACAAAATGTTCTGTTTGGCATGTAAGTCCCTTATAACCTAGCTCCTCTTACTTTTGCAGTCTTTTTATGCTTTATTCCCCGGCACATACTCAGATTCAGTGGCACTGGCCTCCTGGCTGTACCATGAATAAGACACTCTATTTCTTGGCTCTGGGCATTTTCACTGGCCATCCACCATGCCAGGAATGCTCTCCTTCCTCAATTCTGCTTCTTGGCTTTCCTGTATTCCTTCAAGTTCCAGTCAAAATCACACCTTCTTTAAGACTTGTCTGCATCCTATCTTTAAGATCAATCATGTTGTTTGTATAGAATTTATGGGCTAATGTCAATGCTTTTCCCTTTTCTTCTGCCAAAGTTTCTCTACTTCCCCATAAATGCTAGTGTTAGTCCTTCTATTAGTTCCAATTTACCGTCATACATCTTATTTATATGTAACTGTATTTTGTCTTCTCTATTAGTCTACAAGTTCCTTGAGAATAGGAATTATTTTTTTGCCTTTCTTTGTCCCTATTGATGAATACCATATTTGGCACATAGTAGACTGACGGATGGCTTTCGCCCTAAAGACCATTCCTTCCCTCCTGAAATTCACTTCACTCTCAGCTTCTGTGGCATTTCTTTTCTCTCGTCTTTCACTGTTTTGGTAGTTTTTGGAGGTATCATCGTGCCCAACTTTTTTACTGTGGACGTTTTCCTCTCAGGCCTCAGTCCTGGTTTCTCTTTTATTCCCCCTCTGTTTAAATTCTCCTCTGGAGAACTCACTGACCCCCAGGGTTTAGACCAGGGGTAGGGAACTTGTGACCTCCAGGACATTTGTGGCCTTCTAGGCACTCAAGTGTGGCCCTTTAACAGAATCCAACCTTTAAAGAACAATTGGTTTCATGAGACTTGGACTCAGTTAAAAGGTTACACCCAAGAAGTGAGAAGGCCACATATGGCCTTGAGGGAGCAGGTTCCCCACCCCTGGTTTAGATAATCATATTTATGTCTTGGAGGGCTTTAATTCACCAAAGATAAGTAGTGTCATCTAATAAGCCAATTCAAATTTACTGCTTAATTTTATTTGCTCTCTTGTTTTCAGAAGTATAACTTTCCCTCTAAAGACTGCTTTAGCTACACCCGAGGAATGATGATGATGTTGTTTCATTACCATTTTTCCTCAATGCTTTCAGAAATTCCCCAATATCAAAAATATCAATAGATGAGGGCACCAATGTAGGATGGATGCAGTAATGTATGACAGAGTTCATTCAGTGTTTCCCTGAAAAATGCCCAGCTCAGCTCTTTGCTGTTACAAAGGTTATTTTCTACTCCTAAGATCACATTCTCTTGCGTTTGGTTCTCTGTAGTCAGTCTTTCTACCACTCTAGGTGCTAGTGGCCATGGAGAAGCAGTACATTTTACCTCTTGGATTGGCATGCTATCCAGAAAAAAGAAATCTGCAGATACTTACCTCTTAGACGGCAATGTTTCTTTAATAGCACCTTTTCCTTTCCCTTGAAGTAGAAAGAATGATCCTTCTGCTTTTCCTACCCCAATCCTAGTCACGTCTCTCTATTGATTTTATCCTATTCTATACATATTATTCTTATTGATAGGATTAAGTGACTTGCCCAGGGTCACAAAGGCAAGTATCTGAACTAAGGTCTTCCTGCTTTCTAGGTCAGCTTTCTATCTCCACTCACCTATATTGCTTTTTTGTGTTGTTGTTGATAGACTAAAGAAATTACTCTCTCATCATTTTTATATCATCTGCTTCCCTGTTTCTTATTTCCCTCTATTCAATTTCCCATTCTGTTTTTTTACACAAAACATATTGATTCAGTTATAGGGAGTAACGTGGATTTAGTCCATGAAGCACCAATTCAACTCTTCTACCTTGCCTTCTCCCATTTTAAAAAATTCCTCTTTTCAGCCTTCAATGATCTCTCATTATTCTGTCTCCCTGTCAAAAACATAACATAAACATCTGGGAAATAATTTCACTATTTTAAAAAAATAATAACTGCACAGTTAGCCTTCTTAAGTTCTGTTGTTGGGGATATTTGTAAGCTGAATAATCTGTTCATTTCTATTTTTTCTGGGAATGCCTAAAATGTCTCTCCTTAATTGAACAGTGATTTTATTTCTTTGATGATTAGGCTCAGGTATGTAGAATGTATGAATTTTGGGTTGTAGTTAAGAGTTTCTTTGCAGTTTGTAATGTTACTCGATTCTCATTTCTCATGAATATGAATGAATCCTGTGTTATTATTTAAATCTGTCTTTCATAACATTCTAAAGTTTTTCACCTAACTGCATGTAAAATTGATTTTCTGTTATTGAAATTATTAATATTAACTGCTAAAAACTCTCTACTTTTAACAGTGGATTTTCCAATGGAAATTATCTATATATTCTCTCAATTAATGCTTTATTACTTGTATTCTAAATTTTTCCTTATACTATTCCTTATAATATTCTATACAAATTTTAAAAGTTCGGCTCTTGCATATTTTCCTGAGAGATCTGTGATGCTCACGTTATCTGTCTGCATCCTATCTTCAAGATCAATCATATTGTTTGTATAGAATTTATGGGCTAATGTCAATGCTTTTCCCTTTTCTTCTGCCAAAGTTTCTCTACTTCAGCATTTTAAAATTCCAGACTTGTTTTTTTCTTTCCCAGAGTTTGTTTCTTTGTAGAGATTTTATTTCCTAGAACTATTTTCTTTGTATAGATTTTATATTATATATTTAATTTTTCTTATTCTACTGTCTATGTTTTACAATTCTATATTGAAGGCTGCTGACTTCTAATCTGAACTCATCCCAAAGTTCTTCTTTTAATTATTTAATTTTTATTTTGAAAAATTCTGGAGTTACGATTCTTGGGGAATGGTCAGGATTCTCTCTTTCATCAAATAATATTGGTTCATTTTCCTTTATGTTATAATAGTCAGGGACAGGGACTAGACCTATGATTTCATTGGCACAGGGAACTCCCAGGTAAAGAATCCCCCTCTACCAATATAGGTCTATCTTTTCTTTGACATTTACATTTTAAAAAGTTGTCCAGAGCACTGCCAGATTAAGTGACTCGGTCATGTTCAGAACCCATGTTCAGTCTAATAGGTGGGACTTGAATCTCGATCTTCCTGGCTGTGAGGTCAGCTCCTGGTCTGCTACAGCGGGGTTGGGAGTGGTAAACTATGCGTTAAATCTACACACAAGGAGGTAGCAGGCCGATGCTGAGCCTTGGGCCACGGTGCACCAACTCCTGTACTATGCCAGTCCACCTGTCTCATATATAACTATTCAAAATGCTTCAATTTTTATCCCTGAAGCTTTATTATTATATTTTCTGTTGGCTTATCTGCTTGAGAGTTAAGTTTTTATTTTTTCAAACCCATCTTGTATTGCCCATTATTTGCCTCTGGGATCTTCCTCATCCTTAGATATAACTCCCTTCTTTAGCTACACAGACCATGCCTTCCTCCCCCCTCCCTCCCTGAGTCTAAACTGCTGGGTGGCCCTAAAATTCTCATGACAGAATGCAGGAGTGTCAATTGGGCCTGGATTCATGCTCTAAACAGTGCCCTTTTTTTAGGCCTGATGCTTGTTTTCTTCTGGTATTCCCTATTAGACTCACTGCCCCCATTCATTCCTATACATTGTTCTTTTATGTCACATGGTTGGTCAGAACTAGTGCCTGCTATTGTTTTTGGGATGGAAAGATTCAATCTGAGTCAACACCTTAGGGGGATCCCTGAATCCAGATTCTGAGTCAAAAGCCGTTCCACTTCTTTGGCTAATTGCATGGGGAATACATAAGTAGACTGGGCATAGAGACAACGAATGGGAGCTTTTAAGAATTAAAATTCTTTGTCATTAATTTATGTGATTTTTATTTTATTGGGGGTTTTGTATTTTTTTTTAATGGATTAAACCATAATTACTTTAGATCTAGTACATTTCTTTTGCGATTTTAGAGTTTTGAGATGTCTGCAGAAAATAAACATGCATAACATTCCTATCTTCTTGCTGGTCACACCATCTCTCAAAGGCAGCTTAAAACTCAACATGACAAAAACAAATTTGGAATATACTTCCTCCTAAACCCTGCTTTCCAGGTCAGCTTTCTATCTCCACTCAGTTATATTACCTTTTTTGTGTTGTTGCTGATAGACTCCTAAGAACATACCACTCTATTTTCAGTCACCTATACTTTCATTCTCAGAATCATTCTCTATGCCTCTATCCTCCTCACCCCTATTTCCAAGCAATTCCTAAGATTGCTGATCTAATCTCCACAGTATTTCTTGCCTTCCTCCCCTTCTCTATTGACATGACGATCACCTGGCCTCTAACTCAGTCCCCCTACCTCATACCTCTCCCTGCTACAGCCTGACCTTCACATGGCTGCTTGATGGAGATTTCAAAAAGCACAATTTTTACCATGTCAATCCCTGGTTCAACAAACTTTAGGGGATCCCTTTACCTCTAGGAACATATGAAGCCATTTGGCTTTTTAAACCCTATATGATCAGGATAAAGCCAACTTTGTCAGATTCCCTTCCTACTACTGTATTTTCTCTTTCAATAAAATCATGCTTGTCTATTTACTGTTTTCCCCCATGCATGACATTTCATCTGCATTTGTGTCTTTGCAAAGGTGATCTCTCAATACTGGTGTATTTTTCTTTTCAACTCTACCTCTTGGAGATTCTAGCTTCCGTTCAAGAATCTCTCATCTTCCCCTAACCCCAGTGGATGGTGCATTTCTCATTCCTGCTGGAAAAATTACTTTGTATATCTTGTATTTGCTTATTTATGTACATGGTCGTTTTCTCCCACCTCTACCCACCCCAAAAGAATGGAAGCTTCTTGAGGCAAGATACAGTCTTTTTCTTTGCATTTCCAGCACCTGACCCCACACCTTACATTTTGGCTATTAAATGACTATTAAACTGAAGTGAATTTGGAAAGGTTCATTATCAAACTGGCTACAGGGTAAAGAGTTTTTCTGACCACAGGAAATCCTGAGGACTGTGGTACAGAAGGGCTGTGCTTTGTTTTGACAAGAAGACTACACATATTAATGAAATTATTACAGCACACAATATCAGTTTTAAACATAAAATGATAAATTTCCATAAATTATTGGTCAATAAAGTACTTTATTTTTCTTTGATTAAAAAAAGTGAACTGAAACAAGATGTAAAACTTTTAAAGTTCAGAGGAAAAAAATGACAGAAAGAAAAATGACCTGTATGAAAGACAAGAAAATAGTAAAGGAAAAATAAGGTCAAAAAAGAAAATTAGACAAAGCTGGTATAGGGAGAAATGGGGACAGGCAAAATACAAAAACAAAAGTCTCTATTGATCAGAATCATGTCATTTTTGAGCACAGGTCTGATGCGTTAGTGATGGGCCACCTTGAGCTTCTAAGAGGGTCAATAATAGATTATGTCTATGACTAACCAAACATATGATCTCTTTGTATACACTCACCTGGGCAATATTCGGTCAGGGAGTTTGTGTGCTGGAATAGCAACAGGTAACTTCTGCATTTGTCTTGCATAATCAAAAAGTCCTGGTAAATTATGGGAATAAAGCTGAGATGCTTTACCTGGGGAAAAAAGGCATATGTAAAATAAAGTTTCAAATACAAGAAGGAATATAATACCATTTCTCTAATATTTTAATAAAGTAACACTTTAAAATATAAAAGACTTACCAGATATTGATAGCAAGCAATTATTCATTACATATAACCAAGTACATCTTCGGGGAAAGAGCTGATAAGAAAATTGAATGGATTTTAAAAAGTGCTCTATACATAACATCTTAAAAATATATTTCATATTGAGAATGTAGATTATCAAATCAATAAGATAACTTCAGATTTTTTCAAAAAGATACAACCTATGACTTTTAACACCTTACATCTATAAGCAATTAATTTTTTTCTTAATCAATCAACAAGTACTTAAGTACCTGCTACATGCCAGGCATTGCCTTCCTTTTCTCTTTTCAGGGGCAATTTTGGAGCATCTGGTATTAAACAGTATGTTCTTCCCACTTACACTACCGTAGTTGTCCATGTGGTCTTCCTGGTTGTGCTTATTGATAACTGCCTCAATTCTTACGTCTTTGTGGGTATCTACAAGGAAGGTGGAACCCTCTATGGAAATGAAGTTTGGAAGATGGCAGGTGTGTTGGGGACAATCAGTCCCTCAAAGTGAAATAACAACTGTGTGCCAGACACCATGCTGGGCACCAGGGACTTAAGTACAATAAATGAAAAAATCTCCCTTTGCAGGGAACTTACACTATAATGTGGGAGACCACAAACACAGCATAAATATTAAGCTGATGAATACAAATATATACAAAAATACATAAAAGGTAACTGAGGGTGAGGAACTGGCACTTGGGGGCAACAGGAAAGGTTTCCTGCCAAAGATGGTGCCTGAGCGACATCTTAAAGGAAGAGGCGGACTCTGAGGTAGAGTGGAGGGAACACACTCCAGGTTTGGAGGATAGTCAGTCAATGCAAAGGAGTGATAGGAGACGTCAGGTCTGGAAACCAATCAGGAGGCTGCTGTAATAATCTAGGCAAGAGGTAATGAGGATCTGAAGTAAACTCGTAGTATACAAGTGGAAAGAAGTGGAATGATAATAAGATCTGTTCTGGACTCAAGCTGTCACAGAATTCCTTTCTTCTCTCTGGGTTTTTCTGAACATGGCTCTGCTGGCTTTCCTCCCATCTCTCTGATGGCTCCTTCTCTGCCCCCCTTGTTGGATCTTCCTCCAGAACATGCCCTGTAACAGCAGGTGTCCCTCAAGGTTCTCTCCTGGGCCCTCTTCTCTTCACCTTCTATACTATTTCACCTGGTGATCTCATCGGCTCCCATATTTATATTTAATTATTCTAACTATGCCGATGATTCTCTGATCTCCCCATCCTGCCCCTCTCTCTCCGCTGACTGAGAATCACACATCTCCAACTGCCTTTCAGATATCTCAAACGGGATGTCCAACAGGCTAAATCACTTTGTCCAAAAAACAGATGAATGGAATAGACCAGATAAAGAAATGACTGAACTGACTCGGTGCTTAATAAATCTGAGAACATAAATACATTGGGGAAGAACCTCTTACTTGACAAGAACTGTGGTAAAACTTGAGCAGACTGGCAGAAATTAGGTTTAGATCAATATCATATGATATATGGCATGGTAAGCTGAAAATAAATACATGACCTAGCTATTAAGAGAGGGAGAGAAAGAATGGAAGGGAAAAGGAACAAGGACTTAGTAGGTGCTTAGCATTGTGTTAAGCACTTGACAAATATTATTTCATTGAATTCTCCTAACAACCCTGGGAGAAGTAGGTGCCATTATGATCTCCATTTTACACTGGAGGAAACTGAGGAAGACAGGTTAAAGTGATTTGCCCAGAGTCAAACAGCTAGAAAATGTCTGAGGTCTGATAAGAACTCAGGTCTTCCTGCCTCTATTCTCTGTGCCACTGAAAGAGAGGAAAGGAAGGAGCTGGAGGAGGAAGCAATACGGAGGGGGAAACAAACCAGACTAGCTACCTTTGATCAATGCCTTAACAAAATAAAGAGATGACAGCAAAACATAGCATAGATCATTTTGATTATGAAACTGAAAAGCTTTTCATGAACAAAATCAGTTTAGGATAAGGGAAGTAGAGAAAAGAACATTAAATAACACTGATAAAGATATGTACTGTACAGATAAAAATATATAGGAACACTACCCATTCCTTCTCAAAAGAATTGCAAACTCTTAACTACCATATGAAGGCCTGCTCCAAAAAACTAATGAGAGAAATTCAACTCAAAAGAACTCTGAGGTATCATTTCATATATAGGAAACTGCTAAAGATGATAAAAGGTAGAAAACAGTCAATGCTGGAAGAGTTGTAGAAAGAAACACATTAAAATGCTGCTGCTGAAACTATGAACTGACCTAACAATCCTGGAAAGCAGTTCAAATTATACTAAAAAAAAAAAAAAACACACCTAACTCAGTGCACGGCCTGTGACCCACTGCTAAGCATAAAGAGGAGGTCTAAGAAAGAAAGAAAAGCCCCAAATAAAACACACTATTTTAAGCATCGCACTTTGTAGTGGCAAAGAATCAGCAGCACTGATTAGGGAATGGCCAAACAGACTGTAGCATGGGAAATACAGTGCACTATCTCCATGCAAGAAGAAACATTAAATATGATGAACACAGTCAGACTTACACATCCTCATTCCAAGTTAAAGTAACAAGAAGAACCATGGAAACAATAAATACGATGACTATAGTCATGTAAATCAAAAGAACCATAAAGTTACTGAATGCTGTGTAATTATAATGACCATGTTTCGACCCAGAGAAGAGATGAGAAAACTGACCTCCCTTCTTTGCAGAACAAGGGAACTATGGGTGTGAGGCTCAACAAACACACTAACTTTGCTAAACTGTCCTTCCCCCACTTTTTTATTCTTTGTTTAAGTGACAGCTCTGTGTACAGCAGAAGGGAGAGATAAACCAAGAAATGAAAGTGATTTAAAAATAGAAGACATCAATAAGATTAAAAAAAACCCAATAGTCATAAAAACTAGTGTTCAGAGTATAACAACTTAACTAGTTAGCTAAAATATTGAGTAGTACTTGCTCTTACTAACTCCCTAAAACATAAATTAGTAACTTTAGTAATGGAAGAAAAACATGATAAACAATTCTATCAGATGAGTAGGGAAACAGCAGAGAAGTATTTATGATGTTTCCTCAGTCTAACTGATTTACCTGAGTCCTTGTTACCTCGTTCCTCCTCCTCCCTTTCTCAGAAAACTCTCCACTGATCCAGTCCTACTCTGATGCCTCCTCATGGTAAGGAGGTGATTCTGTGGTCCTTGAAGGGTAAACCAATGGGGCTGAAATGCTGACATGTCCTATCAAACTATGGACAGAATGAAAACTCCTTGATGGTAAAGGCTGTTTTATTTTCCTCTCTGAGTCTCCAGCACCTAACAATTCTTGACACACAGTAGGTGCTAGATAAATGCTTTTTTCAAGTGAGGTAAAACAAAATGACTAACCTGTTCCATTGATGTCTCATGTAGCTCATTAAGGTTTAAGGTATATATCCCTTCCTCAGCACCAAATATCAAATACTGATCTGTAATAAGATAAAAAAACAAAAATAATCTGCTAGAGATCAATTTATATAAATATAAAGCTCTTTTTAAAAGACAGCTACAGGCTAAAAACAAAACAGAAACAAGCCAACACTAATTTGTTTCTCTTACTTTTTGTTCAAAGTATTAGAAGTATTATTAGCTAGCAGTGATTTACTTTCAGTAAATCCACTATTTTATTTTAACCCAAACTAGACATTACAAAACTCTAGTTTGGCAAGACCACTGATAGTAATGCTCCAAATGCAATGTTTTATAAGAAAAAAAAAACTGTCCAAATCAGATAGCTTCATTTTCTAAGCACCAATGCTATTCCTACACAGATGTATTTAACACTTATGACAGGTTTAAAAAAATCCTGAATAAAATGAGTAAATAAAAATTTTCCATTAAGTTCCATTATGATGCCTCAAAAATAATGTGGAGATATTCAATCAGCAAAAATCCACATTCTCTCCCTCCTACTGTACCCTTCCAACCCCATCAAACTGAGAAAGAAAAACAAAACAATTGTTACAAACCCATTTACTAAGGCAAAACAAATTGTTGCATTAGCCAAGTTAAAAACAAACAAACAAACAAACAAACAAGTTTTATTCTGTACTCTCAGTCCTTCTCTCTTATCAGGAGGTTGGTGGTATTGCTTCAATTATAAGTCCTCTGGAATCATGTTTGTTCATTATGTTCAGCACTCCTAAGTATTTCACAGTTGTTTGCCTTTACAATATTGTTATCGTTGCATAAATTGTTCAGTTTCTGCTTTCCTCATTCCACAATTAGTCCATATAAATCTTTTCAGGTTTCTCTGCAACTGTGCCCTTCATTATTTAGTATAGCCCAATAGTATTCCATCACACTTATAGAGCATAATTTGTTCAGTAATTCCTCCAACTGATAGCCATTCCCACTAATTTCCTTTTTTTTTTAAACATGTGTACTTTTATTTGAACTGGTTTTAAGTCATTATTATACAGGTTAAGTACTTTCCAAAATCGGTTCTATGGCTGACAATTAAAAAAAAAAAAGGAACAAGTATTAAGGAAGAAGATATCTATCTATCTATCTATCTATCTATCTATCTATCTATCTATCTATCTATCTATCTATCTATCTACATATCTATATATCTATATATATATCTATATATATATATATGGAAGGATTACATAATTTACTTGAAAGCAATACTACTGTCTCCCTCCATCCTCTCCCAACCTATATCTGGATTGATGTTAAGCTCCTCTGCGTAGAACAGGACGGCCTCCATACAGGCTACTTAAGTAACTCTCTGAAACAATGTATTTGGAATGACTATTAACAAAATGTATGTCAGAGTCCTGAAAATATACTGTAGAACTCTGGGATGTTTGCCTCCAACTTAGACCGCTTCATCATCTTCACCATTTCAGTTTTAAAATTCTAAGTCAAATTCCCCAAAACAAACAAAACCCCTACCAAATACAGCCATGCCAATCATCACGTCACACTCTTTGACAAAAACAAAACAAAACAAAACACACAGTCCACGTAGAAGCATTTCCAGTGCACAATGGAGGGCCCAGATTCATCATATTCCTGCCTGCTGATTCGTATCTTTCTCCCAAAATGGTTTGATCCAGGGAAAAGTCTCATGGCTGGTCCTCTGGTCTGAGTTCCACAAGTTCTACAGCTACTAGAAGCAGTCACTATTAGCCAGCTGGAAATCTCTGCTGACTGAGAATGAGAGAACTACAGGTTTCCCTTTGATCTTAACATTCTGGCCCTGATTATTCCTCCCTTCAGACCGGGATAGGAGTTGGAAATGAGATCCTGATACACTCCTGTAAGGATAAACTGAATTTTACCAATTCTGACATCTATGCCATAAATTAAAGTGAAAGGCAAAATCTTGTTGCAGATAAATTAAAAAGGTAGCTCATAGATTCTTAGTGGAGAAGAAAATAAATGGAGGATGGAGGAGAGCAGATTTTATTGTATGGCTAGGTCATGATTAATTCAATTTCAAATACAGTGTGATCAATTTAAAGAGAACTGTGAAATGATATCGGGCCACATTTAATGCAAGCCAAAGTTCAGTTAATGTGATGCACTGAAAGCTAGTTGAAGATTTTAACACAATGTAATGTCATTGGTCCATAGTTGCCTATCATCACATGTGGATGTGACATTTTGCTGCATATCACATTACCAACCATTGTGTTATTTTTTTTTAACAAAATGGATAAAAGAATGCTTCAGATATAAACAGTAACAGCACAAAAAAGACATTTATTACTGCATTAGGTCAAAGATATGACATACTTGAATGGTATTAAGACGGTTATAGTAACTCGGAAATAGGATGAAAAACTGGACGACTGAATCATCAGTATGGAATATTATAAAACATACAGGCAAAATAAAAAGGGGAAGTTGCATCAGCTTTTTGTGGTTTTCAAACAACTACAGAGAACAGAAGTATTATAGTGACAGAAATGGAGTATCTTTAGCCATATGGATTGAAAGCTGCTGTAAAAAAAATGCTTTCCTCTTAGCAGAACAGCCATTCAGATAAAAGTTTCAAGTTTATTTGAAGTAGTGAAAAAATAGAAATGAAGTGGACACTGAAGATACATTTGTTGTAAGAGTTGGTTTGATAGCTTTAAAAATCAAGTTCAGTTGCTTAATATTAAAATTATCAGACAAGTGGCCATTGCAGATGAGGCTGCAATAGCTAAATATTCTGAGGTTTTGAAGAAAATAATCAAAGAAAGTAGATCAACAAATTTTTCATGTGGATGAAAAAAGCTTATTCTGGAAAAGGATACCTTTCACAACTATTTTTAAGAAAGAAAAATTCTTAGTTTTTTAAGACCGTCTAATACTTTTACTGGGAGGTAATGCAGGAAGCTATTCTAAATTAAAACCAAGGATTACTGATGGCTCTCCAAACTCCCTGTGCACTGAGAGGCTACAGCTGCTTACTGCTTCCGGTTCTTTAGCAGTCACATAAGAAAGCATTAGTGACTAAAGCTGTTGTGGAAGACTACTTTTCAAGTTATTTTAGACCAGATGTTGAAAGACTTTGCAAGAACAACACGATCCTATTCAAAACCCCAAGTTACCCCGCTCTACTTAGTATACTGTGTGACAATCATGAACACACACACATTCACCAAGATAAAGAAGAAACTCTCTGTATCTACCAGCACAGGTAGGAAGATTTAAAGAAAGGGAAGACAATTTGGTCTCTGATGCTAAAATATTTTAAATAATAATGTTTTCATGATATCATCAGTATAGGTCTATCTTTACACATGATATTCAGTAATTTCTGTTATCTTTCAATTGTTAAAATTTTGCTTTTTATAACTATTTTATTACTTTGCAATAAGCTTGAATAACAAATACATTTTTGTGGAGCCAAGACTATTGATTAGAAGCAACCCAGTTGAATTCTATCAATGTTCCCCTCTAAAAACTGTAAAATGATGCCTCAAATCAAATTCTGGATGAGCAGACCCAACAAAAGGTTAGGGTGAGTCACTATTTTAGCCTACGAAAAAATGGCTGTTCTGCTAAGAGGAGATTGGCTGGAGAAGTCTGTGACACTGGAGTGGAAGACTATCTGGAACCTACATACGATGGCCGAAAAAGTGGCCACAGCAGCTTTGGCAAAGGACGTGGGACAACTGATCAGAAAAGACTTTACTGGGGACCCTTCGCTGGCACAGGGTAGAGCAACTCTGTTGTCCATATGCAGTTCTGGGTCACAGTTCCAGGGTAGAGAAGAGTCCTGGCATTGGTCACAAGGGAGCAGTGGCCCTTCCTACATAAAGACCAGAGCGTAGACAAGGAGAGCAATGACCATATCTTTTCCAGGATCACACTTTCCTGGAAGCACTGAAAAGTTGCAGACTCTCCAGAATCAGATCTAAAAACAGCAGCACAAAAATGCCTGAAGCTTGGGATACTGCCTCCCCATCCCCAGCTGAACAGAGCCCAACTTTAACATAAAGTTCAAACTGAAGAAAAAGGCTGGGAAAATGAGCAAACAACAAAAAAAGAACTGACTGCAGAGAGCTACTATGGTGGTAGGGAAGACCAAGACATAAACGCAGGAGACATCAATGTAAAACAGCTACAAATAAAGCCTCAAGGGGCGGTGGAGCCAAGATGGCGGTGTAGAAGCAGCAAGGTCCCACAGCTCCCACACTGCCACCCTAACCACCCATAAAATATGAGCCCAGACAAAGTCTAGGACTCTCAAGATTCACAAAAATACAGAAAACACATCTCTTGCTGAAGACAGCTCAGCAGCAGGGGCTCATTGCAGCAGCCGGGAGTGGAGGCTGGCCCAGACTGAAGCCGAGACCACAGCCAGTCCCGGGGCGGAGGGAAGGAGCCGGGCTGAGCTGAGCTGAGCCACACTGCACCCAGTCTGCAGAGCAGAGGATCTACAGCCTCCAGCACCTCCACATCTGCCAACATGTGAGGAACGGGACGAGAGAGGGGGACGGGAGAGGGGCAGCTTGCACTGGAGCAGAGACCGCCCCAGCCCAAAACCGCAGCCGTAGCCAGGAAGAGCTGAGCCTCCTAAGCCGCAGCTTGAAACTACTTCGGAGAAGATCTAAAGCACCTGCCTGAGAGGATCTTAAAATCCCGCAAACCAGGGTCAGAGACGGTTAGTGAAAGTGAAACTTTGAAAATTAATTTGGGGGAGGAAAAGCAGTGTAACCAATCTGCCACCAGGGCAAGGAAGCAGTGGGGGAAGGGAACTGCTGGAACCGGCAGCGGCACCCACCAGGCTGCTTCAGAGCCCCTGGCCTGCGGACTCTGCAGGGGGGCTGAATCGATTGATCAGGGCCAAGTGCTCTTATGTTGAGCGGCCTGGATCCAGATCGTGGTCTTGGGTGGTGGTCCTGGGGTGCGCTTTCAGCAAGCCAAATCTGGGGGGACTTGCAACACCCCCCTAATAGCTCCGGCAGCTGGGAAAACCCCAGTGATTTGGAACAGAGATTTCCC
>CM053595.1:257676904-257696155 GCA_028646575.1 Pseudocheirus occidentalis | reverse complement strand
CTTATATAATGAAAAGAACAATGAAATATTTATTTGTATCTAAGTAAAAAAAATAAAACAACTCTTATTGCTACCTTGAAATTCTTTAAGATAATAATTAATTTAAATAGTATTTCAAGGATTTATAATCTCATTGGTACAGATATTTCCTCCATAATGCGCAACACAAGCCCTATGCATTAGTTGACAGGCCTTCTGAGTTCTATGGCTAAAAACAACTGACTGCCTTGATGGAATACCTTCTAACAACATGTGGGCCAGGACAGATGTACAAAAATAATCTGGTAGTGGTAATCAGATAACAATTTGCTAATGAATGACCACTTTTGGCTATATAAAGAGTAAAGATAAATTAGCATACACAAAGCATGGGAAAATGTTATTGACCTAGAATTTACCTAACCCAGGAAGAAAAGTTCAAGATGACCCATTTAAAGGGGCAGGAAGTAATAACTTCAGTGGTTCATTTGATAATTTCTACAACTAGTAAGACATGTAAAAGTGAGATAGTTAATTTAAAAAAGAATTAGGACAGAAAAGAAAGATGCCTGAAATGAATAATGGAAACAGAAAGGTAGCTAATACAATGGTAGAAATCTTCCAGAATTAAGTGAAGTCTACACGTACTATGGTAAAAAGGTCTAAAAATATGAAACAATTATTTTAGCAAAAACATTCCAAAAGTAAAGGAAAACAGATATAGTAAGGCTAAAAAATGTTTACTATAATATGTGAGATAAGTAGGACTTGAATAAGGATGTCCAAAAGATAAACACGCATTTTGACAGAGAAAAAAGTCTTAAGATTTGCTATAAGAGACTAATAAAAAACAACTTGAATCACAGACTGTTATGAGTTAACCTAATGGTTGAATTAAGTCACAATGAAACACTGAATTTTTAACAATGTTAGAAAATTGTGTGAATCAAAAGATGATCTAATGAAGTAGTACTGGACTACTAGAGTGTGGTGAGGATTTTCTATTTCTACTTTTAAAAATGAAATTTAGCAGCCTGTTTTATAAGATGTAAAATTTCAGAACATTCTGTGAAATTCCAAAATTAGCTTTTCCTGAATAAGAAGGCATAAAAGATTGATTACCTTATATTAATTTTATAACAACTTAGTCCAAATAATACCATACTTAAATTTGGCATTATTCAATGATTTAGGAGAATAAACTTTCATGTGCCATGTCTTTCATATGGAAGGCATTCAATGTTGATTAATGCTGATTATCTATTGTAATAATAGGTAAATATCAAAAGATAAATTTGGGAAAAGGTATTACCAGGTAAGGGTGATATGCAATATATCTTTTCAATTTAATGATGGATAAAAGGACTTAAGCAGGATGCTTTCTTTCTTAATTTCTGAGAATAATGTGAAGTATAAGTAATAACTGTTCTTTAAAAATTTAACAGAATTCTTAAAAATTCTACAAAGTTTGAAAAAATTCTGATTTTTCCTTTAGTAGTTCCTTTAGAGCTATGTTTATTTGCTTTTCTGAGACTGAATTATTAAAGATCTCTATTTGGTCTTCTGATATTTTGGATATTTTATATTTTTGGAAGTAATTCTTTCTCTTGTGTTCTCAAATTTGTTAGCATATAAGTGTGTATAAATGATATATACAGTAGCCACAATGTAAATGGAAAAGAACTACACATTAAAAAATCAAAAGTAAATGTAATAAATGCACAGAGATTACACAGGATATGAATGAGTAAAGATATGAGAGGACACTCCCTATCCACCCCTTTGTGAAGGTGAAAGGTCCATAGGTGTATCCATTGCACATGCTTTCAGACTCTTTCAATGTATTGACTAGTTGTGCTGATTTTTTTTTTATCTTAAAAAAAAGAAGTACTCTTTTACAGTTTCCTAAACCTCAAAAGAATAAGTTTGGATTAGATAATTTTTACTATCCCTTCCTTTCTGAAATTCTATGAAATCACTAAAATTTGACAATTGGATCAAGTTTTAATTCTTTCACGATGCCAACCCTGCTTCTCTGGCCCACCCTCATCTTCCTTGAAAAGAGTTCATATGTTTCAGTTCTGTTTCCCCCACAGGACTCCGCAGGTCAAAGAGATATGCCATAGAATTCCTTACAGTATCTAGCACAGTTGAAGAATATGTTAAACTCAACTGAATTCATGAAAATTATCTTTTGGGTCCAAAAGACAAAAAGCACCCAAAAAAGGGGACCTTGGAATAAGATGACATTTTTTGCAGGTGGGTAGACAGAGGTAGAAGACCTTAAACTTAGTTTGATATCTGTTACCATATTCAGTCACATTCAACTTCTAATTATCTCCTTTAAATACTCAGATGCTCTGAGTACCAATGGTTTCGGGGATGACAAGTGTAGGATAATACAAAGTGCTGGCCTAAGAAAATTAAAGCGGGGCCCAATAGTTCTTCTTTTTAAAAAATATCCAGTGATTAATTTTTTAAAAACTAATTTTCTAAAAATGTATCGTTCTTTTAATTATGTAAAAAACACTCTGCAATAAAACAGTGAAGAGACATCCAAAAGAAAAATATATAACTGCTGCCTAATTAACTTCTGTGTTTGAGTACAAACAATAAATATTATGGCAAATGTTGAGAGTCTTCATAAAAACAGTAACAATATATCCAGAGAAAAAAAATTATTTCTGGTTCAGCAAAAATTAATAGTCTTTAATATGTGGTAGTTAGCTAATGCTAAACAAAATAAACTACTAAAAATAATTAACATGATGCAATCAGACAAAATGTAAGTGCTTTGTAAAGAAAATATAAGACAAAACCAACGCTGACAAAGAAAATCAGAAGATGAGAAATACCAGATTAGATCTTGCAGTGTAGTATATTTCTTCTGAACTGTCCAAAAAATCGTCACTGTCGGGCTGTTTAGCAGACAGAGACCAAGAAACCCAGGTTATTTACACTTAGAACAAAAGCCACAAATACACATAGGGAAAAATTCACAAGTGGGATAAGTCCTGCCAACATAATTTTGTTAAGGCAAATGCAAAGTAATATTATATTAAAGAGCTTCAGAAAAAGCATCTACAATAAACTTTGCATGAAAATATTAAAATCTTACTTTAGGGTTTGAATACACATAATGACAACTTAAGGGGGTAGGGAGAAGCAAAATGAACAAAAGCTGCCTTAACAAAACACAATTAGCATTTTTCAATTTCATTTCAATTTTCTCAATATTTCTACCTCTACTTATTCTTCCTAACTATCATAAATGAATTTTTCTTTAATCTTCCCTGGATTATGTACTGAATCAGACAATTTCCATGAGAAAGTTAAAGATTCCCTCTGTTGGTTTAAGAAAAAACCTGACCAAGTAGGTTTAAATATTAATAAGAAATTTGCCCCTTCAGTCTTTATAATTCCTTGATCCTCATATTTCTGTGACTACTATATAACAAGGAAAAAAATTAGCTAGATTTAAGCTAGATTTCCAAATTGGACACAAAGTTTTACTGGAGGTAATGGTTTTCAAAAGGAACTAAAATGTTAAAAAGTTGAAATTTCAACTCCTCCCATAATATAGCACAAATGATGTGAATTATTTTAAGTAATTTCCCTTTTAAGAATGTGTCTCACACATTACTAAATATCTTATGAAAGAAAACTTGAACTTTAAAGCTATTTTTTTTTCCGACAGGAACCTGTGATTTCATCTGTATAGGAAACTACTGTTAAAGAAACTCTTCAAAAATCAGCAACTGGCCTGCAATTAAGAACTGATTGGAGGCATTAAGGTTACGTGACTAGTTCATGGTCACAAAGCCAGTCCATCTGAGTAGAGACAAGAAAATAGGTCATTAAGTTTGGTTTACTTTAAGAACTAAAAGAAATTTAGTACTCTCATTATATTTTGTACTACATTAAAGTTTCATAAATTGGCCTTTGAAAATGTGTTCTTTACTGGGACAACATTCTAATTTAAACCCTTGGGAAGTTAGAAAAATATACCCTAATATACAACAAGAAAATCTAGTCACAAAAAACTGAAACATATAAACAGGAAAAAATAAATAAAAGGGTCAACTTAGAAAAAAGTTTAAACAAAGAATATTAAAATTACCATTAAAGTTATTCCACTAGTTTATTACTGATGTATGAGTCCAGATGACCTATAATAATTGATAATCTTATTAACAAATCTGACAATTTTTGAAAGTGCTTGCTTACCTTATACTTCCCAAATGCTTTAAATAAATATTAACAACACTTTTGGGGGGGGAGGGGATTGGTATGTTACAAAGATTAAACAAAAAACCCCATCATCAGAGTTAACAATCACAGCTTATATTATTTACCAGCTCATGATGTGGCTCTGTCTCCTTCCTTAAGGGTGGATCAAATTTTACTTGCCCAACTATCAAAAGGAAAAAAAAAAGCTTATTAAAAAAAAATCTTAAGAGCAATTGAACTGAAATGTTACTCAGTGACAAATGATGCTAAATTTCTGACACTGTACTAATGGCCTAATAGTAAAAAATAAAAATCAAGTAAAAACTTTCTTATAAAGAAAAAGAGAGATGCAAGAAGGAATGGGATAGGATATATATTAAAATTAACGTGTTTCTGTAGATCTTACAAAGTTCCTTTCCAACACTGACAATTTTTTTTTTTAAAATGACAGATGACAAAAGGACTCTTTAAAACCAGGATCTCTCATTTGCTGCTTCACCATAGCTCAGGCATTACCATTTTGGCAATCCAGTCAACATAATCACCCAGGACATCTTAACTCTGGCCTCAGGTAGGGCAAAGTGCAACTGTGCAGCATCAACTATTCAATTCAATTCAATCAACGTTTAAGTGCCTAAGAAGTATAGGACATTGTGCTTGGCACTGGGGATTCAAAGACAACCACAAAATAATCATGGCCCCTAGGGAGTTTACATTCCACTAATGAGATACAGCATATACAGAGAGTACATCGAGTACCGAGTAATTTCAAAAAGGAGTAGTATATACTAGAAAGAAAACCAGCTCTGGAGTCCGAGGACATGGGTTCAAATTCGACTTTCAATTCTTATGACAGGAGTAGTAAGGTTCAGCCACTAAAATTCAATACCTTACCATGTCACTTCCATTCAATAAACTCCAGTGGCTCTTTAACACCTCTGGAAGCAACCACAAAATGCTCTGTCTGACATTCAAAGCCCTTCATAAGTTAGCCCCCTCCTATTTTTCTCATACCTTACTCCTCCTCGATACATGTACTCTTTGATACAATGACCTGCCTCCTGGATGTTATACAAACAATGCACTTGATCCTTTGCATTTTTTCTGGTTGTCACCTGTGCCTGGAATGCTCTCCATCCTCACCTTTTCCTACTGATTTCTTTGGCCTCCGCTAAGTACCAACTAAAATCTCACCTTTTACTAGAAACTTTCCCCAATCCCTCTTAAATCTAGTGTATTCTGTCTTAAAATTACTTCCTATTTATCCTGAATGTAGCAGCTTGCTTTGTATGCCCTCTCTCCCATTAGAATATAAGTCCCCTGAGGAAGCCTCCTGCCTTTTTGCCTTTCTGTGTAATTCAAGTGCTCAGCACAGTGCCTGGCACACAGCAGGCATTTAATAAATATTTGACTGAGTGATCTTAAATATGTCACGTAACCTACCAGGTCCTCAGTTTCCTCATCTGTAAAATGAGAAGGTTAGATTAGATAGGCTTTCAAGTCCCTTCCATCTCTACATCTGTGATCCAGAGATGATCATCCACAGAATGGGGATAAGTGTGGGGATCAAGAATGGCTTCCTATAGTAGTAGCACCCTGGTTGTACTTCAAAGGAATCTATCAATTCTAGAAGATAAAAGGTGAGAAGGGGGTTACATTCCAGACATGGGGAACAATCTGTGCAAAGACATGGAGTGGACAAGATAGTCTACTGATAGGTTAAATGGTTCACCTGCTATCACACTGTGCGTATGTATCAGGGGAAGACCTGAACTCAGGTCTCCTTGACTCCACTGCAGCCCCTCAGATACTATAATGCAAGGTCTCTCATTTCTGTAGCCAGACCAAGTATTAGCATTTCAACTTTAGAAATGAGGAAGCAGAGACTCAGAGAAGTGATTTATATGAGGCCATGTATGACAAGGAAAAAGTCAGGCCTCCTTCCAAGCCCAGTGCTCTTTCCAGTAAATCAGAGGAACTTTCAAAGTTTTCCTCACTGGTCCCCCTCCCACCCAAGATATGAATACTATCTGAGATATTGACAGGATGCTAAACCTGAAATGTTGACTTTTCAGTTGGTAATGTGTAATGGAACCCAGAAAAAATAGTGGAGAAACAGTAGAAGTACATATTTAAACATAGAAATCTGAGTCATCTACATTGGGATAATAATTAAATTCATGGGAATTGATGAAGTCAATAAGAAAGAATGTTGCTAGAAACAAATGAGATAAACATGTAAAGTGCTTTGCAAACCTTAGAACGCTATTTAAACCTAGGTGTTACTATCATTGTTCTACAGATAGGAGGGTGCTAAGAGATAGAAGATTTTTGAGAAAAGAGAACTAATTTAATTTTGAACATGTTGAATACAAGGTGCTAGTTTGACAACCCCATGGAGAAATTTCTATTAAATAACCTAACTGAATGTTTCAATACTCCTTTAAAACATTCAAGACTTTGGAATAGAAGTGGGGACATAAGCAAAAAACATCAGAGACAAAATTAAACATTTCATTAAGACCCGACTGGTTACAAGGCAAAATTAAGACACTGGGTATTTGGAGGGAAAAAAAAATCCCTTCTTTCATATTCTTCCAATACATTATTCAGGGATCTTTTGTAGGCATAGGTATTCCTACTACCGACACAAAAAACTATCCTTCTATAATTAAGTACTTGTTCAGAGATGCTATTACCAAAAATTTTATCACCATATAGTCAACTAGGTAATGAGTTTACTGAGCTTGTTTGAGTCTAGGAAGGTTGATTCTCATAAGACAGATGTTCTCTTCTCCTTTTATACTAATTCACTTGGTAATTTCATCACCTCTCATAGATTTAATTATTATTTCTTTTTTGATGATTTTCAAATCTGCCTATCCTACCCTAAATCTCTCTGCTGACTTCCCACCTCATATCACCAACTGCCTTTTAGATATCTTGAACTGGATGTGCAGTAGACATCTTAAATTAAACATATCCAAAACCAAACTCACTCTCTTTTCCCCAAATCCTCCCCTCATCCTACCTTCCCTATTATTTAGAGGGCAATACCATTTTCCTGGGCCCTCAGGATTGGAACCTAGGTACCAATTCTTACCCTCCATACCCATACTGTTGATTTTACCTTTGCAATCTATCTCGACTATGACACTGCTACCACTCTGGCGCAGATGCTTATCATCTCATGCCTGGACTACTGCAATAGCCTGCTAATGTGTCTGCCTGCCTCAAGTCTCTCTCCACTCCAATCTAGCCTCCATAAAGTCACCAAAGTGATTCTCCTAAAGTGCTGGTCCAAATTCATTATGCCCCAAATCAATAAACTTTAATGGCTCCCTATCACCTCCAGGATTAAATTCAAAATCCTGTTTGACATTCAAAGCCTTTCATAAACTAGCCCCCTCCTTTTGCAGTCCTTTCATACCTTATACTTTATTCCAACAAATACTCTTCTATCCAGTGGCAATGGTCTTCCTGCTGTTTAACCAGCAAGATATTCAAGACACTCCATCTCGGGGCCTCAGGCATTTTCTCCAGCTGTCCTCCATGCCTGAGATGCTTTCCCTCGTCATCTCTGCCTACTGGCTTCCTTAAAATCTCATCTTCTATAGAATCCCCTCTTAATTCTAGTGCCTTCCGTCTTTTAATTATTTCCTATTCACACCATATATAGCTTGTTTGTACGTACCTGTTTGCTTGTTGCCTCCTCCCATTAGACCATGAGCTCCTTAAGTGCAGGGACTGTCTTTTGCCTCTTTTCTCTATCCTCAGCCCAAAGTACAGTGCCCGGCACACTGAAGGTACTTAATGAACGTCTACTGACTGGCTGACTCTAGCTCATTCTCTATTTTTCCTACTTTGTGGTACATTTTTCCCTTTCTCTATCCTACTCTACAGAAAGGTATTTATGGCACAGTGGAACCTGTTTGAGAGTCAGAAGCCGGCCACCACAATACATACTGGTCATGTGATCCTGCACAACTATTTGAGACTAACTATTACACAACAGCTGCTCATACACATTGAGAGAAGTAGTTTCCTCTCACCAGGGAATTATACATAATATAAAACATGTATCTATGTACAGATACATATATAATAAAGAAATAGTTCTTTGCAAAAGATCTCTAGTCAAATTAGGGGAAAACATTAAGCATTAAGGATTATTCAGAGTGAAGGGGGTTCTTTAGGAATGCAAAAGTACGATTAAATGCATCTGTGATAAGAACAACAAAACAATCAAACTCATTTCTAAGAACTTAAAAGAAAACAGGCTTTGTTCAGAAAAAGTTTCCACTTGATCAGGCTGCGCTTCTCTTTTTGATATGATACCAGAGTCAACAGATCTGATGATGTTCAGGTTTTTTTTTCTTTTTCTGAGCTGAGAGGCTGGCACGACTGGGGAGGGAGGGATGGGAGAAGAGATAAGGGCTGGAAATCCAATAACTTCACTTGATTACATGATCACTTGATTTCCAATACTGCCCACACCTAGTACAGGAGCTACTGTGCAAACATTTACTAAGATGGGCCATACATATGTATAAGAGAACCAGGCTAAGTGACTAGAGGAGAAAGTTTAGATGAGCTACAACAGTTTCTGCCATTAAGAAACTTAAAAGGACAAAACGAAAATATAGATACAGTAACTATATGGTATGAGATCAATAACCAGGGGTACAAAACAAATTGTTACAGTGAGGTAGAAAGAGACCAGAAAATTGTTCTTTGGAGGCAGAAAAGACATTACAGGAGGGAAGGATCTGAGAAGCCTCAATTAAAGACAAGGCAGTTGAGATGTAAATTTGGCTTTGAGTGATGCATAAAAAGGAAGAGAGGGAGGGAGGCCATCTTGGAAAGGGGAGATGAAAGGCAAGTGCGGCAAAAGATCTATATGCTCTGTGTTAGCCGAGAGGCAAAGAGTGGTCATGGATTTTATCAGGACTCAGCAAACGACTGGATTTGAGGCTGAGGTGAGAAAAATTGTAAATGACTGAGCCTGTGGGCCTCTCCTCATGTTTTACTTAAGAGTTTCTTTCAAAACTCAACTCAGATGTCACTTTCTCCAAGAGCCTTTTCCTGATTCTCTCAATTGTCAAGTGCCTCTTCTACTCCTTTCCCCATCATCTTCTATTTATGGGTGTGTGTGTGTGTGTGTGTGTGTGTGTGTGTGTGTGTGTGTGTGTGTGTGTGTGTGTGTGTGTGTGTAAGTACTTTTGAAGGTAGGGCCGCTTTTCTTTCTTTGCCTTTTTGGAGGGGGGAAAGGCAGGGCAATTGGGGTCAAGTGACTTGCCCAAGGTAACACAGCTAGTACGTGTTAAATGTCTGAGGCCGGATTTGAACTCAGGTCCTTCTAACTCCAGGGCCTGACTGTATTCACTGTGCCACCTAGCCGCCCCCAGTTAAATATTTCTTCCAGGAGAATCTGTGATATTCTGGAACTTGATGTAATCCATAGGATACCACCAGCAATCCTGAGTATCCTACAGGAACTATCAACCAGAAGGAATCCCTGTTTGACCAGGAGCCTGCAGTGGACAGCCACCAGTGCAGAAAGGAATACTTTAGGCAAGTATGCATTGCCCTAGAGGCCTCATGCTTTACCTTAATATTTATTACCAGAGGGCAATTGGCTAGGGTTGTTTCCATTAAATCTTTAATAAAAGGGAGATGACTTTTTCTCAGCTCTGCACTTAAGTCAACAAGATGAGAGTGCAATTTGATTTTTAGAGTCTTATCAGGTATTTTATAGAATTTCTCTACCACTTTTTATCTTAAACAATTGATGTTGCATAGGATGTAATCATTTCCATGGTGGTCTCCTTGCAAATACTTACCATTCATATTGCAATGACCAAATAACTTCATGAAATAATGGTTCTTGTCACTTTTGGACAACAAAACCTATACTGCCATCTCCTTTCTTTGTCTCTCCAAGAAGTACTTGTGGGCTATCCTTCTAGCATGGTAGAATCTGTTGGATCTTAAATTCTGCTGGAATAGCCTTTAAGAACTCCGTGATGTGATGAGTTAATAGATTAGGACATTAAGATTATCTGTTATGCATATAACACTAACTGAATGCTCTTCAGCAAAAAGCACAAAATTCTAAGTATAGCAAGGAAAGAATGACCAGGAAGAAATCTGTTTTCTGCCAAGGGCATAACTACAACATCTTTTTAAAGGATAGGACTGGCCCAAAATCTATGATCAATCAATAAATGTTTACTGAACAACTATCATGTGCCAGGGCCTGTGCTAAGTGTTGGGATCCTATGAACTATGTCAGAGTCTAAAACGCAGTGTGACCCTGGTCCAGTCCCATAACCCCTCAGTGCTCTGAACAACTCTTGTGGACACTGAATTGCCTTCCTACCTTGGCAGCTCCACAGATCCAGAATTTGAAGGGATCTTAGGCAATCTGAACTAAATTCCTCATTGTAGTGAGGGGGAAGTTAAGGTTGAGGGAGGAGAAACAACTGATCCTAAGGCAATACAGTTTAAGTGGCAGAACTAGTATTTAGATTCAGGTGCAGCAACTTCCAGTTCAATGCTACCTCTATGGCAGGTTGTACTGTTAAGAGTAAAGGTTAAGAAACAAAGAAACTTGGATTTTAAATTCAATTCTGTCTTTGATTTATCAGGAAATCTCTAAATCTTTTCAAGTCTCAGTTTTCTAACAAATAGGGACAAAAATAGCAATAAGATTATTAGAATTAAACAGAATAATAAATGAGGAATTGCTTTGAAAAGTTAATAGGTCAGTCAGTTAATCAACATGTATTAAGCACCTACTATGTGCTAGGTACTGTGCCAAATTTTGGGGAAAAAAAGGCAGAAGAAAATCTCCACTCTCAAGGAGCTCAGACTAATTGGGGTGGGGGTGGGGAGCAGCAGGAACAAGTAAATTTTAAGTGCCTACAACTGTGTTAAGGACTTTAATTATCACAAATATTATCTCATTCGAGATAATTGCAGAGAAGACATGCAAAAAATGCTGTACAAACAAGCTCTATGCTAGATAAATAGGAAAAATAAACAACAAAGGGAAGGTGCTAGCCCTCAGAGGGGTCAGGAAAGGCTTCCTGTGGAAGGTGAGATTTTAGCTGGGGCCTAAAGGAAGCCAGGAAGCAGATATGAGGCAGGAGAAAATTAAAGACAGGGGAACAGTCAGAGAAAATGCCCAGAGTTAAAAGACAGAATGCCTGATGCCTGGTGCCTGGAACAGTGAAGAGGCAGACAGTGTCACTGGATCACAGGGACCACGCGGGTATAAAGTTTAAGAAAAGTGCAGTGACTCCCTATAACTTTTAACTCTGATCTTGGAAGTTTACTTGGCACTTCACTGAGGAGAAAGGTGATATGGCCAGACCTGAGTTTCATGAATATCATTTCTGAGTGGAGGAAGGACTGGTGCAGAGAGAGACGTGAGGCAGGCAGACCCACTAGCTGGCTATTACAATAGTGCAGGCCTGAGGAGATGGGGGCCTGCATCAGGATGACAGTGGTGTCAGAGAAGATAAGAAGGTATATTTGAGAGATGCTGCAAAGCGAAACAGGCCTTGGAAATAGATTAGATATAGAAGCAGAGGGAAGAGAAGTCTATACAAATAAGAAGTACAAGAACAACAATTACTAACACTATGGCTGCTGCTGAAAGGTATCACTGTCAAAGGATGATTTCAAGTAGTGCTATGGAAAGATATCAGTGGTAGATGCTGCCACATACTCTAAACGCTTTTTACTCCCTCAATCCCCTGCCAAAAACAAAACAAAACAAAACACAACACAGTACCCAGGAAGGCTATAACATTTTAAAAGTTTTACTTAAATCATTTAGAATATAAACTCCTCGAGTATAATACCTGTCAATGATTTTATCTTTGTATCTTGGATGTCTTTATTATAATTACTGCTTAACATGTGTGGAAATAAATTAAATGAACTTAAATACCAGTATTTTAAAAAATGCTAAACCCTAAGTGGGAAAAAAAAATTATACTAAAGTAGCATCAGCTTCTCCAAGCTCCAGCCCTGGTGCTGCTAACATGGCTAAATTAACCAAGAAGGTTGGAATTGTTGGTAAATATGGAACACGTTATGGTGCATCCCTCAGAAAAATGATGAAGAAAACTGAAACTAGCCAGCACGCCAAATATACCTGCTCCTTCTGTGGCAAGACTAAAATGAAGAGACGGGCTGTGGGTATCTGGCATTGTGGATCCTGTATGAAAACAGTTGCTGGTGGTACATGGACCTACAATACCACCTCTGAAGTCACAGTCAGATCTGCCATCAGAAGACTGAAGGAATTGAAAGACCAGTAAAATCATCTTACCAAATATCTGTAGCCCATAGTCCAACAATAAATGGGTTAATTTATGGAATTAAAAAAAAAGTAGGATCAGTTGTATAATATATGCTTACAGTTTATCTCAGAGCGTGTCTTTTCTTCTCTCACGTTTCTACTTGTTGAATGAATTCTGTGAGGCACAACAACCAGAGGCTAGGAAAGAGAAAAAAATGAACAAAAAGCGGAGCTTTGGATAATAAGAGATATAGACTAGTCCATGCATTTTCTTATATTTGGAATAAATTCTTCATTCTAAGTGAAAATACAAATAAAATAATAAAGCACTTTTTAGACTGTTAAAAAAAGCAGACTAATTAGTGTAACTAGAAATACAAAAATCACAACTCATAATACTTACGTGGCCTAAATTATCACTTACTCTGAAGTAGAAAGTGATATTTTTAAGGTTTCTAAAAATCAATATTAAAACAGATGCCATAAAATATGTTGCATATATGTATACACATACACACACACATTCTTAAAAACTATAAGACATTAAATATTTCCTATAAAGAACATGAAGAACTAAATACTCATTTAGGGATGTTAGCATTGAATTCAGGAAGATACTCATTTAAAAAATTTTTTTCTGAGAACAGGCTACAATGTAAGAACTGTAGTTGGAATGTCATATAATGGAGAATAATAAATCATGCAATTTTTATAGCACAGAATTTACAAAGAACTTTATCTACATTATTTCATTTAATCTTTAAGGAAACCCTGTGAGACTGGTAGAATCTATGTGATTATTTCCATTTTAAAGATGTAGAAATTTAGGTCCAATGGGGCAAAAGTAACAAAGTCAGTAAGTACTAGAGCTAGGATTTGAACCCAGGTCTTCTGATTCTAAAGCCAGCATCATAACTCCAAGAGGTAATTATACCATTTTCTACCCAGTGTACTGCCACTCATTCTCTCCTTTATTATCCACACTAGAATTCCTATCATATTAGTTTTCAATAATCATAACAACCTCCTGCTTAAGAACGTTCAATGGCTCCCCATTGCCTAAGGGAGTAAAGAGCAAGCTCCTTCCCAAACATGTTCCAATCTGGCTTTTCTTCTTTTCCTCATAAATTGTGGAATCCTGCTAAAGTATTCTGTTTACATCTACTGAACTCATACCATTCTTCCTACTTCTGCACATTTGCTTACATCATTCTCTACACCTTGAATTCAACTCCACATTCTCATTCCTCCTATATATTCTAGGTAAAATCCTCAACACCCACCAAGCCTCATATCAGAATGTCATCTCTCCCACAAAACTTCTTTCACTCATCCCTCTCCCTGCTCTCCCACTCAGATCTCTTACTGAATTTCTTTGTATTTATGCTATTTCAAACAAAAGCAAGCAAACACTGGTTAAGGGTCTACCATGTGCCTGACAGTATAGTGAGAGTGGTGATACAAGCACAAGGAAGAGACAGGCTCTGCCCTTAAGGACTCTACATTTACTGGATGGATATAGGACGGATGTTAAATAAGTAAAGGATACATACAAAATGAATGGTAGTTTGGCTTTTTTTGGCTGGGCCGACAAGAGTAATCAGTATGGGCCTCTAGAAGAGAGTGCACTTGAGTATGCTTTGAAAGGAGCTAGGCAGGTAGAGGTGAGCAGGAAGATCATTTCAGGTAAAGGACGACACCTGTACACAGGAAGAGGCTGGAGACAGAATGCCACGGACAAGGAGTATCATGTAAGCTGGTTTGGCTAGAAACTCTTGAATGATAACATTTATGTACATTTATCATCTTCTACAATAAGATCTCTAACATCCCTTCCAGCTCGAAATCTATGATCCTATGATCCCATGAAATTCACAAGGAACAGACAATTGCTCCAGTTTAAGGTGGACTTCCCAATGACTACAGAATAAAAGGAGGACAATTTATCGAAGAGGATGCAGAACCTGCAACTGACCACATGGGGAAAAAAGTTCAACCTCCTGAGGAATTTAAGAAATGAAACTTTAAGTAACTCAAGTAGCACTTACAACCACCAAACACAACTGGCAATGGCAGTGGCCTCACCCGTAGGAAAGAAAACCCAACACATGCTTCCCAGGGTTGTAAGGATCAAATGAGAAAATAACTGTAAAATATTTCCCACAGAGTCTGGCATATAGTAAGTGCTACATAAATATTTATTATTATTAAATTACTGAAGGGACAACTGTATAGAGTTATATAAAATAACAAAATTCAAAGGGTGACATAAGGGTTATAGAATATGCAGGGAAATGGGTGGGACTACAATCAATTTATATTATAAAAGAAGTAATTATTAAAACTGGAGTCAGTCAATAGAAAGAAATGTAGATCAGTGAAATAGATTAGAAAAGAAGCATATTTATTCAAGAGTCTAGTGTGTGTTTGATAAACCTAAGCAAACTACTAGTGAAAGAACTCTTTATTCAAACAGAGCTTGAGAGAACTGGATGGATTTCAAGTATTTTTTGCTAAATGTATAATTTCCAAATGCATAATAAATATAAAAAATTACATCTTAAAGAAGATAAAGAAGGATTGAAGGCTATATTTATCATACATGGATAAGGAAGCACTTATAATCAGCTGTGGGATAGAGAATATGATAAAATACAAGAAACAATACCAATTAATTGATAATATAGTCTAATATTTAAAAGAATCTTACACTTGCACTTTTGCATAACTAAAATCAAAGGACCTAGAATATACAGTCATAAAAAAACCTTTGAATTAAGCATCTCTAATAAGTGTGTTAAAAATAAAAATAATCAGAGAAATATATATGAACACACCTCTGAGGTATCACTGATCCAATCAAAATAGCAAGGATGGTAAATGATGGACAAATTAAACACTGATGAAACTATGGGAAAACAGTTAAACCAATTCAGTTCTCACTGAGTTATCCAACCATTATGGAAAGTAATCTGAATTACATAAGAAAATTTAAATTTTCATATCCTTTGACTCAGGGACTCCACTGCTAGGATTATGTTCCAAGTTATTTGATGAAGCAAAGACCTATCAGTACCAAAGTATTTATAGCAGAGTGATCTGAAATAGCAGACACTTGGAAACATGGCAAACTAAACTGACTCCTTATTTTTAACATAATTACTAAATACTAGTGTAGAAGAGGGGAATGATGTAGTACATTTTACTAAAGCTTTGGATAATGTGTTTCATATAATTCTAGTGGAGAATAGTGAGAATAGACAGTAATACAATGATATGAATTCAGAACTGGTTAGATGGCCAGACTCATAGAAAAGTTGTCAATGTTCAGTGTCAATGAACTGACATTTTACTGGACAATAAGGTCTCCAGTAGAACATTCCAGAGATATGTGAGCTTGGTCCTGTGATGTTTTACGTTTTTATCAATGCCTTGGATAAAGGTATAGATGTGATGCTCACCAAATTTGAATATGACATCAAGCTGGGAAGGATAGCTTACTCAGCTTACGGAGTCAGGATCCCAAAGAATCATGACAGGTTAGAGCAGTGGTTCTCATTCTTCCTAATGCCATGACCTTTTAATACTTGCATGTGGGCGTATCTGCAAGCGGGTGGACCTGCCTGGGACAGATAGAGAAGCAGTGTCTCCGTTTCTAAGAACATCAGAAATATGCATTTTCTGATGGTCTTAGGGGACCCCGTTTGACCCCCAAAGAGGTTGTGACCCACAGGTTGAGAATCGCTGGGTTAGAGCATGAGGATGAATCCACTAAGATAACATTTTATAAGGATAAATGGAAAATCTTGCACTTGGAATGAAAAAATCAATTCCACAAGTATAAGATAGGAGGTGGGAGCATGGATAGATGGTGGTTTTTCTGAAAAAGGGCTCTTTTAAAAGAGGTGTGCATAACCATTAGGAATAGGAATGTGAAAGTCTCTTTATAATCTGCCCTTTTTCTTGTCAGACTTCATCTGGCTGTTTGTGTTTATAACTGGATGATATGGTTTAAAGACTTGCTAAGATGGAGAGTATCCAGAAGGGTCACCAGAACGGTGAAGGGACTTGAGTTCATGTCATATGAAGATAAGTTGAAAGAACTGGGATTAGCCTGGAGAAGAGCCTGTGGAAAGGGGGAAGCATTATAATTCTCTTCAGGTATCTGAAGAAGGAATTAGACTTGTTCTATTTGCTTCAGAGGATGAAACCAAGAGCAATGGGTACAAGATGCAAAGAGTCCAATTCAGGCTCAATTTCAGGCAAAACTCTCAATTAGAACTATCCCAGGTAGAATGGGAAGCTTTGGAGAAGTAGGCAGTTCCCTGTATTTGGAGACTTTTAAGCAGAGGCTGGATGACTATGTTATAGCGACAGTCACTCTGGTACAGGGAATAGATTAGATGGACACTATGGTTCAGTGGTAGTATGTGCCAGTCACTATCCCAGGTGTTGAAGACAAAAAAAAGATAAAAACACAACAGTTCTTCCTCAAGTGGTTTATATTTCAGTGGAGGAGACAAGATGATTATATAAAAATGTACAAAATATAAGGCAATCTGGTTGCAGGTCAGGTGGAAGGGGGGATAGGAGAGAAGTGGTGCCTTGAACACAGTAGTGAGGAAGGATGGAAATAAGTATTTATACAGCATATATTTAGTGCTAGGCACTGTGCTAATTAATTATGCAGTTTATAAATATGTCATTTGATCCTCATGACAATCTTGATAAGTGCTGTTATTCCCATTTTATAGTTGAGGAAACCAAGGCAAACAAAGGCTAACTGACTTGCTCAGGTACACATAGCTAATAAGTATCTGTTGCCAAATCTGAATCTTAGGTGCTTCTGACTCTAGGCCACCTAGCTACTTAAAGGTCTACAGTCTAAGCAGCTTAATTAGCTTACTGACTGAGATTAAAATGACAAGATATGGCAAATGACTGGATTTGTTAAGTAAAAGAAAATGTGAAGTTGAATATAAAACCAAGGTTGTGAATTTGAGTGACTGGAATGCCCTCAAACCAAGTAGTTAAGTTTAGAAGAGGGCTAGGATATGGATCACACTGACACAGTCTAATAATTTTATATCTAAGTTTATTCACTGCAAATCCACTGCCACAACAAAGAGAACAAAAGAGTCTAAAGGGCCCCTTAGTCAGAAAACACTTCCTGGATAAGTGGAAAGAGAGGACAGTCAAAGGCAATTTTGTTTTAGAACAGAAACTTGCTTGTAACATCTTACAGAGGACAGAAGCTAAGTTTAAGTAGGAACACTTCATAACATAAATAGTCTGAATAAGGCCCAGCACTCTACCCAATGTACCACCTAGCTGCCCAAGCTGTGATAAAGAAAGCTATTTTCCCTCAAGTACATTTTGGTTCTTAAGCATTATCTCACAGCTATCATCTGCTGTTTACAACTGAAATTCCAGATTCATAATAACACAAAATAATTTCTACCCTTGCTAAGGAAGTTTAAGTATGCTTCTTATGTCATAGAAATTTGCTAAATTCAATTTATTTCTCTCATGCTAAAAACCAGACCTTAAAACTAATCAAGAGAAAAACTAAATAATAAAAATTAAAGATCTCAGTGAAAGACAGTTTAGCAGATTACTGTGGAGCGGTCTCTATGTACACCTTACAAAACAACAGTTAACTCTCCCAACATGGTCATCTCGAGGTCAACCCTGTCCCCCCCAGCCCCCCATATCTGGGGCAATCTTAGGATGACACTTTGACCTGGTCCAGTTGCTTCCTTTTATTTCTCTCAAGATTAAGGCTCAGAGAAGCTCAGTGACTTGCCCAAAGTCACACTGGTGGTAAGTATCAAAGCCAGCACTGGATCCCAGGTCCTCTAACTCTAAACAAAACACTTTTTTCCTCTAGACCCCACTGTCCATACGAGGAATAAAACAGCTCATTTGTACTCTGGAGAACTAGGGAAGTCTTGCTGTGGCTTTCATTATCAAAAACTGAATTTTCTCTAGCAAGGCCAATGAAACCACTGACTTCCTTCAGTTTACTGCTCCTTAAAAGAGATACCTACAGCATGGCTATATTAACTACTGCAGCTGACAACCATCATAACCTGGGTCATGATAGGGAACAGGTGCTTATTTTCAGTGTCAGTATCACTGTTACTGTGAATGTTAACTGTGAAAACTCCCTTAATCTCTGAACTTGTTCTCCAACACATGGACCAAATGGGTCAACCACATTCTGCAAAAACCCATCAAGGATCTTCTGAAGCTCTTCTATCTGAAGCAACCAGTTTTAGTTACTACTCTCCCCAACCAAACAAATGGAGCTTCCAAAGCTCTTTAATAAGAAGTAGGCTGAAAACAGGAAGATGGGTAAAGGGATAAAGTCTATTTTCAAGTCTGCTCCTTTCTTAAAGAGAAGATTTCTAATTTGCTTCCTTCGTGTAAATCATTATGTTAGCAAAAAATAATTATTCTACAGGATCATCATGGACTTACAAATCAATCTTACTGGTAAACAAGTCTAATATCATTTTACAGTTGAGGAAACTGAGGTTCATTAAGATTAAGAGATTCATCCAAAGGAGGTAATTGTAGCAAAGTCAGAATTTGAACCTGGGACCTACAGTCTATATACACAGTGCTTTTAAAAAAATTTATTTTTTAAAATTGATTTGTTTGTTTACTTTTAGTTTACAAGATTCAGTTCCACAATCCCTTGAGTTTCAAATTTTCTCCCCTCC
>CM053595.1:257666659-257676804 GCA_028646575.1 Pseudocheirus occidentalis | reverse complement strand
CAACTTATACCACCTTTTTATTCAGTTTTATTTCTAGATTCCCTTGATAACTTCAACCTAATTTTGAATAAGCATATAAAATATTATCTACCAATAAGCAAATATTAGAGTTGATTATAGCTATTAACTATTGATACAAATAAACATTTTTAAATGTCAACAATTTTTAATGGATATAAATATACGGTATCTTCCCTTTTGGAGACAGGTGGGATGGGAAAGAGACAACGAAAATTCAGTGTGGAAAGGCGCAGTCTTACCTCAGGATCATCATCATCAAAATCGTGGTAAGTGGTATGATCTGGATTATTCACTTTGTCCAAAAGTTCAATAGCCAAAGATCGGGTTAAAGGTTGTGTGACAAAGGGGTGCTATGCGATAAGAGGAAACAGGAAATAAAGTATATTAAAAAGATAATTGGATGACTTTTTACTTAAAGACAGAAATATTCAGAAAACAAAATACCTGCAGTAACTTTTCAGCCGTTGGTCTTTTTTTTGGATTTTTGGTAAGTGCCATTTTCACAAAATGATGAAAACTATTTGACCTAATAAATTCAACAATAACATTATGAGCATTTATAGTTAAGGCACTTAAATGTTTAAGTAAATATCAAGAAAATACTTACCATTTCATTTTGTCTTTTAACTTTGGTGGTTGAAAGTTGCTTTTTGTCATTAAGAACAATGCTCTAAAAGTCAATAATAAGTTGTTAGCCAATGATTTTAATTATTTTTCAAAAAATTATTTATTTTTAGTTTTCAACATTCATTTCCACAAGATTTTGAATTACAATTTTTCTCCATCTTTTCCCTATCCTCACCCCAAAATAACGAGCCTACTGAATACCCCTTGTCTCCCTCTGTTCTCTCTTATAGGGGTCCCCCATGACCCCCCTAACTTTCTAGTAGGACAAGATGATTTTAATTATTTTAAACAAATTTCCCACTGTTAAATGAGTTTGCTACAAAAATTTCAGTTATGATTATTTACCAAGATTAAAAAATTACCTGTGAATCATAAATACTTTTGTAAAATTCTATTTAAGCATCTAATTTTATATAAAAAATTTATGTTCCCTCTTTTTTAAAAAAAGAAACATAACTAACCTCATTGGATGCAAATCAAACATAGGAGGCTGGAGTTCTGCGAGCTCTATCGCAGTTATCCCCACTGCCCAAAGGTCACACAGCTGGTTGTATCCACCCTTCCTTTCAACTGCAGCTACTTCAGGAGCCATCCTGAGGAGCATATTACAGTAACTGTTTATTTCATGTTTTCCATATTTTTGTTTTCAAAACAAAAAACCACTTAAGATCTTTAGGAATTCTTTTTGCCCTTTAGTTTGATATGCTATGTTTTATAGATCTAATTTCTATACATCAAAGGTACCTGAAGGTGTTCCAAATCTTTTTAAAACTTGCTTTTCTCTGCTCCAGTATTTTCCTTTAATGATGTTTAAACTGGTTGGCTTAGATAATGGGAGCTCTAGGGTTGAGCCCTGATGACCACTCAATTTGAATGATGCCCAAATCATGGTCTCGCTAAGTCAGTTTAAAGAAAAAATTTACTCATGCTAGCTGTCTGGCATCAGGACAACCCATAGTTGAAAGACTAAATTTTTCATTATAACCATTAGAACTGCTAACATGTGGGCACAGTCAAATAGACACTGATTTATAATTAGGATAAAGATCACCTGCATAAGATACTTTGCAAAAATATTCTACTTACTAGCAAATAAAAAAATTTAAAGTTTACAAAAAATTATAAAAACTAATGTTATCTTCTTTAAAAAAATTATATTGAAGAATTAAATTGTCATCAAGTTTTACATGATTTATTGACCTAAATTAGAATGTTTGTTCCTTTTCAATTTGGTACAACTTTGTTCTAATTATGGTTCTTCTATCGAATTTGCTTTGCATGACTACATATGTGTGCATACACACACATATACTACATTTTTTTCTTGTCTTCTTAATGGGGGGGAAGAGAAAATTTCCAACTGAAAATTTATCTGATCAAATAAAATATTTAGGTACTGTTCTTTACAGATGTAAAAAATACGCTCAAAGTTAACAATTCTATAATGAAAAATCATGAGATCTCCATTCCTTTTACATTTCAAAGTGGTATTCTTTAAATACAGTAGCCTTACAACAGTCACCTAAACAATTTCATTTTAAGGATCTTTAAAAACCATGCTTCCTTAAACATATCTCTCCCACTGGTATAATGCTACACCATATCATGCTACTTGTATGATATCAGAAAGTCTCCTATCAGAAATTCACTCTTTTCCACTTTGGAGGGGCCACAACTCCCAAATAAACTGGTGGTAAAAGCTAATTTAGCTAAATAGATGCTAAACAAATGATTACTGATTGACTAGGAGATTAGGCGATTTTAAATTAGGAGATTTTAAAGCTATTTTACAAAGACCAAGAGATTCTAAATACAAATATTCCGACACAAAATATTTTAGAGTCAAAACAACTAACAACTTGATAAGGAACTCTTGTCCAAAAGGCAGAAAGGATATAACCACAAGGAGAGGAAGGATGGGAGAACAATAATGTCTGATGTGGAGAAAGAAGTGAGTTAAAAGTGAAAGTTTCTAAGTGACAAAAACAAACATCTACTAATTTATAATTCTGTCTGAAGTTAATACAATAAATTGATATAGATTTAAAAATGTGCCTGTGATTTAAACTCTGTAGTTGTTGTTGAGTTGATTCAGTCATGTCTGACTCTTTGTAACCCCAACAGGTGTTTTCTTGATAAAGACACTGGAGTGGTTTGCCTCCTTCTCCAGCTCATTTTAGAGATGAGGAACTGGAGCAAACAAGGGTTAAGTGACTTGCCCAGGATCATAAACCCAGCAAGTGTCTGAAGCAGGACTTCAACTCAGGAAGATAAAGTCTTCCTGACTCCAAGTCCACTCCTCTATCCATTGTACTACCTAGCCACCCTAATTTAAATTATAGTAGAGCTTAATTTTGTGATTTTAATTTGGCCTAGCTGGATTACTGTAATAATAAAAGTTTAAAACGGTTCCTGTTTAGTGAAAGAAAAAAAAAATCTCCTCAATAGAAATCAATAGAAAAAGGTTTTAAGGAACACTAAAAACAAACTATCTTTACTATAATTTAATAGGTTCTTGTAAGAATAAAGGAGTTTGGATTAAATATTCTCAACTCCCTTCCAATTCTAAATCCTATGATTAATTAAATTTAACAAGTGAATTCAGTTTATGTGTTTTAGCATGAATGTATTCCTGAAGCCAGGAGGACTTGACAAGCACCCTCAAAATCATCCACAACCAGTACTTATTTGTATTATTAGGCTTTGTAGGGTTACTATCTTTGGGAACATGGACATAAGAACTGAAAAGACTTTATTATTTAACTGGAGAGAGAGAACACAAGGATTTATCAACTCCCCCCTCCCCAATTATAAGTAATGAATGCCAAATGATGATGGCATGGGGCTTTTACAAACAATACCTCCTTTAAACTTTACAAGATTCTTGTGAAGTCAGAATTAAAATTATCACCTTCATTTTACAGATGGCAAAAGCAGTTTAAACAGACAAAGTCAGTTGCCCATAATCCTACAATTAGTGAGTATCTGAATGGACACTTGACCTTGGGTCTCTCTTGATTCCAAGTCCAATGCTCTTTGATGGCCCCACTTCGCCCCTCTGAGATGTACAGACACTAAGTCCTACAAGAGCTTAGAGAAGAGAGGATGGCAGGAGGGAATAAAGACTCTGGGAATGATTTCTGGCAAGAGATGGGACCTTATAAAAAGGGTGAGACTTAAGCGGAATACATAAGGTAAGGCAAGACGGGATGGAAAAAGAGAGTTCTTTAAAGGAAGGCCTAGAGGAAGGAATGCATTGTGAGAACAATGAGCAGGCTACTTTTGTTAAAGAAGACAGTTCTTAGATGAGAACAGTGGAGGATAAATGCTGGAAAGGCAAACATGGACCAAATTCTTTAAATCAGTGCTAAGGAAGTTAGGATTTATTTCAGTAGAAAACAGAATGTCAGAAGAAAGATTACAATTAAGTATAATGGGAAAAAGTGGAGATAGAGAGGCTCAGTTGAATTACTGTAATAGTGATCACACAGGTATTACGTGATAGGGGCTCAGAGTTAACCAGTAATATACGTGGGATGGGAAAGGAAGTGCCAGATGAAAAATTATCATTATGGAGTTTTGTTGGAATATTTCAAGGGACAGAAACATTTTCCTGTAGTTCCCTCTTATAAATGAATAAAACTCCACTGCCGGTATTTGTCAGTTGTAAGCAGTATTTCTGTCTTAAATCATTAACACAGTATTTCTGCCTCACATGCTTTAAAAAAAAAAAAGTCACATTTGTTTTCTTCCCCTTGATTTAACTATCTTTTTGATTTGTTCCTAGAAATTCTGAATATCCAGTTTATTTTTTTTTTGATCCAGCAGGAAAATGTTCTGTAAACCAAACTCATATATAACTTTAATATTCAAATTCAATTAAAACAAAATTACCAATATGGTGTGCCAATGAAAGACTTCCGTTTGGCAATTGTAGCTGTTATCTGTGCAGATACTCCAAAATCAGCTATTTTTAAAAGGGGAGGAAGATTGTTAATAAATGGAATTGATTTTACAAGGAAATTTTTAAAAATCTAAATGCAAAAAAAAAGATTTTAAAGCATACCTTTTTTTATTAAATAAACAGAAACCTCATAAAAAGGCTAAACTGTTATTTATGATTTGTGCTATTTAAGTAAATACTACAAAATGTCAAATCTACTCAAAATATTCTGTCCTTTAATCCATATGAATTAAATTTCTATGAAGGCTGACTTCAATATGATATCAAAGGGAATTCCACTTGCATAAAGAAAAAGAGAATTGGGAGATTTGCCATATGGTATATTATTCTATTAGATTGTTACTAAACAAAAATCCTTTATAGAATTTTTAGTAGAAATTTTAAATTTAATTTTAATTTAAATTTTAAAATTTCTACTTAAAGGATCAAGGAATCCTGGAAACACAGGGACCTTAAAAGGTTATATATAAAGACCCTCTTTCCCCATTCCTTCTCCCTGGTTTTAAGCAGAACCAAATAAGTTACCAGAAACATTTTATAAAATAAGATGTTCAAGGAGAGTAGAAAATCTCACATTATAACCCATCACTATTATCAGACATTACATGAGATCTTATTTTTCAGACTATAATCTTGAGTTCTAGATTACTGTTGCGTTATTTCTATATAGAATAGAACCAAACCAAAATTACATGTAACATTTTGCCACAATCCATCAGGTCCAGTATTATTCATATAAATTAAAATCATAATAAAATGTGTTCATTATGAACTAATCACAACAATAAGACAAGTATCTTTACAGACCAATTAATGAGTTGGTTAAATATTACCTAATCATTTTCTTTGCCCGATTTGTACTTATGTACATATGCATCTTATGTGTAATAAAGACATCTGATTTATTAACATTTAAAAAAAATAATGTAGTTATTATATCAAGGAATTAGTCCTTGTCAGAGGCTTGTAGATGGTGGTATTTGGGTTAATTCCCTTATATAGCTACAGTTTGAGCAAATGAGTTATGACATAACCATTGTAGATGAATTTTTTAACTGTTAACACAATCAATGTACAAATAATATTCCTATATAGATTAAATCCCTAATCCAGCAACAGGGTGAATCAGAAAGACCTGGCAGAGGTGGAACGTAACAAATCCATCCTTAGAACACTTCTAACTGCATCTGTGGGCAAATCCCTTAAACTCTTGGTGTCTCAGTTTCCTAATCTGTAAAATGAAGAGCTGGATTAGATGATTGCCAGGGTCCTTTTCAGCTCTAATTCTCTGAAATAAATCCTAACTATCTGCTGAGCACATACCTTTCAGCATCATGCTCTAAATTTGCCTCAATATTAGCACTTCACTTATGTTTGTGTACAGATACATAAAGAACTTACACTTTTCAAAGCATTTTCACATGTAATATCTAAACAGATGCTCATAAAAATCTGGAAAGGTAGGTAGGACGATATTATACACATCTGAAAGATGAATAGGCAATGAGAACTTAAGGTGATTTGCCTTAGTGTCCAAAGAATCACCTTAATATTCTTTTACTATATCATCTTATATTTTTTATTTCTACTGCCTTTCTCAAATTCTTAAGTTTGAATGGAAGTTTTAATAGTGTTTTTTCCTTATCAAACATTAGTATATTTGATGTAGAAAATGAAATTAGCTGTTTGAAGCTTGGTAAAAGCACAAGAGGTCTAAATAATACACTTCTCCTCTCCCAACATATTTTCTTTGCTGACTGTTAACGTGGACTAAAGATTTTCCATAGCAGAAAATTGCTGTAATTGAATTGGCAAAACTATCACTTATGAGACATAGAAATAGCATCATTATTAGGTAAAACGGGCTTTTACTAATTTGACTAATATTAAGTAGTTTTACCTGTTTAAAAAAAAACTAATATTACAAGAAATCCATTATATTTTGATACAGAATCTATAAATGCACAAAAATTCAAATTACTTACCTAATTTCACATGGCCATTATCTGTTAATAGAATATTTGCTCCCTTAAAAGTGAGAAAATGTTAGTTAAAATTATGCAACTTGTACTCACTTTTTTAACAAATGTCCTTACGAAGGGTTAAAAAATTTTTTTGAATATTTAAAATGCTGACATGCAACAGTCTCCAAAAATTTGCTTAAATTTTTAATTACACAGTATTCATTAATCTATTAATCAGTAAGTTTACAGACAAATATACCATTTGCCTTTGATACGGTCTCATTACTTTAAATGAGATTCTACTTTCTTCAGCACTTTATAAACCTGATTAGATATGTTAACATTCAAGTTTTTAAAAAAAGTTTTCTATTAATGAAATTCTTCCACTAATATGTTAATGGAACAGAATGTGAATCACTTATAATTTGAACTCATTTTCTTCTAGGAAAGTAACCCAAATAAAATGTATCTACTTGATAAAGCCTCAGCTAGAAGATACCTTAAGCAATGTGTACCAAGGGGACATCGTTAGCCCTGTCGACATGATTCTCTAGCACCTTTGTAACTTCGGCTACTTGAGCTCAGGGAGGATGAAGAATGCTTCTTTTTAATGAGTCATATGCTATTGAGTGATGATGCTAATGAGTCATAGGCAGCTAATTTGTGGGATCTGCATAAAACTTGCTAGTAGTAAGGAGAGGAAAGAGTCAGAGATAGGAGGTAAGAATAAAAACAACAAAAAAGGAAGGTTCTCTAACAGGATTCTTTCCATGAGGGCCCACTGGTTGCCAGTGCAGACCTAAGAATCCCATTCAATTCAAAATAGTTTATTAAGCATCTACTATATGTCAGGCACTCTGTCAGAATTAGGGAAAAGGAAAAAGCAAGAAAGAGAAAAGGAAAAGAAACCAAGAAAATAATGAGAGAGAAAAAACCCCACAAATGATAACAGGGAAAAGATATGTCAGGAGGTAGTGTGCCAGTAGAAATTCTCTGAGAAGTCCCAGAACTGTAGCCAGACCACAAAGGCAGGCTGACAGAGGACAGTTTGTTATTTATCAGGTCAAGTGAAAGCCATTAGAAAGTGGTCATTTGGGTAGTTCTCAAATGACTCATTTTGATCCTCTATCAACGTTATTTCACTAATGCATTAAGAGCTTTCTTTAATGTAAAGCTATAAAAGCTGCAGGAAGGCCCAAGTTTAAGAAGGATATAAGAATCTTAGAGACTATGAAACAAAACTAACTCAGAGACTATACATCAGAAGAAAGTATAGATAAATTCAACCGGAGCACCCTCATTAGTTATTTGCTTAAGTGCTAGATGTCACTCAGACAAAATATTTTTATCAGCAACAATACATTTTCAATTACAAAACAGGAAAATACAGACAATGCTGCATCACAACAGTTTTACTAAGAAAAAGAAAAAAATTTTATAATGAATCATACATACCTTTATATCTCTGTGCATTTTTCCTTTACTGTGTAGATAAAATAAACCCTGAAAGTTCAAAGAAAAAGAGATTTATATCAGAAATCAAATCTTATGCTTAGACTATAAGAGTATTATACTTAATGTTAAAAGTCTAGGTAAAATCTACAATTTGCTCCTCTGAACTTACTTTAAAATAAAGGCAGAATCAAAGAAATGATAAATTCACATATCAAGAGTACTAACAAATATTCACATGCCAAACAGGGAGATAACAGCCAAGTGAGCAAATTCGGAAAATAGTTTAGAACCCTAATACATAGTAATGATATATCATTTCCCGCTATGGTAATTCAAGTTTCTTACTTGAATACCAAAGAAAGGTAGGGTAAATACAGTATCTATAATAATACAAACACTGTTTCAAGGGTCCTAAAGATTGTGGTTCTAGTTACATTTGTATTTTTAAATCTTTATTTGAAAAACAGAACCTTCCTCACAAGGAACACATCCAATTGTACTATTAACCAAGTATTTTGTTAAGTTGCTAAACCCCAACCTTATCGTCAGATGAATCAAATTTTACTCATTTTTGTACAAAAAGACAGAGTTCTTTAAAAATCAATATTTCAACTACCTGTAGTGTTTCTCTGCTAACATATGCAATCTGCTGTTCTGAAAGAGGTCCAGTCACTGAAATGGTGGAAAAAAAAGTGTCAAAGTCTTACAAGTTTCAATCTATAAACAATCAAATCATACATGATAGCTACCTATCTTTTCAAAATTTCAGTTTTACAGTATACTGGTAAGGTGTCCCCCCCCTTTTTTTTCCAGTTTGCTTCTTTAAATATGGAATAGAGGGTTGTGTCGTGAGAGGAGAATTGGAGGAGTTTTTAATCAATTTAGCATTTGGAGCAAATGAGAGATTATTCCTTGACCTGAATGAATTCCTAATGATAGAGCTGTTCTATAAATAACCATCCAACATCTATCTAAACTTCAAAATGTTACAAAATTTTAAGTAAGGTTACTTGTAGTATTTCAATTCAGTGAAAGAAAACTATCTACTGCATTTAATCCATTCAGAATAAAAGAGGGTTTATAAGCTTGAAAATAATCTATATTAATTTCCATGGATTTAGAACCACCCAGATTTGAAGGTTTGAAAACGGGCCCTTTGACATATTAGGTAGAAGGAAATGCTCAGCATTTTTGATATGACAAGAGTTTTGTTGGTCTAACACTCGTTCATACCAAGTTAATAATCCTCAATGTTTGTTGACATTTTGGATCAGTAATGACACTAATTAAATATTCTGGTATGCTCAGGTAAATATTACAAAATACACTTTAATAAAGACTGCAGCTTAAGCCAAGAGATTTATTGAAGGGCACATTTGACTGAAAGTAGTAATACAGATTCTAGCAAATCTTCTCATCTGTTTCTTTAGGTTCTTGATTATCTAGTATCCCTGTCTTCCTCTCATCTTTATTTCCCACCGCTACTCTCATATGCTCTCTGACTCAGCCAAGCTTTTTCACATGTACCATACTTACTCCAACCTGTTTATTTGGTACATGAAGTTCCCAAAACACCCTTTCCTCTCTCTGTCTTTCCAAATATTGACTATCTGTCAAAGCCTAGCTTAACTAAGTTGAACCCCTCAACAAAGCCTTCTAAGAACAACTCGTAACACGGGTACCAAACTCATCTTGTCATTTTCTTATTTCATTTATTTTTAGTGTAAATTCAAAAGCTACTATGCCCATGTATTGCCTACTATGTACAATCACTGTACAAGATGTTTAGAAGATACAGAGGCAAATAAGAAATGCATTCAGTCTATAACCTAGGAGACAAAATGAGACAAGTACCCAAATAGCTGTAATATAAAACAGAAACACAGAAACACAATATGTAAAAGGTGCTAAGCAGTATGAGAAATCAAAGGAATAAATCACCTCCAAACTGAGGAAGTTGTGGAAGATTTCCTGAAGCATAGGATATGAAATCTGAGTTGGGTCTTAAAAGACAGGCAGGGTTTCAAGAGGCAAAGATGATGGAAAGTATGAGAGAGGGGAGGGGAGGGGGAAGAGAGGGGAAGGAGGGGGGAGGGAGGGAGGGAGAGGGAGAG
>CM053595.1:257649766-257666159 GCA_028646575.1 Pseudocheirus occidentalis | reverse complement strand
CTGATGGATCGCGTCAGCCCCCCCTGCTATCTGCAGGCCGAGGGCTCTGAAGCAGCCCAGTGGGGGCCGCTGCAGCTCTCAGCCGTTCCTGCTGCTACAGCCGCCTCCCACTGCTTCCCTGCCCTGGGAGCAGTTTGGCCGGACCCGCTCTTCTCCTCCCCAGTTAGTAAAATCCACCAACCTTTCTCTTAGCCTTTTTTTCTTCTGGCCTGATAGACGTGGTAATTGTGCCTCCAGTGCAGCAGATCTGCTCTCCTATAGCTGCGGTTCCCCGCCCGATGTCCCAGGGCTTGACCCGGCTGGGGTTTCGGCCACGGGTCCCAGACTCCTGTGAAGAGCCCCGCCTGCTGCGCTGCCTGTAGCAACAGATGTTGTTTCTGTCTTTTGGAGAGTTTTGGAGCTTGAAAATCTGTTTAGCGTCCCATTTTATGAGTTTTTTAGCGTGTTTGTGTGGGAGCTGCGGTGCTTTGCTGCTTCTATGCCGCCATCTTGGCTCCGCCCCCCAAAATTATTTTAGATATAAAAAATTAATGGTTTTGTTTTCCCAGTTGGTCATCCTTTAATCTTAATGATGCATTTAACAGGCTATTTTGGGCTTTTAGCCTGAAATTGTATCTTAAGAGCTGGGACCCTTAAATATTAGAAACCAACATTTGATAAAGTATAATGACATTAATTAGGACTTAGTAAACCATTTTGTTAGAATGGACATAAAGAATTATTATGAACAGTAAATTTTACATTTAAGACCATTAGCACCTAAGGAGGCTATCCTATTAATGTAATCAGAAGATTTAAAGATGACAGGTTTGCCCATCGCACAGACAGTTGTGTGAAGCGTACATGAGCATGTAGATATGACTAATGTGTAAATTACAATGTGTGAATGGTAACAGCACTCTCCTCACAAGTAAACTCCCCCAAAGATTGTTGTGAGGATCAAACGACATAATGTCTGTGAAGCACTGAGCACAATGCCTAGCGCATGTTAGGTGTTTTAAAAACAGGTTGCTCTCTCTCCTCCCAGTATTTTAACACTTTTACCAGTCTACCAAAATGGAAGATGGAACATCGGCATCATTTTTTAATGTCCTTTCCCCAACTTTTGGCATAAAAGCCAACGAAGAATGAAAGCGGCAAATTACACAACTAAGCTGCCTCACGCACGAGGTGGAAGTTCCTGGAAGAGAGAAGCACTTCTTTTTCTTCGGAGCCCTCGGCCTATGAATTGTGCTTGGTATATGATATTCACTAAATATCTGCTGACTAAGTGAACCATGAAAAAAGAGAAAAAACAAGGCCCTTCTTCTTCATTTATTTATTTTGTTTTTTGGAGAAGAAAAGGCAGGGCAATTGGGGTTAAGTGACTTGCTCAAGGTCACAGGGCTAGTAAGTGTTAAGTGTCTGAGGTCCTCCTGACTCTTGGGCTGGTGCTCTATTCACTGTGCCATCTAGCCACCCCAGGAGTCCTTCTTCTTGAGAGTTGGAACTGTGCTTTCCTGGACTACTCCCTATATTGTGGGGAAAGGAAAAATTGGGATCCCAAGAGTACAGAGCTAATTAGTGGGAAACGGGGGGCTTCAGAACAGAGAAGAGGCATCAAAGATCCAAAACGATTATATTATAGCAAGATGAAAAGACAAGGAAGGAAAGGGTAATTAACAGAAGAGGCTACTGGATTTCTGCTGCCAAAAGTTCCCCACTAGGTCACCATTTCCTCTTTCATGGAATAATATACCTGGGAACAATGCTCCTCAGAAAAACCTTCAACAAGGAAAAAAAAAAGGTAAAGGAAGGCAACGAAGAGTGCTCTAAATACAACCAGCAAGTGTGATCGTTAAGAAGAACAAAGCTTTTATTTTCCAGACACCCCAACAGTAAGAGGAACATAATGAGTAGGAACTTTGAAACACAAAAATTCCCTGCTAAAATCCTGCCTTCCACATGAGGCCTCCCCCTCAGTGACTATTACCAATTTCTCCTGCGTATAGCTTGCACACAGTTGTGTGCTGTCTTTGAGAGCAGCGATGGGTCTTTTGTCTTCCTTTGCACACCCAGCACTTAGCACAGTGCCTGGCAAACAGTAAGTAGCTAATAAGTGCTTACTGACTGACAAAGGTAATGCATGTGATAACAGCTGATAGAGCATGTGAGAAAAAGGCAGTAAGAAGGAAGGATGTGGAATTACTTATATGTAGCATATCTTGGAAAAGGACATAAAACATTTGTCATCAGAAATGAAACCAAGAGGGTGGGGATGGAGGGAAAGAATCCACCATTATACTCAGAACTGAAAAAGGGAAAGGGTAAAAGAGAAAATAGCAATGACAGTAAACTATGATTTTGTGATTTAGTTGGGAAAGAGAAGACTGGAAGGAGATAGGGATTACATTAATGAAAGCAAAACCTCAAAGATTAAGCTGGATTAAAAAAATAGATTGTAATTAAATAAAATTTAATTAGCAATTTAAAATTTCAATAAAATTTATTTTTATATTTAACTTAAATTTATATAAATATGACATATTTATATAAATAAAATGATGAAAATAAATTGAAAAAAGCAAGAAAATCAGTCAATACTTAAAGAAATAACTATTTTTTTGGAAAGACAAATACCGAAGCTTGAAGCTTAAATATCTTGGGAAGACAGGATTCACTGGAAAAGACTCCAATGCTGGGCAAGACTGAAGGCAAAAGGAGAAGGGGACAGCAGAGGATGAAATGGATAGTGCCATGTTAGCAATGAACATGAGCTTGGACAGACTTTGGGAGATACTGGAGGAGTGCTATGGTCCTCAAGGTTATGTAGAGTAGGACACAACTGAAAAACAAACAGTAAATCTAATGAAGCCCACACTCTCTGTGGGTGGCTAGGTGGCACAGCGGCTGGAGCACTAAGGAAGACTCATTCAAATGGGATCTCAGACACTAACTAGCTGGGTGACCCTGGGCAAGTCACTTAACCCTGTTTGCCCCAGTTCCTATCTGTGAAAAGAGCTGCAGAAGGGAATGGTAAACCACTCCAGCGGCTTTGCCAAGAAAACCTCCAATGAGGTCACAAAGAGACACAACTGAAAAACGGCCAAGGTGGGCTACAAAGTCCATGCAGCTAGCAGCATAACAAGACTGTGAGGCACACAGACCTGCTGTCCTGATCCTGTCCTAGCTGAGAAGAGAGATTAGCAGGTATTTAGATGAGAACCCAGAAAGGGCTAGGTTAGAGTTTTCAATGTTAAAGCAATCACTCACAATAAAGAAAGAGGCCATTCTAGTTAAACACTTTGACTTTTTAGAAGGCGTGTGTGTATGGGTATCCTTCTACTAGTCATTTTTAAGTTCTCAGCTCAAATAACTAAAATAAATTGTCCTATTTCCTTCAAAAGTAGCACACACACACACACACACACACACACACACACGCTACTCCCAATTTCCAAATTAGTCAGATTGATACCTCAGACTCTATTTCCTCTTTGCCTCAAAAATTTGGTCACTAAATTCTGTTCTTCTATGATATTTCTTGTATTCATCCTTTCTTTTCCATCCTGCTGTCATTAGCTAATTTATTCCCTAGCCTAGCATAATAACCTATTCTTTTCCAGGACCACAGGATTTTTTCTTAAAGAAAAGAGTAATATACTCTCCTGTCTATATAGTCTACACTTACTCCCAAATATTTCTGTAAGCAAATAATTTTCAGGTAAATTTAATATCCAAACTGGGAAGGAAAAGAGAGCTCATGTTACAAAATTTACTCTTCCAACACTAACTTCTCTCTACTGTAGCTTAGTGGGTGCACTCAGATAATTTTTCTTTATCAATTCTGGGGGCCACTGTGAGGGAAGGCCATGAAAAAGGTCCACTGGTCTTTAAGGTGCAGTGCCAAACCAGATGGTAATCCATCTTCTTTAGTATTATTTCCACTGATAAAACCATATCCATTTCTAGTGATGAATCATTTGACAGTACCAAAGGCTTTGTTTTTTCTGAGTTTCCAGAAGCTGTGGCTGTGGCTACAGCACCTAAAAACAGTTGCCAGGTTACATTTTCACAAAGGAAGATTCCTGGGACAATGGCCAAGGGCCTAGATGGGAAGCAGAGCCATAGGTTGGGAGGGTGGTGGTGGTGGTGATAGTGGTTTGACAGCCTGGCAAATGCTGTCTTCTCGGGTGCAACACTCTGAATGTCAGAATTTTCTCATATGCTGGTTAGTTTTTCTGAACTTTTTTTTAATTCTTTGTAATAAGGAATGACAGTCTTGATGGGAGAAAAGCATTCACTGAAAAATGATCAATGAAAATTTATTTTTAAAAAGAAAATCAAGAATTAGTGTGGCACTTTAAAAGAATCATGATGTCTAGGTTTGAGAAGAATTTTTTTTTAATGTAAGGATGTTTGAGAAACTTTAGTCACTATCAATAAATTCAACAACATTTATTAAGTATCTATAAAGCTGGAGATATATAGACAAACATGAAAGCATTTGCCTTCATGGAACTTATGTTGAATTGAAGGAAGCAACATATATGAGTACAAACAAATATAAAATATGTACAAAGGAAGCAAAGAAGGAAACGGGTATTATTAAGCACCTACTATGTCCCAGCCACAGTGTTAAGTACTTTAACAAATCTCATTTGATCTTCACAACAATCCTGGTGATTACTATTATTATTCCCATTTTACCACTAAGAAAACTGAGGTAGACCTAGGCAAAGTGACTTGTCCAGGGTCATACAGTTACTATCTAAGGCCAAATATGAACTTATGTCTTCTGACTCCAAGTCTAGCACTCTCTCTACTGCACCATCTCTAAGTAAATACAAGGTAATATGTTACAAAGTACATGGAAAGTAATGAAGTGGACTGCCCCAGGTATTCAAGGTTAGGGAATATGTGGGGAAATAGGAAGACTTAACCTGAGCCCTGAAATAAACTAGGGATTGATTCTAAGAGTTGAAGGTGAAAGCAGAAAAGTGATGTAGGAGGAAGAGTGTCATGGGTGAAGAATAAGTGGACCACTTTGGCTGGAACAAGGAAAAGGTGAAGGAGGGTGATGGGCAGTAAGACATACTGCAAAGGGCTTTAAAAACCAAACAGCAGAGGTTGTAATTAATTCTAAAGACACTAGGGAGCCACTGGAACTTTCTGAGTAACAAGGTCAGACCTGGGCTTCAGGAATATCACTATGTCAACTGTGTCAAGAGGGAAGACACTTCAGGCAAGGAGAGACCAGACTACTGCAGTGGCTTAGGAGAGTGAAGATGAGAATGGAACCAATGTGGCATCTGTGAGTGGAGGGGCCAGATACAAGAGATGTTCTGGAGGCAGAATCAATAATATTTGACAACTGACTGAATTGGAGTGAAGAGTCAAGAAGTCTGGGGTCCAGATAAATGAAGGGTAGTGCTCTTGACAGAAATATGGAAGTTGAGAAGATAGATTTGGGGGTAGGGGTTGGAGAGAGTGCAGAATGAGTCTTAGTTTAGAGTAAGTGCTGAATTTCAGATACCTATGAGATTTTCAGTCAGAAGTGTCGAGTAGGTAACTGGTGACATGGAATCAAAAACTCAGGAGAAAAGACTAGGGGTTACTTTATAGACAGATCTGGGAGTCATCCTGTAAATCTATAACTTGAACCTATGGGAGCTACTAAGATCACTGGGACTCAAGAAAGAGCTTTGGTGCACTCCTGCAGAGAGGGTGCAGAATCTGGATAACATCCAAAAAAGAAGATGGAAAAGGAGCAGTCAGACAGTCAGAAAGACAACCATGAGAGAACAGTGTCATCAAAATCCAGGGAGAACTATCAAGGAGGAGAGGTTGCTTACTAGTGCAGATGCTGCAGATAGGTCAAGAAGGATAAGGACTGAGAAAAAGTCATCAGACTCACCAAGTATGAAATTAACGGGAACTTTAAAGAAAGCATTTTCAGGTGAATTGCTTTGGAGGACAGGTAGCAAGGGACTGGGCAGTAAGAAGAAAGTAAAGGCAACAATTCATACGGCTTTTTTTTCTAGGCACGGCTGTGAAAGGAAGTGTAGAAATTGGATGATATGGGATCAAGTCAGACTGAGTTTATTTTACTGCATCAAACACTTATAACCAGTGGGGAAATCAATCCAACAACTCAAGAAATGTTAAGTTTGTATTATGTTTAAGGCATTATTCTAGGGACTGAGGTTATAAAGATGAAAAAATAGCCCCTGCCCTTCAAGAGCTTACTTCCTAATAAGTAATGATATAATGTATATGCAGATAAGTATGATACAATGCAGACTACCCAAGGTAAACATGAAAAACTTGTACAGAATGAGATACAAATTTTTGGATATGACCAATATCCAAATTTATTTTGCTTATCTTTATTTGTTACCTTATTTGGGGGGGGGGAAGAGAGAAAAAAAATAAGTGCTTAATAAATGGAAAAAGTAATTAAAGGTATATAAAATATTTTTCTAAAAATATCAAGAAATTTTTAAAGTGATTTATTTTTTCTTTCCAAATGACATAAACTCAACATACAATAATCTAATGAAAAGAAATGAAAAAGAACAAAATTTGTATTTGATAGCTGATCTGCCTCAAGTTAGGCACTATGACTGAATCCTTGAGGACCCAGAGGGCCACATGCAGCCTTGAGGCTACAGGTTCCCCAGATCCCTATGCTAAAGATTTTTCTCTAGATGAACAGTTCTTAGACTTTTTTATAACATGAGCCTTCTGTCAGTCTCATGAAGCTTATGGACCCCCTTCTCAGAATAATTTTTTTTACAAGACATAAAACAAAACATAGAGGATTAAAAAGGAAACCAATTACACTGAAATAGTTATCAAAATACATTTTCAAAATAACACATTCATGGAGCTTGTGTTAAGAACCCTGCACTTGATTCTTTGAACAATCTATGATTTCATCAACATGAATGCTTGCCTTCATCAGAGCACTAACAAGTGTCTATGGATTAAAAATTCATCCCCTTAGTAGTCAATACTCTAGTCTATACAAGGGATCATTTAGGTTGGTCCTGGGATGAGATACACACAAGTCTTTCACTAGGTCCATAATTTTATCTATTCTTTTTCTTTTAATTGGAGAATTTAATCCATTCATATTTAGAGTCATAATTGTTAAAGTTTTTTCCTTCCATTAAATATACACACACCCCTTCCCCACTCATCAAGTCAGCATTTTTAGTCTCTACAGCTGGTTTTGCTTACACTAATCAAAATTCAGTTTCTTTTCCTCACCTTGCCAATCCCATACCCCCTGAGTTTCTTTTTATTGTTGTTTTCACTCTCTTATTTTTATTTCCCTTCCCTATCCCAGTTCAGGTAAGAGTTTGATTCCTAGTACTTCCTGTAACTCAGCCATTCCTCTTTCTCAGTGAGATTAATTGTAAAGTCTCTCTCCATGGAATGTTGCTTTCATTCTAAGCCCTTTTTCTTATTCCTTATAGGATTCCCTAGCATATATACCCAGGAATGTTAATTCACAATAGAGGCAGGAGTCTGCAGTGGGAAACCTGGTTCAGGGGCTCCAAACTACGACTTGTCATTCTTTTCTCTCCCATTCTACGTTGCCATTCTCCTTTTCAACCTTACTCTTCCTTCCTCTCCATTTAATTCTCTTTAAGCTTTGCCTTTCCAGGACCCAAAACAAATTCCCTACTTTAGTGGCAAAGAGGAGTGACTCAAATTTCCTTTTTGAAGATGATCTCCTGAAATAGCCACTTGCCAATACCTTGAGCAGAGATTTTTTTTTTTTGCAAGAATCTTTTCATCTTGTCTCGTTTCTTCATCCCTCTGTGAGGTCCCTTCTCTATGCTGTCTTTCATTTTCTGCCGGCTATTCCCAAGCCCACTCCTCATTTTGTCATCTTCCTCCCAAGGCTCTAGCCTTATTCTTCCATCACTCCCAAAGGTAGGGAAACTTAAAAGCTTCTTATCTACCTTTCCTATCAGCCACTAACCAGCTATTCACTTTGTCCCATCCCATTCTATTCCTCTGTATTATCCTACAACTATAACATTTGATTTTCAATGAGATAAGATCTTATTCCCTTGAGAAATTAATTTACTTCTTCCAGTTACTCCTCTATTTTCAACCACTTATGTTAATCTCTATCCCTAGACAGAGTTTGACTTGCTGGTAAGTGGGAACTCAACTAAGACTACAAGGCTTCATCTCATGTTTTGCATCCATTTCCCAAACAACTTAGAGACTTTGTCTCTGACCCTAGCTGACAAATCTTACTGTTTTAAAAACAATAAGCAAATTAATGCTATCACTGCATCCCGAAAGTATGACAATGGTCTGCTATAGAACTCCATTCACCATTCCCATTACTCTGGACCAATTTAACTTTCCTGGACATTATTCCCCTATAATGTGTTGTTTCCTTGTATTAGAACGCAAGCTCCTCCTGTGGAGGCACTATCACACTTTGGTCTTAGTATGCTCAGCACCTAGCAGAGTGCCTGGACTATAACAGACACTCAACAAATGCTCATTCTTTCATTCTCTTCATTTTCCCTATTACATCTTTTGATCTTACCCTTTGTTGGTCCACTGAAGCTTTGCCTTCTTGTGATCTCTCAAACAATGTATAACATTGATGTTTCAATAGAAATTAAGACAACTTAAAAATTAACCCCTAACCCAGATAGGTGTCTTAGCCAAATGAAAAGCAGTATTTTACTTCTTACTATTCCATTACTGTCTGAAAGTCAGTTGTTAGTTTGCAAGCTGAATCGCCTACTTATTATCTCTAGGTTATTTTAAAGGAATAATCTGAATTCTTCATTTATATCAAATGTCTATTTATTTCTTTTATGCTTAAATTCAGCTTTGCAAAATCTAATTTGGAATCAAAATTGTCCCTGGTCTTCAGAATATTATTCCAAATTATCCTCTGAATTTTTAAAAAATAAACATGGAGTAATAATGTTGTTCGGCTTTGAATATGAAGAGATTTTTCCTTGTTGTCTGTAAAATTGTTGTTTTAGGGGGTGGTTAGGTGGTGCATTGAATAGAGCATGAGCCCAGGAGTCAGGAGGAAGCCTCAGTCACTTAATATTTACTAGCCCTGTGACCTGGGGCAAGTCACTTAATCCTAATTACTCTGTCTTCTCTCCTCCAAAAAGAAAAAAAAAAAACATTTAATTCTGAAATGTGACTCCAAAGTTTCTTGGCGAATGAACTTGGGTTTTCTTTATGTTGTGGCTCTGTGAATCCCCTGGGATCTGTATTTTATTACATGCTTCCAATATTGCTGTATGATTACTTGATACTTTCAGGTTTGTTTTTTTCCATTATTATTTCCTGGAAGACATATAATCCTTACATTATCTCTTCACATTCTATCTTCCAATGAAATTATTCTTGCCACATACTGCTTCTGGACATAAACCTTATGATTTTTTAAACTTAAAATTTTTTTTAAAAGTTCACTGTTTCTCCTTTCTCCATTGCATTTTTTTGCATTATCATTCTGTAATCCTTTTTCTGAGAATCTATTGCCACAGAGTAGATCTTTTGTTCTAAATTCCCTAGTCTCTGCTTAAGCTTTTTGATTCTTCTTTTTTATAGCTATAATTTGGGTCCTCGTGTCTTTCACATTTTTACTTAAATCTTTTCTTAACTATTCTAGAACAAACAATAACAGGAAAAACACATCATGCAGCTTAGGACTCTATAACCATGGCATATTGCTGCTACCTGGTGATGATATGCCAAAATTACAGTGAAAGTAACAGAAACCCATTCCCCAATTGATAAATGGTCAAACAATATGAACAGGCAATTTTCAGAGGTAGAAATTAAAGATATCTATAAGCATATAAAAAAAATGCTCTAAATCACTATCGATTTGAGAAATGCAAATCAAAACAACTTTGAGGTACCACAACTCACCAGTCAGATTGGCTAAGATGACAAAACAGGAAAATGACAAGTGCTGGAGAGAATGTGGAAGCATTAGAATACTAATGCATTGTTGGTGGGGCTGTGAACTGATCCAACCATTCTGGAGAGCAATCTGGAACTATAAATAACTGCGTACTCTTTGACCCAGTAATACCACTTCTGGGGGTTGTATCCCAAAGAGATCATAGAAGGGGGAGGAAGACCCATATGCACAAAAATATGTACTGCAGCTCTCTGTGGTGGCAAAAAACTGGAAATTAAAGGGATGCCCATCCATTGGGGAATGGCTAAACAAGCTGTGGTATATGAATGTAATGGAATACTATTGTACTATAAGAAATGAGGAGCAGATGGCCTTCATATTTACCTGGAGAAGCTTATATGAACTGATGCTGAGTGAGAAGAGCAGAACCAGGAAAAATTTGTACACAGTCACAGACACATCCTATGTGTGACAACCAGCTTTGATAAACTGGACTCTTCTCAGCAACACACAGTTATAAGACAACTCTACAAGTCTCAGGATGGAAGGAGATGTTTGCATTTAGAGGAAGATCTAGAAAGAACAGAGTTTAAATGGAGACTGAAGCAATCTACGTGCTATTGTTCTTTCCCATGTTTGGTTTTGTTTCTTTCCTATTGTTCACTCCATCGGTTACAACCCTTCTATACAACCAGACTAATGTCCAATGTGAAAGTATTTGTAGATCTTATATTGACTGCATGCCACCATGGGGTGGGGAGGAGCGGGAGAGGAGAAAATTTGAAATTCAAGGTACTGTGGAACTGAATCTTATAAATTAAAAGTAAATAACCAAATCAACTGATTAAAAAAAAAGAAAGTGACAGAAACCTGAAGTCTGGGAAATACAAAAATTCCATTTTAAAATAAAAATAATAAGTGTTTGTTGCAACTTCCCAGGGCTTAACCTATTTTGACATAATTTGACAAATATTTGTTAGTTATTCCAAATGTGCTCAAGAATCACAGTAATTTATATTTACAAATTCCATTACAATTTACAAAAATGGCTTCATCACAGTCCTCTGAGTAGTAAAAATATTAGTCCCATTTTTCAGATGAGTATACCATATATGCAAGAGAGGGTTGTCAGAAAAGCAACAAATAAGACTAGATACAGGAATTACCAATCTACTGCAGTAAACATTGTTTTAACATATAAGTATGCTTTTTCAGTGAAAATGTCTCAAAGAAGAACAAATTACTAATAAACAGTTTCTAAAATCTATAAAACATTCACGTCAAAACTCTTGTCATTTAAGAATACAGGTTACAGAGAGTTTAGAAATTGGCAGTAAATCAAATGGAAAATTCCAAATGACCTACTTATGAACAGGAAGTAGCTTGACCTAGAACTGAACCTACATAGCTTCTAAAATGAAGAAGCTAATATCTGACTACTAACGAAAAAGGCAATAAGGAGAAAGGAAAACATTTAATCACAATTTATCAATAATAGCACAGTGAGTCCATGGGGGGGAAAATAAATCTTTAAAACTAAACAAAAAGAGTAACTAGGCTGTTTTTAACAATCATAGCAATAGTTGCAATGTATATGGCACATTAATATTTACACAACCCCTTCCATGTTAACATTTAACCCTTACAACAACTCCATGACACTATTATTATTATTTTTATTAAATTGGTTTGTTTACTTTTAGTTTACAACATTTAGTTCCACAGTCCCTTGAGTTTCAGATTTTCACCCCCTTCCTCTTCCCCCACATCCTGGCAGCATGCCCTTGGATACAGGTTCTACAAATATTTTCCCATTAATCATTAGTCAAGTTGTAAAGAAGGACTGTAACTGATAGAAAGATCAGTGGGAAAGAGGAAACGAAACAAAACAAGAAAAAGAAACAGAGCAAGTAGTTTGTTTCAATCTACACTCAGACTCCGCATCTCCTTCTCTGGATGTGGACATTTCCTTCAATCATGAGTCTTTTGGAGTTGTCCTATAATCTTATATTGCTGAGAGGAGACCAGTCTATTGAAGTTAGTCGTCACATAAATGTTGTGTCTGTGATTGTGTACAAAGTTCTCCTGGTTCTACTCTTGTTGCTCAGCATCAGTTTATATAAGTCTCTCTAGGTTATTATGAAGTCTGTCTGCTCCTCATTTCTTATAGCACAGTAGTATTCCATTACATTCATATATTACAACTTGTTCAGCCATTCCCCAATTGATGGGCATCCCCTGTTTTCCAATTTTTTTGCCACCACAAAAAGAGCTGCTATAAATATTTTTTGTACATACAGGTCCTCTTCCTACTTCTCTGATCTCTTTGGGATTGCTGGGGTCAAAGGGTATGCACTTATTTACAGCCCTTTGGGCATAGTTCCAGATTGCTCTCCAGAATGGCTGGATTAGTTCGCAGCTCCACCAACAATGCATGAGTGTTCTGATTTTTCTACATCCTCTCCAGCATTGATCATTTTGCTGTTTTGTCATCTTAGTGAGTCTGGCCGGTAAGATATGGTACCTCAGAGTTGTTTTGATTTGCATTTCTCTAATCACTAGTGATTCAGAACATTTTTTTCATATGCTTTCATCCTTCGACCATTTATCAATTGGGGAGTGGCTTGTATTCTAATAGATTTGACACAATTCTTTGTATATTTTAGAAATGAGGCCTTTATCAGAGACACTGGCTGTAAAAATTCTTTCCCAAATTTTCCACTTCCCTTTTAATCTTGGCAGCATTGGCTTTGTTTGTACAGAAGCTTTTCAATTTAATATAATCAAAATTATCCATTTTGCATTTTGTAATGCTCTCTAAATCTTGTTTCATCATTAAATCTTCCCTGTTCCATAGATCTGACAGGTATACTATCCCTTGCTCTCCCAGACTGCTTACAGTATCAACCTTTATACCTAAATCATGCACCCACTTAGACTTCATTTTGGTGTATGGTGTTAAATATTGGTCTATGCACAATTTCTGTCTTACTAGGTTCCAGTTTTCCCAGCAGTTTTTGTCCATGACACTATTATTGCTATTATTATTTCCATCTTAGAGATTAAGAGAGCAGCTGGGTGGCACAGTGGATAAAGAGCTGGGCCTGGAGTCAGGAAGATCTGGGTTCAAATCCAGCCCCAGGCACTAACTAGCTGTGCAATCCCAGCAAGTTTTTTATCTTTGCCTGCCTCAGTGTCCTCACCTGTAAAGAGCAAAACACTCCAGTATCTTTGACAAGAAAATCTCAAATGGAGTCACAAAGAGTCAGACATGACTGAAAAATGAATGAACAAAAGAGATGAGGCAAATGATGCTGAGAAGTGAAAAGACTTGTGGCTAATGAGAATCTGAAAATTGAAACTCAGATCTTTCTGACATCCAATTCAACAATTTATTCATTGAACCACCTACTTGAAAACGGATAAAGATACCATGATTGGGGGCGGCTAGGTGGCGCAGTGAATAGAGCACTGGCCCTGGAGTCAGGAGGACCATGAGTTCAAATCCAGCCTCAGACACTTAACACAAAAACTAGCCGTGTGACCTTGGGCAAGTCACTTAACCCCTACTGCCCTCCAAAAAAAAAAAAGCACAAAAAAAAAGACACCATGATTGTGGATGAAACATTAAGTATTCAGAGCCAGTAACCACACTCTCTTGGTCATGATCTGTGATTTCATTGACTGCCAGGTGACTAAACTTCCTACCACCTATGCAATATAGTTTAACTGTTATAAATCAATTACCACAATAAAGAGATCAAGAGTCTAGAAATATCTTCTACCAAAAAATACTTGACCTTCCTCACCAAGTGGAAAGATGAGGCAACCAAGTGTAATAATAGTAACATTCATATAATTTATTCCAGGCACTGTGTTAAGCATTTTACAGTTCTTATCACATTTGACCCTCATGACTCTGCTAAGTAGGTCCTATTCCTATTCCTATTTTACATTTGAGGAAACTAAGGCAAACAGATGCTAAGTAACTTGTCTGAAGTTACAAGCTAGGAAGTGTCTGAGGCTAGACTTGAACTCTGCTCTTCCTGACTCTTAAATTTAGTGATCTATCCACCTAGCTGATGATCTAGTGATCTAGCACCTAGCTGCCTCTACAAGTTTAGAATATAAAATCATTTATAAAAGTGAAGAGGTTTAATAATGCCATAAGTTAGTGAGAATAAAAAATAATTTAACTTGTGTGTGTGTATATATATGTATATATATATATATATATATATATATATATATATTAAATGTCTTCCAAAGCTCCATTTCATTGTAAGCAGTGGCAGAGTTTTCAGATGATGTAGGACTTAAGTTAAACTGATAATCTGAGAGGAACATGGCATCAGAAAATGTACTTAGAGGGTGATTATTCACTAATCAGTTTTTAAGTCATAGTAAGGATACTATAAACAAATTTTAAATTGTGATTTCCTAATTTTATTATTCCAAAAAATTCTCCCCAGAAAACCTACTAGACTGAAAAGTCTGTAGAATACCTGTGCAGGGGGTTAACAGGATGAAGATGTATTTGGGCCTGACCAAAAGGAATCTGACTGGAGTCAGTCCTGTCCTTGAGAAGTTACTTGTTACAGGGTTAGAACAGTGAAAAGTGAATTCTCCAATGACAATAGAGGCCGAGAATTTTGAGGTCCAGCTCTAGAAATAAACATACCATCAAAGGAGAAGAAATCAATAATCACTTAATTTCAATCTCTTCCTGTCTGCTGGTTCATTCTGTACTGCCTACAAACATGCCTGTATGTTCTCTCCACCCTGAAAAAACCCTCACTTGATCCTTTCATCCCTGCTAGCCCTATATATGATTACCCTTTGTGACTAAACTCCTTGAAAATGCTGTTTACAGTAGGTGCCTCCACTATCTTCCTTCTTCCTCTAATTTCTTCCCCTTCCTTGCATTCCACTCCCTGTCCCATCCCTTCTTTCCATCTCATCCTGGCTGTCCAGTCCAGTCTGGGAGTAGGGGCAACCACACTGGCATACCCAGCATGGCTACAAGTACAGGTTCTTAGATCTGCTTTACTAGGAAAGATGGTTGTTTAAGGGCTCACCAATCTTTTTCTAGTTCAATCTAGTTCAGGGGAAAAGTCGGCACGTTAAACTTCAGAGAAAACACAAGAAAAAAAATACAAGCAGAAATAAAGACCAACAGACAGGGAGGGCTCTGACTGCCTAAATCAACTATAAACTTTACACACACCTCTAGATCGAGAGAGTCTTTACATCTGAGCAGGCAGGGAGCTCTGAACATATGGCCACTCAGAATCTCAACCAGAGAATCACAAGATCCTTCTCATAAGCAAATACCCAAAGCAAAATACCAACTCATATACATACAATTCTCAGAGCCAGAAGACATTACAACCTTTGGACTAAATGCCTAATTAGAAATTAGGAAAAAGTGTGAAAGCCTTTCTCCAAGCAAGCCTCTCCTAAGCAAGTTTCCCTCAATGGGATCCACGTGAGCCCTATTAAGGGGTTTTAAAATCCCATTAACATTACACATGGACACTCCCCTTCTTCTCCTCTTCCTTTCCCCTAACCCTATACAATTCAGTTCCTAACCTTTCAATTCCACCAAAAATACTCTCTCCCAAGTGATCAAGATACCTTAGTTGCCAGATCCAATGGCTTTTTCTCAGTTTTCATTCTCCTTGACCTCTCAGCAACCTGAGACTGCCTGCTCACCCTTCTCCTCCTTTATACTCTCTTCTCCCTAGGTTGCTGGGACACCTCTCCTGGTTTTCCTTCTACCTAAATGACCTCTCCTCAGTCTCCTTTGTTGCATCCCCTTCCAGATCACACCCTCTAACTGTTGGTGTCCCTCAGGGTTCTTTTCTGTCCAGGGCTCTCTTCTCTTCTCCTTCATCTATTTCACTTGGTGATTTCATCAGCCCCCAAGTATTTGATTACCATCTCTATGATTCTTAATTCTCAACCTATGATTCTGAATCTACCTATTCTATCCTAACTTCTCCTGATATCCAGTCTCACATTTCCAGCTGCCTTTCAAATATCTTGAACTGGATGAATGTCTAGCAGACATGTCCAAAAGAGAGGTCATTTTATCTTTGCTCCTAAACTCTCCTCTCCTCCTGTCTTCCCTAGTCCTGTAGAGGGTAACACCATCCTCCCATTCCTTAGGCTCACGGCCTAGGAGTCATCCTCAGTGCCTTATTATCTTTCACTCCCATATTCAATCTGTTTCCAAGACCTCTAACTTCACTTTTGCAACATCTCTCAAGTATGCCCCCTTCTCTTCTCTGGTACAAAGCCCTCACCTGGATTATTGCAATAGCCTGCCAGTGGTTCTGCTTGCCTCCAAGTCTCTCCCCACTCCAATTCACAGCCACTCTTGTCACACTTCCCCCCCCCCCCCCGCCCCACAATCAATAAATTTCAGTGGCTTCCTTTGACCTGAAAGATCAAATACAAAATCCTCTGCTTGGCATT
>CM053595.1:257639215-257649666 GCA_028646575.1 Pseudocheirus occidentalis | reverse complement strand
GCGACAGCCATTTTCTCTGGCTGTCCTCTGTGTCTGGAATGCTCTCCCTCTTCATCTCTGCTTACTATTCAACACCTCTTAATTCTAGTGCCTTTCATCTGCTATTTACTGAATATAGGTTGTCTCTATTTTTTTTGTTTGCATGTAGTCTCTCCCATTAGACTATGAGCTCAAGGAGAGCAGGGACTGTCTTTTGAGGTTCTTTATATCCCCAGCACTTAGTAGAATATGACTGTTACATAGTATGTGCTTATTAAATGTTTATTGATTGACTGAAAAGGAAAAAATAATCTAAAAACTCTCCATGAATTCAGGCAGAAAAAAAATTCAGTCAAAAATCTGGAGCACAAGTAGATAAAATCAACAGAAAAGATATAAAAATCATATGGGAAGATGAATAACAAGACTTTAAAAGCCTACAAATATCTTTAAGTAAATACTGCAAGTCAAAGGAAACCAAAATAATGAAACTCAGAACCCCGTGGATTCCCAAGATAGCATGGAATCACAGCAGGATGTTCCAGAATGGTTCAAAGAGATATATTATAACCTTGAAAGAAGAATTTTGATGAGAACAAATTGCATAATTTATGGCCAGCGCAGTAGAAATAATTAGCAGAATAGAAAAACCTGGATTGTCAGTGGCAAACAGAAGCAAAAGAGAGAATAACAGATTGGAAATACATATATGCTGAAGTGAAGGACAATCTTGAAGAAGAAAAAGGAAAAGCAAAAATGTTCAAAGAAATGATTTCTATACTAGCAAAACATACTGCTCTTAAAGTCAACTTAAGGACTGCAAAGCCTCCCAGAAGATCTCGTCAAAAAACTTGAAAACAACAATGAAAGACTTAACTATAAGAAAACTGCCTAAACCTGTACACAGACAACAAAGCAGTAATCAGACAGCTAGATGGTACAGTGAATAGAGAGCTGAACCTGGATTTGGGGAGTTCAAATTTGCATTCAGACAACTTAATAATAGTTGTGTAACCCGTATGTCACTAAACTTCTGCCTCAGTTTCCTGCAGGGTTGTTTTGAGGATCAAATGAAATATCTGTAAAGCACTTAAAACTCTGTCTAACACTATATATTTATTCCCTTCAACAATCAAAAGAATATACAAAGCATTTCCAGCAAACAAACTCTACCCAATGCTTCAAACTCCAAGGTACACTGTGTTTAGATTTCAAAATTCCAATTTCAAACAACAAATTCTGCAAGCATCCAGGATAAAGACCTTAAAACATAAAGAAAAGCAAATCTGAATAACCCCCAAACTATTTTGTACGTACTAGCAATCACAAAAGGAAGCGAATGTATACCAAAAAACAAAGGAACTAAAGATGCAACCCAAAATGATGTATACCCTGCAAACCTGACTCTTATTATTACAGAGGAGAGAAGGGGGTATACTTGAGAGATGTTGCAGGCCTTTAATAAAAGAGAGGAATTACATATACCACAAACAGAAATAGAAGAAAGGAAAATAACTGCAACTACCAAACAAAGCAAAAAAATAACAAAATATCTACAGATTCTAGAGACTATTAAAAGAGAAAAAAAGATTTAAAACCTAGAAAGAAAAAGACACTGGGGAGCACAGAGCAGTTTGGTCGTTGATCGGAGAGGGAGTATTCCCAGACTTTAGTTACTCAGAGCAAGGTGGAGTCAACGGCATCACAGAGTGGACAGAAGCAGCAGCATAAGCAGTGAATCCAGAGGAGGAAACATCGACTGCTCGTTTGTTAAGACAAGATTGCCCATACAAAGCAGACTGCTCGTAAGTCCACTGGTGGGAAAGCTCCACACAAACAGCTGGCCACAAAGGCTGCCAGGAAAAGTGCCCCCTCTACCGGCGGGGTCAAGAAGCCTCACCATTACCAGCCTGGTACTGTGGCTTTTCGTGAGATTCGCCGTTACCAGAAGTCAACAGAGCTTTTGATCAGGAAACTTCCTTTCTAGTGGCTGGTGAGGGAGATTGCTCAGGACTTCAAAATAGACTTGAGGTTCCAGAGTGCAGCTATTGGTGCCCTTTAGGAGGCTAGTGAAGCATATTTAGTGGCTCTCTTTGAAGTTACTAACCTGTGTGCCATCCGTGCTAAGAGAGTTACTATCATGCCCAAAGACATCCAGTTGGCTCGCAGGATACGGGGAGAAAGAGCTTAAGTGAAGGCAGTTTTATAGTGTTTTGTAGTAAATTCTGCAAAATACTTTGGTTTTAATTTGTGACCTTTTTTGTAAGAAACTGTTTATAATCTGTTGCATTTGTACTTACATCATTCCATCTTTCACTCAGGATGAATGCGAAAAGTGACTGTTCACAGACCTCAGTGATGTGAGTGAGCATTGTTGCTCAGGACTGACAAGTTGCTAATATGCAGAAGGGATGGGTGATAATTCTTGCTTCTCATGCTGCATGTTTCTGTATGTTAATGACTTGCTGGGTAGCTAAAATCGTAAGGTACTAGAATTGATATAAATGGGTATAGGGTCCTTTTGCAATAAAACTGGTTATGACTTGATAAAAAAAAAAAAGAAAAAGACAACACTGGGTTCAAAAACAACAACACCACAGAGGACTCATTAAGAAATTTCTTTCTAAAATCCACAAAGAAATGAAGATGAAAGGAAAATGTAAAGAACCAGGAGAAGTGATGGTGGAAGAGCAGGCCTGAACCAACATAGACCCAGGTACTGCCCCTCCCCAATCAATACATTTTGTGGAACTGCAAAGTGAGAGAGTACATGAAAGGGGAGAGCAGAGGTGGAAGATAGAGCAGACTGCATACTGTCAACTAGTCAAATCTTCAGTAAACAAAGAAGGGGAAATAATTTTTGTGAACTTTGAGCAAGAGGAAAAGGGGCTACCTGGGAATGGGTGAAGCATTAAAAGCAGGGCAGATTAAAACTAGGGGAAAGAAAGAAAAGGAAACATCTCTATTCAATGGAGGGCTAAACTCTAGTGCAGTGGTTCTCAACCTTTCTAATGCCATGATCCTTTAATACTCGTATGTGGGCATATCTGCATGGGGGCGGACCCGCCTGGAGACAGAGGTGTCTCTGTTCCTAAGACAATCGGAAATATGTATTTTCCGATGGTCTTAGGCGCCTCCTGCGACAGGGTCGTTCGACCCCCAAAGGAGTCGCAACCCACAGGTTGAGAACTGCTGCTCTAGTGGAAGGAAATGGAGACTACCATGGATTTAATCTGCAAGGATTTGGTGCACAGACATACTAGCCTCTGGCCTCAAGAAAGAAATCAGAGCTTCTGAGAGCAACTACACACAGAAGGATGGGAATGTATGGATCCTGAGAGCAGATTTCATGACAAATGGAAGAGAAAATGACTGTGTGTAAGGCAAGAGGTAGAACAGGACCAAACAACTAGGGACATGAGAAAAATTCTACCAATGGGACACTAGGGACATGAGAAAAATTCTACCAATGGGACACTACTTTTGTCCTCATTAACCTCCTTCAGGAATTGATACTTCTAACAATGAAGTACACCAGAAAAAAATAATGAAGGAGCAAAATCTAAGGCATTAATATAGAAACTGTTTAGAAGAATATACATTAATTTGGTATTTTAAAAGTTCTGATTCCATGAGGAACAGAAAGGCACTAAGGAAGGAATAAATATAAAGAACACAAATCAAAGATTAAAAGTTTATTATAGACAGAAGGGGAAGAGGGTTAATGAAGGGAACACTGTAAAAGAAATCCTTTTTAGAAAAAAGGCACAGAAAAGAGACTGGAAAAGAGAGGAGGAGGGATTTTGAATTAAACATTACCTGAGAAAAAGGGTAACAACTAACTAAATGGAACAAAGTAAAAGGGAATAAATTAATTAATTAAATCCTCAGAACTAGGGGGAGAGGGCTGACAAAGATAAGAGGAGTTGAAGGTAAGGAAGAGTACCAGTGGAAGCAGGGTTGTCTTAAAAGAACAAAATGCAAAAATAATTGTAGGGGCAAAATATTATCTTAAAAGATGAAGTGAAACAACAAAAAAAGAAAAGGTAACTAGAAATTTTTTATACAGCTATTAAAGGTAGAACATAAAATTTTCAATTTTAATAAAATCCTGCTAATATTTAATGCATACTTTAATGGATCCCTGAACTCAGTAACATGGGTAATGCAACCTATCCACCCACCCCTGTAATTCTTATCCAGATTCTCCCATAAACTGTCCAAAGAGGTGCTGCCTAATGTAATGGAAGCATTTCTCTGAGAATTTTAACATTCTTTAAGATACTTTGGGCTAGTTCTCTGCTGTCCTTCACTCTAGTTTCATATGACCAATTTACTTCCTTTCTTCACTATTAGTTTCATGAATGAGTCTTTTTAGGCCACTTCTTGCATGCAAGTCATCACTGACAACATGCTGCAGCCTTCTTATACCCATGGTGATACTGATAATAACTCATATTTATATTCCACTTTAAGGTTTGCAAAGTATTTTACCAACATGACTACATTTCATCTTCACATCAAGCCTAAGAAGTAGGTGCTACTTAACATCATAATATCTCCATTTTGCAAATTTAAAAAAAGAAAAAGAAAAAAGAGGTTTCAAGAGGTTAAGTGACTTGCCCAGGGTCACATTAGCAAGTAAATATCAAAGCCTGGATTTGAACTGAGGTCTTCCTTCTTCCAGGTCCAATGTTCTAATCCACTGCAATATTGATTCTTTGAAGACTGGGCTGTTGGGTGACATGTAAGTGAAAAAAAGTAAAAGAAAAAAAAAAGACACTAATCTTAAAAATAAGACTTTTTCTGTCAGTGAGCAACTTACAGCAGCTGAAACTATTATGCAATTTCATAAATCAAACCAATCTCATTCTGCAGTCCTTGTCCAAGATATGATTAACTCAATGGATTGCCCAGCTAGTTTGCCAATATGCATTCCTTTATCCATTTAGTTTTTCTGGTGTGGATTGTTAGGCTAACCTTTATTAAGGAACTATGGATCTCACTGAGGAGGCACTGTGGCTTTCTCATGGTTGATAGAATCAGCATAATGCCATTCACAAACAGAAACACCCAGAGGACCTCACCATCTTTAGGGAATCCCTCTTCAATTTGATTTGACTGTGGCAAATACACTAAGCAAGCAAGTTACCCTATTGTCTCTGATGCATCTGTGAAGGAATCAATATGATTTCAAGTACAGCTCCTGCCTGATTTAGGATATGCCTGCTCTCCAAGGAGAAGCCTATATAAAAAAAGATATATATTTGTAGGTTAGCCATTAGATGACTAGTTCTAGAATTCATGACATATCATGAAAATTTATATACTAAACCGAAAATCATCATCTAATAACAAGTTTGTCCTATTACTTGAGAAGAGACAATACTGCTCTTGTATTAAGTGATAAACTATTAAAAAAGAAAAAAAGGGTCTAGTCAACTTAAAAAGTGAATTCCCAAACAATACTGTTCACAGAAAACACCAAGGGAATAGAGGACAATGCAGCATCTAAGAATTCAATTTAGGAATTTTAACATAGTAATCTAATCTCTTCTCAATAAGTAAAAATTTCCTTAGGTTACTAAGGAAAATCACCCAATTTTCTCTTCCCATAATATCTAATTTCATTTTTTTCTACCTTCCACTTAATTTTCATGATAAAAAAATGACAGCTATTTCTTAAAACAAAACAAAACGAAACTGGGGGGGGTTGGCGGCGTGGGAGTACAGGAATGGCTTGATGACCAGTTTGCTTTTCTATAACAAGATGAAAAAAATTCTAACATTTAAAATGTTAAAAAAAATAGATGACTGGACCACTCATGGGAATCTAGCTGACTGAAAACTATCCTTTAATACATTATATTTAAGCCAAAAATTTTTATGAAGTCTCCTGATGTCAGAATTAATTGCTATTCTTATCATATAAGGAACTTTCAATTCAGTTTAAAAATACTGAACCCCTGAGCCAAGTATTAATTAGTCTCTTAAGTTTACCAATAATCTGTTGAATAATACCACAACCTCCAATTCTCATCAAAACTAACATCTATATAGTCAACAAACTGGTTATGTGAACAAATTATGATAGTAAAAGCCAGAGATGTGGAACTTACTATATCTAGCTAGAGGGGAAAAAAAAATGAAATCAGAAATTTAGTCTAGAAAAAGTTTAGTTAAGCAGAGTTATGAATCTAGGGGATAATACATAAAATTTAAAGAAAAGAATGGACTAAACTACCAGTTATATGACCATGAGCTCAAAAAAAAAAAAGACCAAACTGGAAGGAAGTCAATCCTGAGCACTAAGTATGAGAAAATGAAATGCTAAATATATCACACGTTTCCTGTAATGGGTTTAACTTTGTTAGAGAAAATTGTTGATGGCATCAAAGTTAGTTAGTTCTTATACAGGCCAGTTATGTTTAATCTGTTTCACAGCTAATATTAATCCCATCTCAGTTCATAAGAAGGATCAGTGAAAATGTACCATCTAAAAACGCATTATTAATATCTGAGATGGTGGTGGTCTTAACATTAATGTCTTCTAATGAGGAATGAAGTGTCATCATGCACACTTTGTTACATCAATAGGGAGACTGGCTTATCTATATTCTTCCATCATCTGTCCAGAAGGTCTATCTAACATATTAGCAGTTTTTTTCGAAGTTTTTTTCTAAGTCTTTTAATTTTATCACAAGAAGGACAGAGTAGTGTAGCAGAGAAAGAACATGCTCAGACCTGGGACAACCTGGGTTCAAGTCCCACCACTGACACATAGTGACTGTGTGACTCTGGGTAGGTCACTCAACCTCTTTTGATGCTACAGACAACTAAAACAGTCAGTTGCAGAGGTGCCAATCTGCACTGGAAGAAGGAGTATTCTATGCAAATGAATCTAGAGGTCCAGTCCCTATCCCCTGGCTCTAAAACAATAAGATCATCCTATGCTATCCTTTGCTCATGTATATGACTCATCTAAACTCCTCTTCTGGTCATAAATGTTTTTGACGTTTTCTTATCAAACCCAGGCTAAAATAAGCAACATACCACAGTCAACTTATACCCTTCATGTTGTCTTTCCATTGTGCTTTGAATAACCTGCAATTTGGATTATTCAGTAATTGTGGGATTCTAGGATTCAGAGCCACCCAACATCAGCAGGAGAATATTAGTGGTGAAAGGTTAGGGTTTGAGGTAAAGAGATTAGGATTATTGAAAGTGCTACGTGATTCCCCTAACATAAGCCAGCTCATTCTGTCCTGAAATACCAAAATATATACTGATGCACTAATTCAATAGGCTCTCCATCCAAATAACTCTCATAATTTGGGCAATCTGAATCCTTTATTCATTTGGTTTTTCCTTCATGAATTCTAGACCAATCATTTTGGGTTGCTATGAATCTCATTGAGGTGGCCCTATGGTACACTGCTGCTCAAAGCAATCAGTGTGAAATCATCTGGCCTCAGACACTTACTACTGCGTGACTTAGCCCTGTTTGCCTCAGTTCCTCATCTATAAAATGAGCTGGAGAAAGAAATGGCAAAGCACTCCAGTATTTTTGCCAAGAAAATTCCAAATGGGGTCACAAAGAGTTGGACATGACTAAAAAAACCCCAAAACATCTGTAAATGTTCATGAAGAATTTTCAAATACTTAATGAGATGGTCAAACAGATATAAATTGGTAATCACTGGGTTTTTTTTGTAATAGTACCATCTGTCATTTTCCCCCCATCCCTTTAGGATCTTCTCTATAATAGAAATATACTGAAAATAGATTCCTGAATATCTTTAAAATTTGTGTGATAATCCAAAGATTGTAGGAGGGTTCTGAAGCCAAAAATTTGAGAACCAGTCAATCTGAATGTATTCACTAGACATCCAATCAAACACATACAAAGGATTAACATTTGACACACCTTTAGAAAATAAAAACAGGAGGAAAATGGAGTCCAGACTATGAAACCACCAGCACTGCTACTACTCCCATCTACATATAAGCACCTATAACATGCCAGACACTGCACTGTGCTACTAGCCGCCAGGGAAGAAAAGGAAGAACTCTATCACCTTAAAAGCAGCATCTGCTTTACTTTATATCCACCAAGAAAACTTAAGGAAAGTACTTAAGGGAAAAGGGCACTAATCATCTTCTCTTGGCAATCCCATCAAAACAAAAACCACAATCCTTGTAAGAAAGAAGCAGAGTCAACCAAAACAAATCTACATATCTACACATGTGAAAAATAATTATTGTGTATCCTGAATCTCTCGTCTTTATGTCAGGCAGTAGGTAACATGCTTCCACATCAGCTCTCTGAAGTTGTGGCTGGTCACGTTATTACCCAGTTGATAAACATCTAGTCAAGTCTCTCTGAAATCATCCCTTTTATAATTTCTTATGGCACAATAATATTCCATTTTATTCATATCACAATTTTTTCACCTCTTCCCCAGTTTTCTCCTGCAGCAAAAAGTTCTACTATAAATATTTTTGTATATGAGTCATTTCCTTCTTTCTTTAATCTCTCTTTAATCTCTCTGGAGTAACAATCTTCCTAGTAATAAGCACTGATGGGTCAAAAATTGTCGTTTTCTTGTCATTTAAGTTTATAGACCTCATGACAAGAAAACGACAATTTCTTTCTCCTCTTTTTGCATTCCCAGCACTTAGTACAATACCTGGTACACTGAAGACACTTAATAAATGTTTACTGACTGACCAGTCTTTGCTAGAACACTTCCATGTGCTACACTCCTGGGACAGGGTTTTCCATCTAGAGCCCTTGCCTTATGCCCATGGGCTGCTGGTTATAGAGATCTAGGCTGGCAACATGTATCTACTGAAATTTCTTCTTGGATTTCTTAGGCATTTCTCAATTTGGTGTTCTGTTTCTTATCCTTGATGGAATAGTTATTGGAGAGCTAGGATTTTCTGCTTCCTTTCACTCCCCTATCTTGAAGATAACTCTCCTGTATACTGCTTCTAACAAAGCTCTACAGGTAATGCTGTCTTTGCCACAACAGAGGTAGGTCTATTCAAGGCCTTAGACAAAATCGTCCATTATTTCTAGTGGTTTGGCCTGAGATAACATTAGCTGAATTGTCTAGGTGTATGAAGTAAGTGTGTGCCAAGGTCACAAACCCAGTATGCCAGCCTGGAATCTTTAGATTAGAAATCCCCAATTACCTCCAACTGTAGTTAGCAGTAAAACTATATTTCATCACTTATTTGCCCCATCTCAAAAGTTCAATGGCATTTTAAGTAATGGTAATCATCCCAACCAAGATAGCTCCTTCCCTCCTAAAGTGCAAAAATCAGACCTTAGCTGATACTGTCCATCTACTTCTGAAAGAAACTTTCAGCCTCCACACTCGTCTCTCACACGTACTCTCTGATTAGGGTCACTCCACCTCACATTTTGGACTGCTCTATTCACATCTATTCAGGTAGAGTCACCTTTCCACATCATATCACACCTAATTCAATGTATGGCCAGAAATGAACCCTGAAATAGGATCTTTTGTGTGATGACCTTTATCATCAAGAGGAAACTGCACTGCCTTACTTCATAATGCATTATAACAATTCAGTCCAGCTACTTCACACATCCTTATCAGAGTTAGAAGATCTAGTCCACCCTCCTTCATTTTACATATGAATAAAATGAGTCCCAGAGATGTAAAGTAACCTGCCCACAGTGATGTTTTACTCAGTTTATCAGAGTGCCTGCTATCAATAACTAGCATTGTGATTCATAGCATATACCCTCAATCCCTCGAGTAACCAATGGCATTCAAACAGAGGGCTGAATGTAATCAAATTCTTGCAAAGCCCTTGGAAATAAGCCAGCCTGTGTATCTGCTATTTGCAATATTTACACTAACAGACCTTTGAAAAAACTGGGAAAAAGGGCAATGATTGATCAATGGCTCTTTATAATAGCAATCCCTTTATCAGATACTTAGCAGATACTTTAAGGAAAATACTTAAGGGAAAAGGGCACTAATCATCTTCTCTTGGCAATCCCATCAAAACAAAAACCACAATCCTTGTAAGAAAGAAGCAGAGTCAACCAAAACAAATCTACATATCTACACATGTGAAAAATAATTATTGTGTATCCTGAATCTCTCGTCTCTATGTCAGGCAGTAGGTAACATATGATATGAATAAAATGGAATATTATTGTGCCATAAGGCACAATATCAGATACTTTATCAGATACTTGGGGCTAAGTGTGGAAGGTGTGAGCCCTGTCCCCTCTTGGGAAGGTGTGAACTCCCCTGATGACAGGACAGAAGGGGATTAGCTGAAACAGGAGGCCAGTGCTGTATATAAAGAAGAATTCTAGAGACAGAGACAGAATTGGAATTTTCCTGTGGAGGAAAAAGGATTGTCTCAGCATGTGGGAGCTGGGCTGCCAGAAGTGAGTTGGAGAGAGAGAAACAGAGGGAGAGAGA
>CM053595.1:257617834-257638715 GCA_028646575.1 Pseudocheirus occidentalis | reverse complement strand
GGAGGAAGGGGAGAAAAATCTATAACTGAAGTGACTATGGAACAGAATCTTGTAACCTAAAAGTAACAAACAAGTTAATTTTAAAAAAACAAACTTAAAAAAAAAAAAGAAAATTCATCACTGCTCCTAATTTTACTCATTATTGTTGAGGGCACCACCATCCTCCCAGTCCAAGTTCTTCAGGCTGACAACCTGGGTGTTATCCTCAACTCTTCTTCAACCTCTAACCAATCTGTTGCCAGGTATTCTTGATTGTTCTTTTAGAGCATCTCTCATCTATGTTCTTTTCTGACACTGATACCACCTAGGTTTAGACCTTCACCACTTAAACTATTCACAATCACCTTCTCATTGGGATCTCTGCCTCAAAGCTCTTCCCACTTTAGTCCATCCTCCACTCAGATATCAAATAGATAAATGCAGGTCTGCTCATGTCACCTGTCCCCAAATTCAATAAACTCCAGTGGCTCCCTATCATCACCAGGATTCAACAGAAAATCTTCTGTTTGGCTCTTTAAAGCACTTGATAAACTGGACCTCTTTTATGTTTCCAGACAGACCCAGTGACTGAACCAGGAAGAACCCTGCTATTTCCACACAAGGCATATCATCTCCAAACTCCACCATTTACATTTGCTGTTTCTCATACCAGGAATTCTCTTCTTCCTTACTCTTTACCTCCTGGTTTCTCTATGGGTTCCTACAAGTTTCAACTAAAAGCCCACCTTCTACAAAAAAGTCTTTCTTGGTCTTCCTTAATTTAAATGTCTTGTATCTGAGATAGGATATCCAATTTATCCTGTATATATCTTGTTTGTATCTAGTTATCAGCACATTTTCTTCCACAATTAGATTTTTTGTTCCTTAAGGGCAAGAACTGTTTTTTTGCCTTTCCTTCTATCCTTAGCACTTAGCACAGTGCCTAGGTACAGTAATAGATGCTTGTTTACTTGAAAGGTGTTTTAAGACATGAATGGCATTCTGGGCTTCATAGTTCAAAATGACCAGATGATGACCCCCTCCTCGGTTCTGAGTATCCAGACCTTTGATCTCAGTAGTTTTGAAACGGGGGACACAATCTGCAATAGATAGGCAAATGAGACAGATGGAAGAGAGATGACAACACACAGTCTGCTTGTGACAGAGTGTGAGAGGACAACAGTACGGACAGTGAGAATCTGACAAATAGCCCATCAATATGAGAACATGGAAGGACAAAGACCAGCTGTTTGAAGGATGTTAAAAAGATTTACTCTCTCCTCAATTCCATTCCCCATCTCTATTTAAATATGATTTTTTAGTAATCTAAGCTATTTTAGTTTGTTTTTTGTTTGGTCTTAAAATCCAGGATCAACCATGAAGGCTTATACATATTTGCATATGTAGTATGTTCATGTGTATACATACATGGCAAACAAAAGGAAGGAAGCCAAACACACAGAATATAAAATGGTAAGATATCTAAATAATGTATGAATGTTAAAATTTTTTTAAATAACTGGGACCTTTGAGTTGTTACGATTTTATTAATAGTTTTGTCTTACACAAAAACTTCTTGCCCTAATAGAGAAAATGGTCAGTATGTACCAAGGCTAAAACACTCAACTGCTATATCTAGTTGAAACTGCTTAATTTCTAGAGCCCTCAGTCAAATTCTATTGTGGGGGTGGGGATGCTGGGGCAGAGACAAGGTTATGCCCTTGAGCCCGCTCAGCAAAAAGACAAAAGCATATTTTGAAAGAACTCTTCTGCCTTTTTCTATTGGATTCTAAAAGAATGGGTGCTTAGCCTGTTTTGCCTCACAAGCCACCTACAGTTATACGTGCACATGTAGTGTGGGGTGTGTGGGGATACAATCCTCTTTATATTGGAAGGGGTTTCAGAGAGTGAAGGCCCAGTCTACTCTGCCTCAGATGATGCTATTTACATATATGTATGTGTGTATGTATGGTACACTGTATGTTATGAAGAAAAACAAGAACAAGCAGGAGGCTTGAATTTGAGTTCCCAAAGCACAATGTGACTTTGGAGGAATCACATAACATCCTCAGGACTTGTTTTCCTCTACCACAACATATTTGAGATTGGAGGTTAGATGACCTTTTAAGGTCCATTCCAGATGTAACAATCTCTGGCAAAATGAATCTGTTTCTATAACTAAGAAATATCATTTCCAAGCAGCAAATCTTATAAACTTCAGCAGATATAGCACTTAATAAATTAATTCAGAGCAAGGGAGTTCAGGATGGGATTAACTAAAATTTGCAGACCTGAAGTAATAAAGCAAACGTAAAATCTTAACCCAAACCTCAGAAAAGGGAGACAGAAAAGATAAAAGGCCCAAAACAAAACCCCCAAGAATATGCATTACCTACACTCCAGTTTAAAGCCTAGTCTCTGATAGAAAAAAAAGTCACTAGAAACAGTAAGAAAGCAGAAAAATCTGCCATATTTGGGTCTTTTAGTTTTCCTTTTCTTTTTAGTTTAGCTTAAATCCTAGTCCCTACAAAGAAGGGAGGCAGAGGTGAGTCTGCAGCTTCAATACAAAACCTGCTCATTTTAGAAAACCTAAGTTCTCAATTGGCCAAATGAAAGGTGAGCTTGCTAATCCTAAAGAATTTGGCTTGAGGAAAGCTGAGTCACTGACTGGGACAGAGACAGACATGCTAGACAGAAGGATAAGAAGTTTCTTATAAACCATAGAACTAAATTTCTCAGAAAAATTAAGAGAATTTTATTTATAGATAGTGCTAACAACCCAACTTACTCTGTTTTGACCACAAGATGTTATGTTTACAAAAATTTTGTTCTGAGTAAACACTAATATTTTGGCACCTATAAACACTTCATTTTGCTAGTTATAAAATTATATTTTCCCAATAAATGGTTTAATATGGCTGAGAAGTTGTGAGTTCAATATTCTGGAACTTTTTAAAGTAATTTAAGTAAACTGAAGTTTACTTACCAAATGTCTGTAAGATCATAGAAAGTTAGGGCTGTAAGGAACCTTTAAAGGTCTTAAAAATGGACTTGAGATGCAGAAAAATTATCTGCCCAGGGTCACATACAGCTAGGAAACATGTGAGGTAAGCTTAAACACAGATCTCCTGGACTGTATAAATAACTAGATAATACTCATGCTGCCTTTCAGAGATAGCACTTGCTAGGCATATTCTCCAAAAAGAGCAAAGAAAGAGGGAAATAACACATACATACAAAAAAGCATGTGTCAGTGTACTAGAGTATGAAAGTAAGTGCATCACAATGGGAAATCTAGGAATACCAGTGTGACCTGACACACAGTGAGATAAGCAGAAAGGAGGAGAATATTTTAAACAATAGCTCCAACACTGCAAAGTAAAACAACCTTGAAGGATTTAACTCTGATTTATGCAAGAACCAACCAGAATTCCAGAGGATCACTGATGAGTCACTCTACACACTGTCAGACAAAGAATGGGGGATTCACGGCACAAATTCAGACTTTGTTTTTGTGCATGGCCAAAGTATGGATTAGTTTTGCATAATTATAGTCCCTTGTTAACAAGGGGGGTTAGGTGGGGTTTTTTTTAATTGAGGGGAGATATGAAAATAAAAAAGAAATTAGCAATTGTGATACAAAAAAAGAGAGAAAGAAGGAGTCCTAGGATTTTTTTTTTAATGCAAAGAAGAGAACAGGAGGTGGTTCAGGAGACAGACAGGCAAGACAGCTCTGAAGCCAACATGTTGAATTTTTTTTTTAAATGCAAATCATACAGAAAATATTCAATGTTTCATGCACAATCAATCCTTTTTCTGTTCTGTGTACACAGAAATGCTTGTGTTTTTTGCTGCTTATCAAGTTTAGGATAACAAAAACAAATAAATTTAAGTCAGAAAAAAAAATAGTTACAGTCCAAAGAAAACCTCTCTGGTTTGAGGAAACTTTACTGTCAAAGATTTTCTTTACTTTGGTTCAAGCCTATTCATATCTAGAGCCAGAATCTTCCATTTCTGGAAACTTCCATACCCCAATTTTGTATATACTGGTTCTCATTCTAGCCAATCCCCTAGTGTTTACCTGACCATTATGATATTAGAAATGAGAAAACCACCATATTGACCTGAGCAAGAAGCTACTGCTCCTTAGAAAAGCTAGATGCAGAGATCTGCTCTGGTGTACAGAGGTGACCAAGGACACAGAAGTGACAGAGACATAATAAAGGCAGAACGGCCTGTCCTTAAGACTATCATAGACTGCCACCCTTTATTTTTCTCTAATGACCCTAAAATCATCATACTCATCCAACTAGCGGCCCTTGATGGTTCCCCCTTTCTTCCCCTGGTTTGGAGGTACTGCCTGACACCACAGACTAGAGGTGTCAACCACCAACCATGTGTGGGAGACACCAAACTACCCTTCCTTCTAAGTTTTTATTTCTGTCTCTGTCTCTGTGCCCTTGCCCTTGGTCCTGCCTTCAGATAGCTCCTTCTTCTGGGTGATTTAAAAGTATCAAAATAAAGCTACGCTATTTTTCAAGCAATTATTGGTGGTCTTATTCTTTTGTTAAGCTCTCTTAAATCCCAAAAGAGAAAGAGACAGACACACGTCACTTTGTGTCCTTCACATTTTGGCTAAACACGTTTACTAGTTGTTTTATCAAACCAAGATTCCATTTTCCTGTTCCCAAGTCTCTGCACAGCCTGTTCAGCACATTCTTTTTACCTCATATAACCCCTACTTTTTCTTCAATGCCCAGCTCAGGTAACATCTACCCAAAACTTTCCCGATATCCCACAGTTATCAGCGTTTAATTCTCAAATCATCTTATTATTCCCTAACTATGAATATCTTTTACCTCCCCAAGACAAAAGGTCCGTGTCACTGTACTTTGCTTGTACTTTGTAGATCTTAATAAAGACTCCTTGAACTGAATTACGTTATATCTCTGCTTTTGTTTCAAAATGTAAAACAGAGTGCCCCAAATAAAACTGATAATGCAGAGAACAGCCTTTTGTAGCATACAGCCAACTTCTTTGTTCTAGTAAATTAAAAAATGTCAAAAACCTAAAAACTGTGAACTCCGTGATTCAATTTTACCTGAACAAAAACCTTTGACCAAAGTGAAAGGACACGCAACAATTTTGTAACAACCCACTAACAAGTATTTATTAAGGCAGGCACTACTACTCCAATACTATTCTTAAGGAGATGACATTCTGCTGGAAGGAACATGGGGGAAGAGATATGTCACAAGTAAATAGATATGATATATACTAGCTATATAATAGATATGACGTATACTAGATATATAATAGATATGAAATCAATAAGGGGAGGGCATCAATGATTTTCATCACCTAAATCTAATAAGTTATAAAAACTCATAAAGAAACCTTAGAGATCATCTAATTCTAGCTCAAAAATTTTATTTTAAAAGAGATTAAGGGGCGGCTAGGTGGCGCAGTGAATAGAGCACCGGCCCTAGAGTCAGGAGTACCTGAGTTCAAATCTGGCCTCAGATACTTAACACAAAAAACTAGCCGTGTGACCTTGGGCAAGTTACTTAACCCCAACTGCCCTCCAAAAAGCAAAAAAAAAAAAAAAAAAAAAAAAAAGATTAAGTGAATTTTTCCAGGATCACTTGGCTATATCCACTTCCATGTTACATTAGGATCAATCAACTCTTCTAAAAGTTATTATTTAATCCGAAGCAGAGCCTAATTTATTTAAATCAGTAATTTTTACTTTCCATTTTCTCTCCACTAAAATGCAGAGGAGTAGGGTGGTATAGTGGTTAGAGGGCTATCTCTAAATAAAGAAAATCTAGCTAGGTTTAAATACAATATCTGCACAATACTAGCTCTGTGACTTAGGGCAAATCCTTTAAATTAGTGGCCAAGGCAGCTCTCTTAAGATTAAATTCATTTTCTAACTCTGCCCTTCCCCTAAAAGACAAAACACAACAAAAAAGAACTATGTTAAATTATTATGTTTATGGAAACACTACAGAGTATACAAAAATGACACATTCACATTATGGACTAATACTTTCAAATAAATTTTAACCTGAAATGTTTTCTTGCTCACAGTGCCTCCCTGGGACTAACTTTTTCCATGAAATAGTAAAAAAACTATTGTTCAGTCATTTTTCAGTCATGTTCGACTCTTCATGATTCCACTTGTGGCTTTCTTGGCAAAGATACTGAAACTGTTTGTCATTTCCTTATCCAGCTCATTTTACAGATAGTAACTGAGGCAAACAGGGTTAAGTGACTTGTCCAGGATCACACAGCTAGGAAGTGTACTGAAACTGGATTTGAACTCAAGATGAAATCCTTCTGACTCTAGCACCAGCACTCTATGCACTGTACTACTTAGCTGCCCTTAAGTAAAAAAAAAAACAAAACAAAAAACACACCATAGATTTAAATAGGTCTCTGCCTTTTAAAATTATTTGATATTTTCTCAGAAACAATTCCTTCCATCAGTTGTTCTACTCCCGAAAAGCACTCTTCAATGACAAAAACAAAAAAAGTGGCTATCAGCAATCACATCAAATCTCAACTTTAAAAATAAAATAAAAATTTCTCTGTATATTAGTACTCTAATTCTTTGACAAATTCTTCCCTTATCTAAGACATAACAGTATCATTTTGCTATCTGTTAAAAAAGTACTTTGAGTGCTTCAAGCAATACTGCAAAACTCAACAGCAAAAGGGGAGAGGGACAGAAGATATCAGAGTATATAATACTCTGCAGACAAATTATAAACAAGAAAAGCAGAGGAAGCTACTTGCTGGTTGTAGTAAAATCTTCCTAAGTTTACCATGCAGAAATACCTTATAACTACAAAAAGAAAATGGCTAGATTTTAAAAGTTTAACTTCCTTTTCCATAAAAATTTATGGCAGCTAGGTGACAGATTATTACACCTGGAATTGGAAGCTATGACTCTGAATCTTCTTTCAGACATCTACTAGTATGACCCAGGGAAGTGACCTAATATCTTCCACCCTCATTTTCTTCATCTATAAAATAGGAGTGCTAATAGCACCTACTTGACAATGTTGTTAGGAGGATAAAATAAGACAATACTTTCTAAAACTTAAAGAGCTAAATAAATGTTAGTTGCTATTATCATCTGCCAAAGAGGACGAATCTTGAATTCAAAATGAAATGCCCCACTGCAAAATAATGAGTATCAAGTACAAACCTAACTATGGGATACTCTTTTTCAAGCAAGGTTCCAAAGTTCAGTTTCCTTTAATCTTCATATGAAAAGTAACCTACTATTCCAATAAAAGAAAAAAAAAAAAAGGACTATAAAAATACTTCCCTTAAAAGAAAAAAACTGGGAGCAGCTAGGTGGCACAGTGAACAGAGCACTGGCCCTGGAGTCAGGAGGACCTGAGTTCAAATATGGACTCAGATACTTTAACACCTACAAGCCGTGTGACCTTGGGCAGGTCACTTAATCCCAATTGCTTTACCTTCCCCCCTCCAAAAAGAAAAAACAGAAGAGACCAATTTTGGATACAGTGACAATTACAACAACAAAATGGAAAATCACCAATACCTATTTTCTCAACTTGGCAAATAACTGTTGTCATTATATATATATATATATATATATATATATATATATATATATACACTCCAAAGTTATTCAATCTTTATGAGATGACCTAACATTGGTATATGTTATTAATGGGTATCTATAATATTGAACAGTACAGGACAACTAGAAGGTAGACCCAACTAAAGAAGAGACTCTACAGCAGAAAATATAAGGCAAGGAATCTCTTTGGTAGCTGGGGACATTTCTAAGAAATGATAAATACACTGATCTGGAAATTTGTTTTCTCTTCTCTATACTCACATTTGCTCTTCTTCATGCCTCCTCCATTTCTCCTATAGATCTCATCAGAAACAGATAATTTTATCCATGGAAATGATATTAAAGATGATGCATTGCCATCCACTTTGCTGCTGTACTCTAGGGACCACTGAGGCCTTCCTATCTGAAAAGTAGCAGAATGTTTTTCTCTATATTATCTCCTCTCTATTAAAATATTTGTTTCTTGAGAGCAAAGACTCTAGCTTTCAGTATGTATCTTCATCATTTAGGATAGTATCTTGCATATAGTAAATGCTTACTAAATGCTCATTCATTCATTCATTCTCAACAGTATCCTCAAACTACCTCCTTACATTTAATTACACAGCTTTCATATGTATGGTACTCAAATTCTCATCCATTTTCTTGCCTCTGTGTCAAAAACAGAGGAGTTATTCATTTTTGACTTGCCTTAATGATAATTTCATTCTTGAAAAGGTGTGACAACCAACATCTTACCAACGAGGAAGAACCAGTTGGTGGCAGGAAATGTTAGGAACTTTGAAAGGAAGTTATCAACATAAATTACAGAAAGTCATGTACAGAGATGATGTAAAAATCCGGTAACAGAGGATTTTTTTTTTTAATGCAACAAAGTGCTAAGGAAAAATTCAGAATGATTCAACATAGAAAAATAACACAAATAAACATATTAAATACATTCCAAAATTACATGATTTTATCAGTAAATGAAAAGGCCTGTGTCAAAATACAACAGCATTTATGATATGCAATATCTAATTAAAACCAAAAGCTGACATATTTATAGCAATGGGCAAATGCTAGATATTTCTCTCCCCCCCAATAAAGAAGGCATCGCCTCTTTCCTCACTATTATGTTAGACAGTTACAAAAATATTAACACTAAAAGTTAAAAGTATAAACACAGTTAAAGAGGATACATAACTATCCTCTATTTGCTGATGAAATGATAAGTTTCCTCAGAAAATCAGTCAAAAAACAAACAAACCCTTATTTTGATAATTGATAGTTTCAGTAAAGATGCAGGATATAAAATAAATACACAAATATCAGTAACATCCACATATACCAATAACAATATTTGGGAAGAAATAATAGAAAAGAAATTCTTATTCACAATAAATATAATTCTGATTACATGAAATTGAAACACTTTTACAAACATGAAATTAATGAAACTAGGATGCAATCAATAGCTGGGGTGGAGGTATGGTGGGGGAGGGGCTTAGAGAAATCTTCTATCAAATATTTCAGATAAGAGTAATACCTAAGCAATAAAGGAAACTAACAGAGTCCCAAAGGCCACACCCCAATAGATAAGTGGTCAAAGACAGGAATAGTCCTTAAAAAAAAAAAAGAGGAATATATAATCCATTAACAACTTATGAAAGTGTTCCAAATCACTTACTAAGAGAAATGCAAATCAAAACAACTCTGGAGTGTCACTAGGCAAAGCAAATTAGCAAAAGCAAGAAGAGAAAAAGAGTTTACTTTGGGAGAGTTTGTGGGAAAAGAAAGATGAAAAGCTATGAATTGGTTCAACCATTCCAGAAAATAACAATGCCTATCCTTTAATCCTGACAGACATATACACAGAAGTCAATTCCAGTCCCCAGCTGCCCAAGCCCCATAAAATCCAAAACAGAGCAGGATTTTTTAAATAGTAAAGAACTACAAAGAAAATAGATGCCCTGATTGTTGTTCATGGTTGGACAAGCTGTTATATATGAATGTAATAGAAAATTACTGTGTGGAAAGAAACAATGAATAAAGAAAAGCATAGGAAGAGTTGTGTGAGCTGAAACAAAGTGAAAAGAACCAGGAAAAAAACAGATACATTTAGGGGCTGCTAGGTGGCACAGTAAATTGAGCACCCGCTCTGGAGTCAGGAGGATCTGAGTTCAAATCCAGCCTCAGACACTGAACACAAAACTAGCCGTGTGATCTTGGGCAAGTCACTTCATCCCAACTGCCCTAAAGCAAAAAAAGCAAAAAATAAAAATAAAAATAGACACATCAAATACAACAATGTAAATGGAAAAAACAAGAACACAAAAATCTGAAAAACGAATGCTGGGAAATAATGCTGAATGTTTCATTCCAAAGGAAAGATAAAGGAGATCATCTCTTACCCTGGGGGAGAGGGGGAATTTAAAGTAAGGAATATTGCATGTTAGGTGAGACTTTTGATTTACTTTATTTAAACTGACCCCTCTCCCCCTTTTTTATTCTTTGTTTTAAGCCAAGGTATAACTCTCACAGGGCGAAAAGGGATCCTTTAGGACACATAAGTGATGTAAAAACAAAATATATGAATAGACTAAAAAAAAAAAATACATCAAAGTGTTACTAGAACTGAGGGGGAAGCTAAGAATAACCAAAAGGTTTTTTGAACTGTTGACTCAGGATGGAGAGGACAAAGTAAATTCAAGGTAGAGCTACTTGATTTTCATTTTACTTCTGTCTTCTCTGCCCCCACAAAGTTTGATTTCTGATGCCCTATCAAGGCACAGTAGGGCAACAGATTATGCTTGTGGATCTCACAACCTCTAACGTGGTAGAACCTGTTGGAATTGCTACAAGCACCATTTCAGCAACAATCTATATTGGTTTATCCTACAAATATTAATATTAATAAATATTAATTAATTCTACCAATTACTGATGTAGAAAAGGAAACAGTTAATAAGTTGCATCATATTTATGCAGTGATGTTATGTTTTACAATAATTATAAACAGTAGAACTTAATGTATAGTGAAGAATTCACTAAAACTATCTGCTTGTAATTCTGTTTTGATATTAATTCTATAAATGGGTAGAAGACCACACTGATGTCATAAACTATTCATGTAGTGGTGCTAATGAACTGTCAAACCCATCAACAGGGGGCAACCCCCCCATGAATGGAATTCTGAAATAGTAATGACTCTTAATGATACATCTAGATTACTACAATCAGTCACAAGGTCAATAGATCAGCGATAACAAGGAATGGACAATAAACTCATAAAATGAGGACATTTCTAAATACCTCATTCTTTCTCTGCCTTAAAATGGAACTTTATTTTACTGTCTATCATATCCTTTTAAGGCACTGCAGTCAGTATAAATATATGGAGAATGGAGATTGTGTTGTCTGAGGAAGGCCAGTAGAACTGGATTATAGAGTTTGTAGGTAGAGATGAGTAAGAATAGAAAAGCAGGAAGATGGGGTGGCTGGGTGGTGCAGTGAGTGGAGCCCCGGCCCTGTAGTCAGGAGGACCTGAGTTCAAACCCGGCCCCCAGACACTTGACACAAAAAAACTAGCTGTGTGACTTTGAGGAAAAGCAAAGCAAAGCAAAGCAAAGAAAAGGAAGATGTGAGGTCATGAAAACCTTTAATTGACAGAGAAAGTTTTATTTTTCTTCTGGAGGTAATAGGGAGCCATCAGACTTTACTAAGAAGTGCTGGGGTGACACTGTTAGATTTATGCATCAAAGCACTTTGGGAGCTAAGTGGAAGAAGTAATGCAAAATGGGGAAGCTGGGGCTAAGAATTATAATGAGAAGGATACTAGAATAGTCTAAGTAAGAAGTGATAAGTGCCTGTACCAGAGTAATGGCTATGCCAAATGAAACACGTGTAAAGGTAGGAATGTCAAGATGCAATGGATATAGGGGATGAATAACAGTGAGAAGCTGAGGATAAAACCAATATTGGTGGACCTGGGTGATTGGGAAGATGGTGGTTACCTCAACAGTAACAGGAAAGTTGCCTTACCCCTATTCACCGTAGCAGCTTTTCAAACCTTTTCATTCCTCTTCAAATTCCTCTTATTTTAAATTGTCCTTATTCAGCTTAGAACCTTGCCTCATATATTGCTGAAAAATTTGTCAGAAATTGTTTCAGTGTCAACTGGTTTTAACTGGTTTCTATTTTTACAAGGGACAGTTCACTGGATGATGGTGGAAGTGGAGACTTAGCATATCCAGAAAATGACTGCAATATGATAAACGGCGTTAGTAAAAGGTTAATTTTTAACAAGTAAAAAGTCAAGTCCCAGAATTCTGAACTCTCTCCTTCTGGCAGTGGAGGTGCTGGATGTTGTTACTGTTCAGTCATGACCCCATTTGGGGTTTTCTTGGGAAAGACATGAGACTGGTTTGCAACTTCCCTCTCTAGCTCATTTTACAGATGCAGAAAGTGAGGCAAATAGGGCAAAGTGACTTGCCCAGAGTCAAGCTGCTAATTAAGTGTCTGAGGACAGATCTGGACTCAGGAAGATGAGTCTTCCAGACTCCAGGCCATACACTACATCCTTTGTACCACTCTGTTGCTCCAAAAGAGATAAAGTACACTGGCACAAATCACAACCAATACTGACTTTCAAAAGTAGGGACTGGTAAACAGTAAAGGCCATCAAGAATGCTGAAGAAACAGACATAAAAGACAACTTTGGCCCGTGAATCAAAGATTATCAATCTCTCTCCCAGTACAAATACCATGTTTTAGATGTCTTTAAGTATCATAGAGGTCATAATTATGCTCCATAAATATTTCCTAAATGAATACTATGTTCACCAAACATTAATTTGAAAGACTATTCTGCTGGCACAACCAAAAAAGCAATTGTGGAAAATGTTCCCAAATGAATTACATTATTTGACTGAAATACATAATATAAATTTATTTTGGAAAAACAAATTTCAGTAGTTCTAAATTGCTACTCTATTCCAGCTTACCTTTAAACATTTATTTTGTAACTATTTTTGAATACTGAGATGAAAGTAGATATATTTTGAACTTTGAAATCCAAATAAAGCAAAATAAATGAATTTAAGGTTTCCTTTTCCACAGTTGTAATACATGACAGGGAGTAGGCTTGTGATTTCAACTGTAGAAGAAACCACCTTCTCTGCAATACATAGTCTTAGAGAGTTGCCTACAGCATTCCTAAATAAGTGACTTACCGTATCCAAACCCAAGTGTGTTCAATAAAGACAGTATTAAATTCAATACTTAACATATTTTAAGATCTTTGACTGCAGCTGAGTGAGTACTGCCCCACCAGTACTAACTGCCCTTCACTAACATAGATCACAATTCCTTTATAAGGTCATAGATACTCTTGGAGAGTTGCTGTGGCCCAAATGAAATCCATTATGAAGTCAACCTAAAGACAAGCTTTTCTGAACTTAGGTAGACTGGTCCTCAGACAAGAAATATTACCTACCTACCATAAAAGCTCTTATCTACCTTTTCCAGCTTGGCAGAACCTGCCAAAATCTATACTAACCTGCAGAAGCTTTTAATTCAACATCCATACACTCCTTATAAGGGGATCCATGAACTTCAGCAGGAAAAATTTACATCTTGATTTTTACTAACATCTAAAAGTAATTTAGCATTTCCTTCAATTATAACAAAAACCAAAACCCTACACTATTCTGAGAAAAGATCTATAGACTTCATCATACTACCAAAGAGATCTATGACACAAAAAAGGAGGAAAGAACACTCCCTCTAATGTCTCAAGTCTCTGAGAATGCAGGGTCATCAACTACTTTATTTATAGAGGTGAGATCTTTAGTGGCTGAGAGAGGTGACACCAAGTAAATGGATCCATAATGTGTTGGGCAGGTTGTGGTACAAATATCTGAAATCTCAAATGAAGAGGGTTTCTTATGAAGTTTAATAATCTACAGTCACTTTAAAAACTTAAGGAAAGAAAATCAGCAGTTCTATGAAATATGTTTAATATGGTCACCTTATGAAAACATGCTGAAAAATGAAGTTTTATTGTTGTTTTAATTCTAAAGTCAACTACTGGTATAACTATTGACTCTGTGCCCACAGAATCTAGCTATTCTGTGCAAGATTTAGACAATTAACTTCAGAAAATCAGCCAGTCATTAAGCATTTATTAAGCGCCTACTATATGCTAGCTACTGTGCTAAGTGCTGGAGATAAAAAACCCTATTGGGGAGACAAGAAGCAAATATATGTACAAATAAGTTATATTCAGGATAATTAGGAAATAATTAAAGGAAGGAAGACACTAGAACTAAGAGAGGTTGGAAAAGGCTTCCTGTAGAAGATGGAATTTTAGCTGAAGTTTGATGACCGTAATGCTAACATTTTAATGAGAAAAAAATAATTGTCTCCTCAATCTTCATGACTTTAAAGGTGATTGAGGGAGTTAAATAAGAAAGAGAGAAAACAGTTAGAAGGTAAAACAAACTAGTATAAAAAAGTTGCAAAAATGGAATAGAACTTGCTAATTCTCTGTAAACCCTTGTTCAGGTATGATTCCAATTTTGATGAAGAGAATGCTTACTTGACTGCCTTTATGAAGAGTACAGTTAGCATGAGAACTCTGGAGAAGAGTTTCTTTATTCTTGCTTTGAGAGAGGACCCATTCATTTCTGAACTCTCCTAAGGACTAACTCCAGTAAGAGAAAGAAAAAACTTTGAGAAGCAAAAGGTATGCGGAGAAACTGGTGCTTCAACAAGTCCTTGATTTCCAGTTTGCCTCCCAAAACACTTCAGAGAATTTCCCCTTGGGTAAAGATGGGGATCTCTCTCGGTTGAGCTGAGATACCTCATTCCAGTAGAAAGTTCATCCACTTTGTGTATTTTCTGGTATATTAAGAGATTCTCTGATTTCTGTTCACTATTTTCTTGGATACACCAGTCACTATTCAATATTTAATGTTCATGTGGGTAACCGGCAGTTGGTGGGAGGGAGAATCAAATCTAGGGGTGTAATTTAGGCGTTATCCCTTCCTTTTTATGGGATAACAAAGTATTTTGAACCTAAAAACAATCCCTTTAGACCAGCAATATTTAGGGAGACAGACAGAATTCTAGTCTAATATCCCCTTCTCAGAGGAAAAGTGAAGAAAGAGCCTCACGGCCCTTCTTCTCCCCTACAGGCATCAATCCAGCATTTCTACCAATGTTCCCTCAAGAACTCACGTGGATATTCTTTTTTTTTTTTTTGCTTTTTTTTGGAGGGCAATTGGGGTTAAGTGACTTGCCCAAAGTCACACGGCTAGCAAGTGTGTCAAGTATCTGAGGCCAGATTTGAACTTAGGTCCTCCTGACTCCAGGGCCTGTGTTCTATTCATTGAGCCACCTAGCCACCCCCCACGTGGATATTCTTATAAACGTATATGGTCAATACATATATTGTATATCTCATACATAAATGGAGTGTATGAGAAGAGTATACAAAACATAGGAAAATGGGCAAGGAAAGCAGGCAGTAAATAAATCCTTCTCAGCTGAAATACAAAAGAGGGCTGAAAACACACACACATCTGTCACAGAAATACATTGAACTCAACAGGGAAATAAGTGGATTGGGGAACAGTTAAAAGGGAAAATAACCTGAGTAGGAATAGCACACCACCACCCAAGGTGGGGTGGGGAGGAGGTGGAGAATCAAGCTTTCTGAAGAGAAAACTACATTCAAAATACAAGCTAAATTCTTCAACTAAAGTTTATTTGTCTAAAACTTCTCAAAAGAGAATTCCTTATCTTTCTCCTCAAACCTGCTCCATTCCTAACTTCCCTATTACTATCGAGGATGCCTTCTAATTACCCAGGCTCACAAGCTAGATACTGGTGTTCTCTACTTGTCCTCATCAAATCTGCCATTTTCAGTTTCATTACATCACTCAGATCTGTCCCCTTCTCTCCTCAGACACTGTGAGCAGCCTGGTCCAGGTCCTTATCACCTCATGCCTGGCCTACTGCAATAGCCTGCTGACCCGTCATCTTTCTGCCTCAAGTCTCTCCCAACTCTATACCATCCTCCACTCTGCTATCAACTTGATCTTCCTAAAATGCAGATTTGACCATATTACCCTACCCCCTCAATAAATTCCAATGGTTCCCTATCATCTCCAGGATCAGATATAAAATCCTATTTGTTGTTCAAAGCCCTTGGTAATTTTTCTTCCATTTCTTACACCTTGCACACCCCTCCCCCCTTCTACACATACGCACTCTTCAATCCAGTGACATTGGTCACCCTACTGTACCTTAAACAAGATACTCCATTTCCCAACTCCAGCATTTTCATGGCTGTCTCCCATGCCTGGAAAGCTACTCTTCTTCACCTATGAGGTAAGCACCAGGGTGATTCCAGTCCCCTACCCCCAGGCCATTTGCCCTGCTTCTAGTCCAGCCTTATCAGCTTTATCCAGGCTAGGGGAACAATCCTTTGGAGATGTGATCTGGCAACTGCCTTCTGCGGGTGTTGCAACCCACCTCCCTCAGCAGTCAGTTTCTAAAGAGCAGAAAAGAAATCTCACCACCAAAGTTAAGATGTGATTTTACCAACATCAATGATACTGAAGCAGGCGTACTAATATCTGCACTAAAAAGACCAGCAGTGGATTTTTCATCTGACTTACGTGTGAAACCTTCTGTATATGTTGTGTGTCTATCCCGCCCTCCCCCCCATTAGAATTGGGACTGTTTTGCTTCTCTATCTGTTATCTCAAGGGCTTGGTGTTTTTCAAAGAGTGAGTACCTAACACATTTTATTCATTTCAAGTTCAGCATCCTGAAAGTGGTGAGAGAGAGTTTTATGAGACAAAAAGTCATAAGGCATGAGCATGCTGGTATATGGCTGAAACAGAACAGATAAGGTGGCCACAACAGTTGTTGATAAGATTCAAAATGAGAAACTAATATGACACAGTCTCCACAAATCTACAACTCTCTATTATTAGACCAGATCTTGCTTTTTACTCTGGGCTATACCTTTAGGGCATGTATATAGGTATATATAGGCAATGTACACTCTTTTCTGACTCAATATACAATTATTAACAATAATAAAAGATATACATAAATTATTTACAGTATTTTGGCTATGAGGAAGATCACAGCCAGTTGCCTCAAATATTTATTATAATAGCAGATGATTTTTCTTAACATCTGATGCAATATTCCATGATTTAGTTCACTTAGAATACTGGTAAAAACTTCCCATGAATCCTCTTCATATTTCTCCACAAGAAAGTCTCTCAGAAAATGGTATTTTTGTCTCTTTTCTTGCTCCTTTCTGTAGCCATCAAAGAAAAGTGTTTTCAGAATTACATTCAGAAATACAATTCAGAATTATATTACTTCAATTTTTTTTTTTTGCTTTTTGGAGGGGGGAAGGCAGGGCAATTAGGGTTAAGTGACTTGCCCAAGGTCACACAGCTAGTAAGTGTTAAATGTCTGAGGTCATATTTGAACTCAGGTCCTTCTGACTCCAGGGTCTATTCACTGTACCGCCTAGATACCCCTAAACTTCAAATTCTTAACAGACTTGTTTGTAATGTTTCTCCATAAAATAATAGCCAAGGCTAACAAGAAAGAAACTTCTCATCTTCTCTCTGACTTCTCCACAGATTCCTCATAGATCCAACTTGGCCTATACTTATTCTATCCCCAACTCTACAGGGAGAAAGTAACATCTCAAAAAGTCTCTAGACCAGTGGTTCTCAACCTCCCTAATGCCACAACCCTTTAATACAGTTCCTCATGTTGTGGTGACCCCCAACCATAAAATGACTTTAGTTGCTACTTCATAACTGTAATTTTGCATGCAGGATGTATTTTCATTGTTACAAACTGAACAAAACCCACAGGTTGCGAACCACTGCTCTAGACTATCAGTCCAAACTTCTGCCACATTGCATCTTAAAGGTATACTAATAGTATCTTTAGTCTCTGTGAGCTAGCTTAACAAACTTTTTAAATATCCTAGTCTATTCAAATCAAACACTTACTAAGTATAGATGATATATAATTCACTGCTGATCTGCACTCTGGGTCCTTTATGGTCTAGTCACAAAAAAATTTCTAACAACTTTAAAAATCCGTTAAGAAGCCAGTGAGGAAAGAAAACTATGAATTCCTCCTTTTCTTATGAAAATAGTGGGGTCCATGAAGTCAGAACTACAACTTGGTCTTTGACTTGAAAGAATGAATGAATGGAAAATTTATTAAGCTCTTGTTTTTTGCAATGTACTAGGACAAGCACTAGAGATACAAATAGGAAAAGATAGCCTCAGCTTTCAAGGAGCTTGCACTAATTAAACAAATGTATCATTCTCACATTCTAATTACTATACTGCTTGTCCTCAACAGGCAGAAATTCTAATGATATGATATTAAAGATAGGAATATTTTAAACAAGTTTTTTAATCCTTAACATTATTTTTTTAAAAATTCTTGAAGATGCAAAAAACTCAAGTTAATAAATTCTTAGGAATTCTGAGCTATCAGATGTTCTTTACAAATTGTTTGCAAACAAATTTACAAAAACCTGGATATTTCAGAAATTGTGTGGTGGTGAGAGGATAAAGCACAGTAAGAGTTGGGTTCATATACTACCTTAGGCACTTAATAGCTTTGTGATGCTGGATGAGACACTTAACCTCTCTGGAGACCTCAGTTTCCTCATCTGTAAAATGAAGGGGTTGGATTCAATGACCTCTAAGGTCCCCTCTATTTCTAAATATTTGATCCAACGAACCTATTCTCACTAACTGGTCTTTCTGTCTATAAAATGAAAGCCAGTACTGGGGCCTAAACTCTTTGAGATTTTTCAGGAACTCTCTACTGAAAATAGTACCACTGTTTCAAACAGTACTCAAACACTATTTAAAATACAGACTTCATTTTTTAAAGTGTACCAAAACTGAAATTCTAGAATAACATGCTCATATAGATTTTTATTTCAATTTTTATTTCAAAGCCAATTGACTTGCTAAGTGAATAATTCTGATGCCCTCTACCACAATGTTGTAAGACCTTGACTTTTAAGACACGCCATGTTAAGCCAACAATTCTCAAGAGCATTTTCCTTCTTTTTCCTTGACGTATACTTGTAGATTAGGGGGTTTTGTTTTTATTTTAGTTATTTAACTGTAGATCTTATGTTTTTGTTCTGGGTTTCTGATGTCATTAGTATGAGAATTCCTGGTAAGAAAGCTCTCACTACCAATGGTAGACCGGCAACTGGTCCTGCAACTAGGCATTCACAGGTTAAGTGCCTTGCCCAAGGTGATAGACCCTCTGGACAGTGTGCATCAGAGCATCCTGACTCTCAGAGTACTGCTCTACCCATGTTTCTACACTGTTTCTCTTATGCTAATTGGCTTAAAACTGGCATATGGGATTGAGAATTCTTAAAAGGAGAGGAAGGAGTTGGATGAACAGGTTAAGAGTGAGGTATAAAGGGAGACTGGATGACAGAAGACATTACAATGTTTACATTTTTCTTCAAGACAGAATACTAATCTACATACTAGTTACTTTTATGGGTTCCAGCTCTCTCTGATACTTTCTTGTTAGCTGATGAAAAAGAGCCCTAGATTTGGATGACATGGGTTCACATCCCGACACTAATGCTTATTACTACATGGAAATAGTCTCTCCAATTCCCAGACCCCTTATCTTTAAAGCTGTGACAACATCATGTGCTACCTACTATGGTGGGCTGTTGTGAGTAACGCAAAGTACACTGTAAGGAAAGATAGAAATACAAGTGACGATGATGATATTGTGTGGTAAAAATAGTTACCTATCAGAGTCAACTGAAAGCAGAAATGAAAACGTTAATTTAAATAGGAAGAAATCCCAGTACAAAACAGTACAAAAAGTAAGAGATCCCTTCATTATTAGCCTTCTAAATGTTTTTATCTATCTAAGGAACACAAGTGGAGAAAATGATGAGCTAAATGGCTGACTCACTGGACCTATCAATGAAATCAGAGAAATGAAAAAGTATGAAGAGGATAGAGAGGGATAGAGATAGACAGACAGACAGACAGACAGACTACACAGGATTACACTGACCCTAAGTAGGTCAACATTTTTATTAGGGACCTAGTTGAAGGTGTAGATTACACAATTATCAAGTATGCACATGATATACAATTAGGAGGAATAGCTAACATGCTGGATGGAAGAGTCAGGTTAGTCAAAGAGATTGCAACAGACCAGAATAAAAGACTAAATGTATTTTTCTTTTTTGTTTGTTTTCTGTTGGAGGAGGAAAGGGAAGACAATTGGGGTTAAGTGACTTGCCCAAGTTCACACAGCTAGTAAAATGTATCAAGTGTTTGAGGTCACTTTTGAACTCAGGTCCTCCTGACTTCAGGGCCAATGCTCTCTTATTGCTGCACCACCTACCTGCCCCCCAAAATTAAATTTAAAAGGATGAAATTAAATGATGATAAACAACTATGCTTGTGTTCCAAATTTCATTCTCACAAAAACAATGATGTACTCAACAATTCATGTAAAAATAATCTGGAGATTTCAGGGAACTGCAAGCTCAACTTTAATCAGGTATAATGTAGCAACCAAATGCCTGTCTAGGTATGGTGCTAGATGCATGACCTCCACGGTTCTTCCAAATGTGATGTTTGTTCTGTGTTACTTTCATCCAGTATATGAATCTTCATCACTATCAAGGGCACACTTGGAATATTTTTCTTTTGCTTCTATAACTGGACCATTGTCAACCCTCCCTTAACTTACTAATGAAGGCACATAATATAAACATTAGAAAGAAACATTACAAATACTCAGACCTCTCCTGTCAAAAATGACATTACTATCTTTAAAAAGTAAAATTAATTTAAAAGAAAACACCTAGGATTATTAAGAAATCAATGTACTCGGTAAAATGTGTTTTTCTCTAACTCCTAGACAGAAAAATCTGAAGTGTTTAAAAAAAAAAAAACAAACAGCTAACCATTCATACTGATATCCTAAGGTATATTTATAGAACATTATACTAAATACCTTGATTTTTGTATTAAAATGACTTTTTTTCTTATGGCCACCAAAACAAGTTACACTATTTTAAAAAGGATCATGGCTTACAATTAAACTGCAAGTATTTATTATGTGATTTTTTTTTTAGCAGTAATATAGGTAGATTTTGGGTTTTTTAAAGCTACCTTTTCATTTTTACTCAAATACCTAAATACTACGATTTGATAGAAACAACTAAAAAAA
>CM053595.1:257574776-257608596 GCA_028646575.1 Pseudocheirus occidentalis | reverse complement strand
CACAAGCTGTGTGACCCTGGGCAAGTCACTTCACCCTGTTTACCTCAGTTTCCTCATCTGTAAAATGAACTGGAGAAGGAAATGGCAAACCACTTCAGTATCTTTGCTAAGAAAACCACAGTTGAAGTCATGAAGAGTCAAACACAATTGTAAAACGATTTTCACAATAACAAAAAAAACCAGATATTAGTTTAAAAAACCATAAAAATATATCGTTGCAAACCTTCAACCACCAATGCTAGCTATTATTATTGTAATTATTATTATCCTTGGTATTTACAGCCACATACGATCCAGCCCTGCCCACCTGTCCCTGAACTCATCTTGCTTTTTTCCATCTTCTAGTCTTTGCCCATGCTTCTCTACCCACCTGGAATGCCCTTCCTCCTTTTCTCTGTTTTTTTTTCTTCATTTTTATCCATCCTTCACAGCCTAGCTTGTCTCGCCTTTCCCACAAAGCCTTCTCGGTAATTAGGACTCAGTGATCTCTCCCTCAGCTTAACACATTTTAGAACTTGATTTAGTGCTGTCTTGCATAGTTATTTTATCGTTTCGTATGCACATGCCTCTTTAACTACAGGATAGGATCCTTGAGGGCAGGAACTATATCTTATATTTATTTGTATCCCCCAGACTTCCAGAGCACCTGGCACAAACTCACTGCATCCTTGCAGAAAATAACAGATGTCTAACTAAAGCTTTAGTTTAGTTAATAATTATAACTTTATCTACTTCTACGATAGCTATTTGAAAAATTTACTGGTTTGAGCTACATTTGCTTTTATTTCCCTGGGGAGAGAATGGTAATGAGCTGTGAAATGACCAAAAGTCAGGCAGCAGAAGGAAAGCAGAGAAATGAAGGGTTTGGATGTTTCACAAACTGGATAATCAGCCTCTGAATGATTAAGTGTTAAAGGCCCTGCAGGACCAGAGATACTTAATAACCAATATATTGTTTTCACAATAGGTTTTCAAGCATATATAGATCATTTCCAGTAGGGAGATGATCTTAGGGAAGTATTGCAAGTAATTTTAGCAAATTGTTTGCCTTTTCAGAACACTACACACAAACAATTGTTTCCTTTCTACGTTTGGGAGATAGTGGCTCAGTATAGAAAACTGTTCCACTTGGAGATCAGGAGAGAAGTAGATGGTGACACCTTTGCTGAGAGTGTAAAATGCCCTGAATGAAACTTGAGAAAGGTAGTAGGAAGTACTCCAGGTAGTCATTTCCCTTTCTGCCGCTTGCTGGTTACATGACCTATTCTGTATCCCACCTTTTTCATTTGTAAGATGCCTTCATTTACTCGATAACTTTTAAAGGCAAAGCTATGTGCTGGGGGCATCAAAAGGATGCTTATGACATCTTCATTGCCCTTGTAGATTTTATAGTCTAGGAAAAGGAGACAGTTGTACTTAAAGGTCTGTAAGGTCATATGTAGATCATTTAGTTCATTGGTTCTCAGAGTATAATCTGGGATCTCCTGGGGACCTGAGACTCAGAGGGTTTTCAAGGTCAAAACTATTTTTAGAATAATAGTATCTTTAAATCAAATACAGAAAATATTGACATCTATAAACCAAATAAATAAAAGCTCTTTGGGATAATTCTCAATCATTTTTATGCATGTAAAGGGATTCTAAGACTAAAAAGTTTTAGACTCTGATCCTGTCCAATCTGCTCCTTTCATAGATGAGGAGACTGAGACTCAGATTAGGGAAAAGTGACTTGCTCATGGTCACACAGGTCATAAGCAACAGATCCTACTCTTTCCACTGTAATATGCTGCTGACTTCCAGCCAAGAAATGGAATAATTCCTTATAAGTTTAGATCCTATACAAAACCACCTTAATGGTAAGTAAAAGGCTGACTTATGCTACTTTTGTGTGAAATTTGATGGAGCAGAGCAGGGCCATCATCAGTTGTCTTGACCTGTGTCTTGCTGCTGGACTCCCAGTGATTCTGGAGGAGTGAGGCTGGTGATTTTGCACAATCTTGCCTCACTTAAATCCAATTTGCTTGCAAGTTCAGACGTGTCCCTCTTGATGTCTTTGGTCCTCTTCAAGAACAAATAATAGACTGATGAAGCCAAGAAAGACTGCACTATAGCCATTTATCACTCTGGGAGTTGGAGAAGAGCACAAATGGAAAGGATTAGGGTTGATCACAACTTATACTTTGGTTCTGAGAGGGAATTAAGAAAAGAGTGCTGCTTCTAACAAAATTAGCAACTACTGTAGTCTAGCTCGAAATCACCACTCTAGTTCAGACCATCAAGATTTCTGTTAATGGGATAGGCTCGTAGGTTCATAGACGTTTAGTTCAGAGATTCCTGATCATTTTCGTGTTACAGACCTCTTTTGTCAGTCTGAAGAAATCCCTTGCACCACTTCTCAGAATGTTTTAAAATCCATTAAATGAAATACACAAGATTACAAAGAAAAACAATTATATTCAAATATAGTTACAAAACTAAAAAAAAAAACCAAGTTCTTAGACTCCAGGTTAAGAACTCCTGATACAATCCAATAGCAGGCCATTGCCACAGTTGGCTTTAGACCTTGAGATGGATTATGTTATAAGAAAGGCTTTTTACATTTGGTTATAACCCTACAGCAGTGATCTTTAAATTTTTTATCACATACTCTTATCAGTAATAAAAAATTTTTGAGTATGCACTCCTTCAAAATATGTATATATACATAATATGTTATGTATATATTACATATTATATATGCATCTGTATATATATATATATATATACACCTGTGTGTATTGCTGTATAGTTATATATTTCTACACACACATATATGTGTATACACACACACACAATTTTAGGGTGCATGCCCACATTTTTATATATGTTTTGCTGTTATTCAGTCATTTCAGTTGTGTCCAACTCTTTGTGACCTTATTTGGGATTTTCTTGGTAAAGATACTAGAGGGATTTGCTATTTCCTTCTCTAGCTCTTTTTACAGGTGAAGAACTGAGGCAAACAGGGTTGGGTGACATGTCCAGGTTGACACAACTAGTAAGTGTCTGAGTGTATTTGAACTCAGGAAAATGTGTCTTCTTGACTCCAGGTCTAGCACTCTATTGACTGTGCCACCTAGCTGCCCTGACATAGGGATATAGGTGCTAACAAATTATATATGTATATATATATATATACATATATACACATGTGTATACATATATATACTAATATTTCTATTATATGAATTTAAAAACAATCCCAACATAGAAATTTCAAAATGGCAAGATAAAGAAATAAATGATATGTTAGATACTTTTAATTTTATTTCATTATCAGTACAAAAACCATTTTTGCTTTCACCTTAAAATTTTTGTTAATGATAATATTTTAGTGAACACAATATAACTGAATGTGCTTTAATTATTTTTGAGAATCTTGTTTTAAAAAACATTTTGTATTACAGTAATTCAAATGTCTAGTTCTAAATTCTGAAATATTTTGTTTTAATCATTGTTATAGCCAAAATGGGAAGAATCTGCAGACCTTAATTCTTGAAACCACAAAATATCATTTTAAAAGATAATAGAGTGATTGGTTAGTGAAGAGGTATTATTTTCCTTTCCATCTCATTATGCCCAGAAGTTTTCCTCCCCAATCTTGAAAAAACTCACAACTTAAAAAGCAAGTCCTTAATTCCTAGAAATAGCCTTTCCAGATTTTCCCAATTGTTAACATTCTATTTCTAGCCTCTCCCCTAAATTATTTTGGGATTATTTTCTATGTGTTTCCTCCTTCTCTCTCTCTCTCTCTCTCTCTCTCTCTCTCTCTCTCTCTCTCTCTCTCTCTCTCTCTCTCTCTCCTTTCTCCCCCTCCCCCTCTAAGTCTCTCTCCCTTTCTCCTCTCCTCTCTCTATCTCTCTCTTTCTTCTCACTCAAACTGCTCTCTCCAAAGTTACCAATGATCTCCCTGTCCCTCTCCCTTTCCCTCTCTCCTTCTCTGTTTTTTCCCAGGAGAAGGTAAATTCCTGAAGGTAGGCACTCCTTTACTTTTGAATCTGTAGTCACTGAGCCTGGTCTTGGGGCTTAATAAATGCTTGTTGAATTAAATTGAGGCACCTGTATTTCTCATCCTCTTCTCTATTATTCACAACCCTTACCTTCATTTATATATTGAGAAACAAGTAGCTATCAAAACTGAGGACTAATCACTTTCCCCACAGTTTGTAAAGAACATTCCCATTAGAGAGCACACCCTCAGGGCCAAATGAGCAAAAAAACTTCCTGAATTTTACACCTTTCAGTCCATCAGTGTTAATAAATATACCATTACCACTTCCCCATCCCCCATTCCCCCATGTATATGCTCCTTGATTTACAACTAAGTACAGAAAACTTTCATTTTGTGGTCATTCTGGGATTCCATTCCTGTTACAGAATCACTAGTCCTAACTTTCTAAGCACATATGGTTATTCCTTCCACATCTTGACTTTCCCCATTTCAGTTTCCATACCTCAGGGGTCAACATAAGAAATTAGATGGGAATTTTGGGGCTAGTTTTTCAGAACTGCAGATGAGACATGAAGAGCTAGAGAAGGAAATAGCAAACCCCTCTAGTATCTTTACCAAGAAAATCCCAAAAAAGTTTAGAAACTCAGAAATGCATAAAACAATGTATAGTATTTTTATTTCTTTTTCATACAGTATTTAAAAAAATACTGTATGTGTTTCTTACAACCCATAAAAAAAAAGAAAAAATTCAGATTCCTCTAGCATGAAGGGAAGGCCAAAAATTTTTACATGGATTTTCCAGATCTCTGGGGCATCATACCTCTAATCCCTGAGATGTGGAAGGGGTAACTGTACCGCCCATTAGAGTGGACAGAATGGAGGGATGAGAGGGGAGGGATGAGAGTAGGGTAAAGAAGGGAAATAATTGATGACCAATGGAAAATGGGACTAGGAAATACAAAGGTAGGCCACTAGTTTACATCCAGAATTTTCACAAGCCTCTCTCACACTCAAAAGAGATCATTCTTTAGCCAAAGGACTTACTGTGGCTTCCTCACTGGGGCTTAGTGGAATTAAGCACATGGAGCTACTTAGTCTAGCCCATTCTGGTCATATCCACCGCAGATCATCTCAGTATACCCCAGTAGATCCAGTTATCTGGCCTGGAGTGCTGCACTAGGGAGGTGGTAGGGTCAGAAAGGGTAATCAGGAGAGGGAGGAAAGGACTGAGTGTGGAACGGAAGGTTGAAGCCAGCTGGGACTGCCAAAAGATAATCACCTCTCCTACTTACCAAGTGAACAGGGTTACAGGGCTGACTTACCTGAACCATCTGCAGTGTGCTGACTGCTTGCCCTGCTACATAAGGAGTCTGTCTGTGTAGCACAAAAGCCTTTCTGCTTCCAGAAAAAACCTGCCCTGCCTTTGAAACATGTGCAGTCCCTACAAATTCCCAAGGAATTGCATTTTATGACATCATTTCTCCCAGTTTTTCCATTCAGGAGGATAGGAAGCACTGACCATTTGATATATGGACCAAATGAGGGTGCCAGTATAAATCAGTTTATTAATTACATTAATTTTTCTTTTCTTTAAAGACTAATAAATACATATTTTAATGTGTTCTTGCACCCCCAAGGATAATTTTGCATACTCTACTTTGGTACCTCTAACACTGAGAAATTATGCTGCTGAGACTATTATTCATGAGCCCTTACCCAGTGTGCTCTAGTATGTTAACCAGAAATGCTCTCTTAGTTTTTAGCAAAAGACATTTACTAATAATAGCGAAAACAGTAGTTAAAAAAAACCAGTTCTTCCAGAAAAGGATTATTGTCTCACCTTGTGCATACAAGATACCTGAGGACAGAAGGCTCAGAGGCATACATATAGTGAAAATGTGGGACCAATGGGTAATTTGAGACTCCTGGCTGTGGGAGTTCTTTTCTACCTTGGTAGCGTCCTTATAAGGCAGTCCCTTAAGTATAGCTTTTAGTTTCATGACTTTCTAGAGTACCTAGAACAGTTCTCTTTGCCAGAGAGCTCCTGAAGCTACTACCATCCTTGAGGGACTGGCTTTACACCTCCATCTGCAGGCTGTTTTTCTATTGTCAGTCACAGCTATTGTCTCTGGTAGATTCTCTTACTGGCTCCTATAACTTTAGTTATGATCGTTCTATGATAAGATAATTCTTCAAGCCATTCAAAGTTCACAAAGTCATAATCTTGTCAATTGTTTTTCCCAGTTATAGGTTCACCTAAGATAAGGAATGAATAGAGGTACCATGTATTTATAGATGCATGGCAGCCAGTGAGAAACAGGGTAGAGATGACTTTTCCTTGGAGGCTTGTATATATTTGTTAGAGAATATGTCCCAGACTTTTAGGATCAGTTCTTATGTGAACTATTCTTAATGTACCAGTAAAAAAGGGTATTAGTAAATATCCCTTTATTAAATTGGTTAATGCTAGTAAAAAAGGGAGTATTAGTAAATATTTATTAAATGTCTTAAATTATTTGATGTTACAAAGATTTAATAATTATGAATTGTATATATTATGAATATTATTAAGTTTGTCAATACTAGTAAAGGAGTGTTAGTACATAGTTATTAAATATGCAATAGTATTCACTTAACAAATAATTAATATTTAATATTTGTGAATGATGATGTTTTCATTCATATTTAACACATTAAATTAATGCTAGTAATAGAGATTATTAATATAATTTATTCAATAGATAAACTAATTATTAATATTAAATACTTATATTCCTATTAATATATTAAATTAAGTAATATCAGCAAAGGGGATAATAATACTTATTCAATATATGACTATTTAATGCAAGCTTAATATTTGACAATTCTGAGTGTTTATATTCTTGCTAGTATTTAATAATAATTATTAATACTAGTAAAAAGGGGGTATTAGTAAATATTTTTTTCTAAATGCTTGTCATGTCTAGGACTGACTAAAATGATTCTCAAATGAAAATTTTGAGTGTGTATGTGGGGTGAGGGGAAGCACACTGATGGGGTCTTAAAAATCACACCTGACTCCTCAAGGGGAATCCCCCCTGGGAATCTAAGAGGAAGATAAACCTTGCCCTGGAACCTGAGACCTAGCCATGAGAGTAGGAGTTGGGACAAAAGTCCTTAGAACTTACATAGGCTACATTTATCTTTATAATGCCTAGCACTGTGACTAATACAGTGCCTAGTACTTATTAGACACTTAATAAATGTTTGCTGACTGATTAATTGCAACATCTTCTTAGGAGCTTGCAAGACCAACTAATTGACATCAGAAAAGACAGGAATTTACTAGCCATATCTCAATAATACCCCTTGTATAATTAGCAGTCCAGAGTCGAATGAATATCATGATTTAGTAAGAATAGAAAAGGATACACTTTTTTCATTGGGACATATGTGTCTTTGTGAAGTATCTTTTTCAGTTCTGATAGTCATTCAAATCACTGTCAAAATAAACTTGGAATGTACCATATCACAAAATGTTAAATCAAGATTTTAAAAAATAATGAAGCATATTAAATCACATTTGTTCTACTAAAATGATACTAGTAATAACTTTTTAGCGAACAAAAAAGTTCATGAATAAAATAAATTACTTTTAAGATATTGCTTATTTCATATTTTTCTTTTGAAAATATCTATTTTCTCTATGTTTTATAATGTTGTTTGTCCTTTGTTCTTGAAGAGGACCATGGCATCAGGAATGCAATGCCATAATTTGCAAGTGAATTGAATTTAAGTGAGGGAGAGCTGTGCAAAGTCCCCAGTCTCACTCTCTCCTCCGCAGCCATCTAAGTCCAGTGGCAAGATATAAATTAGGGCAACCGGAGATAGCCCCAGATGTAGTGAGAGACGATGTTTTATAATGTAATAATATATCAATCCAATATTACTTGTATACTTAAATGCACAAATGAATCTGTGATTTCATCAATTTGTAAATTCCCACCAGTGATAAAGATCTCAAGCCATTTGTACCTGCCCATTTTGGGTCTCTTTCCTCTCATAAGATCCCCATAAAAGGTAACTCAATGTTTTGGAAGCCTATGCCAATTTCTCCTGCTAGTAAAATATGTTTGAGTATGCCCATGAATTTTTTTTAATAGATAGGAGTATGTAATCAAAAAAGTTGGAGACTACCAATCCAGAAGAGATTTACGTGAAAAAATTTTGATTACTTAAAAGATTGTAATGGTTAAGAGAAAATAGATTTCAGGAGAGCAGACCTAGAAATAATAACTGGAATTTGCAAAGAGGCTAATTTAGGCTTGATTTTTTTTTTTAGGGAAAACTTCCTAATAATTAGAACTCTCCAAAAGTGGAATGGGCTACCCAGTAAAACACTTAGTTCCCTCTCATTAGAACTTCAAGCAAAGTCTGGATGACAACTTAGCTATGTTATAGAGGAGATCCTTTTTTAAATATGGGTTGGATTAGATGGCCTCTAAGATTCTGTGATTTTTAATCTAGTGTAGGATAACATTAGCTTCTTTGTCTATCAAGTCATCCTCTCACTTCATTTTTGACTTTGAAGTTCATTAAATCCCCAGGTTTTTTTTTTACACAGAAAATATTGTCTAGACACATTTTTAAAAATATATAAAATTCTACTTAAAAAAAAGCATATGGGGGCAGAACCAAGATGGCAGAGTAAAAGCAGGAATTTGCTTGAGCTCTCCCCCAAATCCCTTCAAGTACCTACAAAAAATGACTCTAAACAAATTCTAGAGCAACAGAATCCATAAAATGACAACATAAAACAAATTTTCAACCCAAGACAACTGATAAGGTCAACAGGAAAGGTCTATTGCACCGGCATGAGAGAAGAGCACCGTCCAGTGTGGGCTGTGCTGGCACAGATGGGGATGGAGCAGGCAGTTTCACTGACCACTATGGCAGTTTCCAGACTTCTTCTTTTTTTTTTTTTTGCTTTTTTTGGAGGGCAATTGGGGTTAAGTGACTTGCCCAAAGTCACATGGCTAAGAAATGTGTCAAGTATCTGAGGCCAGATTTAAACTCGGGTCCTCCTGATTCCAGGAGGATTGCCCCACCCAGCCACCCCAGTTTCCCCAGTTTCCAGACTTCTCAACCCAGAAATGCCAAAGACAACTTGGAAGGTCAGTAGGAAAGGACTATGGTACCTGTGTGAGAGAAGAGCATGGTCTAGTCCCAGCTCCAGGGCTGCTTCCAGAGTTCTTAGGCCACAGATAGTGAAGGAATTGAGTGGCTGATCAGAGGGGGATTGCAGGAATCTTTTTTTTTTTTTGGAGGTGGGAGTGCAGGGCAATTGGGGTTAAGTGACTTGCCCAAGGTCACACTGCTAGTAAGTATTAAGTGTCTGAGGTCAGATTTGAACTCAGGTCCTCCTGACTCCAGGGCTGGTGCTCTACTCACTGTGCCACCTAGCCACTTCTTACAGGAATCTTTTTGCTGGTGCTGAGATGGGATTCTCTTGTTTTGCCTTTGCTTTTATCTGTGTTGCAGTCTTGGGTGGTGGTCCTGGGGTGAGGAGGAGTGCTGGTGTGGTGGAGCTTGTGGCAGAAGTAGAAAGGGAATCCACCTCACAGTTTGAAGGCAGAAAAAAGTGCTAATGGCTACTCAAAGACCAGGGCACAGACCAGAAAAGGAGGAAATTCCTCTCCTTTGATCATACTACCTTAGAAGAACTGAAAATTTACAGGTCCCTAGAAGTATCTCTGAAAACAGCTACACAAAGCCCATGAAGCTTGGAGCAGTACACCCCTCACCACCCTTGCCCTACACACACACATTGGAAAGAGAATCCCACCTTAAAAAAGAATTAAAAAAATAATTGGCTGGGAAAATGAGCAAACAATATTAAAAAACTCAGACTTACTTTGATGACAAAGAAAATTAAAACGTACAACCAGAAGAAGACAACAAATTCAAAGCCCCTGCATCCAAAGCCTCTAAGAAAAATATAAATTGGTTGCAGGCCATGGAAGAGCTCAAAAAGAATTTTGAAAATTGAGTAAGAGAAGTAGAGGAAAAATTGGGAAGAGAAATGAGTGTGATGAAATAAACTAACGAAAATGAGTCAATGGCTTGCTAAAAAAGATCCCCCAAAACACTGAAGAACATAGCACATTAAAAAATAGACTAACCTAAATGGCAAAAACGGTCCAAAAAGTCAAAAAGGAGAAGAATGTCCTAAAAAGCAAAATTGGCCAAATGAAAAAGAAGGTCCAAAAGCTCACTAAAGAAAATAATTCCTTAAAAATTCAAATAGAGCAAATAGAAGATAATGACTCCATTTTCTAAAAATCAAGAAATTATAAAACAATACCAAAAAAAATGAAAAAGTAGAAGACAATGTGAAATGTCTCATTTGAAAAACAAATGACCTGGAAAATAGATCCAAGAGAGAGAATTTAAAAATTATTGAACTACCTGAAAATCATGATCAAAAAAAGAGCCTAGAAATCATCTTTCAAGAAATCATCCGGGGAAACTGTTCTGATATTCTAGAACCAGAGGGTAAAATAGAAGTTTAAAGAATCTACCAATGACTTCCTGAAAGAGATCCCCAAAAGAAAACTGCTAGGAATATTGTAGCCAAATTCTTGAGTTTGCAGGTCAAGGAGAAAATATCGCAAGCAGCCAGAAAGAAACAATCTGAGTATTGTGGAAATACAATCAGGATAACACAAGACCTAGCAGCTTCTACTATAAGGGGTTGGCAGGGGCAGGGGGGAGGGGCTTAGAATATGATATTCCAGAAGTCAAAGGAGCTAGGATTAAAACCAAGAATCATCTACCCAGCAAAAGTGAATATAATCCTACAGGGGGGAAAATGGATATTAAATGAAATAGAAGACTTTCAAGTATTCTTGATGAAAAGACCAGAGCTGAAGAGAAAATTTGACTTTGAAATACAAGACTCAAGAGAAACATGAAAAGGTAAACATGAAAGAGAAATCATAACAGACTTATTAAAGTTGAACTGTTTATATTCCTACATAGATAATATTTGTAACTCATGAGATCTTTCTCAGTATTGAGGTAGTTGGAAGGAATATATACAGAGACAGAGGGCACAGTGTGAGTTGAATATGAAAGGATGATATCTAAAAAATAAAATTAAGGGCTGAGAGAGGAATATACTAGGAGAAAGAGAAAGGGAGAGGTAGATTGGGGGTACGTTATTTCACATAAAAGAGGCAAAAACCCCCACTTTTATGGGAAGAGAGGAGAGGTGAGAGGGAATGAGTGAACCCTATTCTCATTGTATTTGGCTTGAGGAGGGAGCAACATACACATTCAATTGGTATGGAAATTTATCTTACCCTATAGAAAAAAAGGGGAAAGGGGAGAAGAGAGGAGAGGATGATAGAAGGAAGGCAAATGGGGGAGCAGGTAAATAGAAGCAAACACTTTTTAGGAGGTATGGGGTCAAAAGAAAGAATAGAATAAATGGGGGAGGATAGGATGGAGGGAAATGTACTTAGTTTTTCACAGCATGACTATTATGGAAGTGTTTTGCATGACTGCATGTGTATGGCCTATATCAAATTGCTTATTTTCTCAATGAGGGTAGGTGGGAGAGAGAAAGGAAGAGAACATGGAACTCAATTTTGAAAACAAATGTTAAAAATTGTTTTTACATGCAACTGGGAAATAAAACATACAGGCAATGACATATAGAAATCTATCTTGCACTACAGAAAAATAGAAGGGAAGGGGATAAAAGAAGGGGGAGAGGAAGGCAGATTGGAGAAATGGGTAATCAGAATGCACAATATTTTGGGATGGGGAAGGGGCAAGATAGGGGAAAATTTGGAACTCAAAATCTTGTGGAAGTGAATGTTGAAAACTAAGAGTAAATTAATAAAAAATTTTAAAAGCATATGGCACAGTCAAATTGTAAACAGTAGTGCCAAACAGGAAAATATGGAGGCTAAAGTATACACATATGCCATTTACAATTCCATACAAAGTTGTATTTACATTGAAAAATTTTACAATATTCTGAGAAGTCCCCTGCCCCTTACTCCCAGAAACACTTCAAAGCATGCTACAAACTACCAGAAGCAGGAATTAATGATATACAGAAAAAAACTGGTGGATAATTGGTGATATAATAGTATCTATTAAACACATATAACACGAGGTAATTAACTAAACAGATGATTCAAAGATATTTCGCTATAAAGTGAGTGAAATTGGGGGATAGAAGGTCAGAAACTTAGATGATTATAGAACTAAATGTATAAATGACAACTTTTTAAAAGATATGGAAAATTCAGTTGAGAAAAAATTCATGATATGATGAAATCTGTCCTTTTGCAATAAAAAATTAGAAATTTAGGTGTTTGTCAATTCATAATATAAATCAAAACTCTTCCTTTGACAACATCAGAAGAGTTGGCAAGGAACATCACCAAAGTCTTTTGGGACTTTCTAGTAATATAAGCAAAATTTTTCCTTTAACAGAAAAGAAAAGAAAAGAGAGAGAGAGAGAGAGAGAGAGAGAGAGAGAGAGAGAGAGAGAGAGAGAGAAAGATGGAGAGACAGAGACAGACAGAGACAGACAGACAGAGACAGAGAGAGAAAGAGAGACAGAGACAGAGAGAGACAGAGAGAGAGACAGAGACAGAGACAAAGAGAGACAGAGAGAGAAAGACAGAGAGACAGAGACAGACAGACAGAGACAGAGACAGAGAGACAGAGACAGAGACAGAGAGAGAGAGAGAGAGAGAGAGAGAGAGAGAAGAAGGAGGGAAGAAAGAAAGAAGAAAAGGATGAATCTGTAGAATAAAGCAGATGCTACTTCTTCTCACTAGGCTACCCATTCCAGGGAAGAAAAAAGGGGGATTTTCCCTTGAACTGAGAAACTGCATTCTCAAATGTTTTAGTTCTTATCTCACAGGATCTACTTCTTTTGGATACAATCTCTAACATGATATCCAAAAAGCTTACCAGTCCCTCTTCCAAAGTTTGTTTTATCTTGTTCTAATGCAATTTATGTAATAATATTTTCTGTGGCTTGACAAGTTGTTGAAATTGTGATATTAGTATGGCCTTGCAATGTCTGTGTAATCTTTCATCTGAAAGTTCCAAATTCAAACCAGGTTATCTTCTGACTCAGATATAGTCTACTTACAATAGTGACAGAAAAATTAACAAAAATACAGAATTTCTCATTCTTATAGCCAGTATCACTTTACTGTAGTCTCATAGCTTAAGAGTGTTGTACAGAGTTGCATCACAAATATATTTAATATTTGGAAAGTTTCACAACAGACCCAGGGGTGATTATCATCAATAAGTATTTCTAAGCATTGACGATGCTGTATCACAGATCCAGCAGATACCATCATGACTACTTGCCATTATTGAGAATCCATCATGATTAAAATGAACCGTTGAAATTGGGTCAGAGTGAGCAGGTAAAGTCTTGAGGCACTTTCTGTTTTCATATCCCATATCTTTAAACTTTCATCAAAAGAACCTAAAACAATGATGTCTGATTGGGGCTTGAAATTGTAGCAAAAGATGTAATGAGTGAAACTTCAGGGTTTTAAAAAGTTTTTCATAGGGTTAACATTCCATATATTAAGAGTTTTATCCTGACGCAGATAACATGATTAAAATCTGATGATGACCAGGCAATATTTGAGATTTTGTGTTTGTGCTCAGACATTGTTTTCTTAAAACTTCCATCATAAAGTCCTCAAATTTTAATTATCTTATCTGCAGAAGAACTTGCTAACCAGTCTCCAATTTGACTAAATTTTAATGGAGATATAGCTTTGGTGTGCCCTGTTACTCTGAACTGTAATGCATAGTTCAATTTTACAGGAGCAACCTTGCCCTGATGGATAAGAGGTTGATAAGAAAAAAGGTGGAACTTGGGTTTTTGTGGTTTCTGCCTCTGGTTTCTTCTCTTTTGTTGCCATGGTTCTGAAACCAGAAAGTCAAACTTAGTATGTTTAAGGATGAATGGATTAAATGAATTCAGAGTTTCAACCAAGATGCTTCATAGCAAAAAGAAAACCTGTTTGATCATTTAAACAAAGCCTTATATCTATTCTTTGCTGCTACAGTTTCCATATTATACCGAACCTAAGATATCTTCTAAAATGTTTCCTTTGGTTGAGAAGCTCATTTCCTTATGAGACAACCCAGAAACATAGCTAATTTCTCCATACTCTGCTTTGGGACTCAGGGTAAAGCTTCCTCTATTGCCACCATTGCCACTCATGGTGAGTGCAGAACAGCTGGGCCTGGATAAGCACCGAAGACGGGCACTTCACCTTTATCCTGTACTTGTGGAGTTGGTAATCTTGATCAAAAAGATGCCAACAGACCCTTTTATTCCCTAGAAAGAAACCCCTGAATCCTGCTGCTACTGGATGTGGAGTATCCTCTACCCCCTTCTCTTTTTTGTCTTGATTCTACTAAAGTCAATAAAGATGTCTCCCCTTTAAAGTAACTAACAACAGAACCAGACAGTGCACTAAATCTAATAAAGTAAAATTTATTGAAGATATATGTAAAGTTCTGCACTAGGATTTAAAATCTCAACTCTTAAAATCCTGACCTTTCTCCACTTACTCATTTAACACGACCTGCTCCTCCACTGCGTCTCGGCTACAGTTGCATCCTTGATCTTGCCATGACCCATATATACCACATCCATATTCATGACTTGGAAATTCCCTTATTTGATCACAGCCTCTTGTCATCTCACCTTTTTCTTGGAACTGCAGCAGCTCTCTGTTCTACCCTTTCTCCATGACCTCCAATCTCTCTGACCTTAAGTTCTTTCCCATGCTATTACTTCTGTAGTAACTACATTTTCCTCCCTTTTTCATCTTTTTTTGGAGGGGGGAAGGCAAGGCAGTTGGGGTTAAGTGACTTGCCCAAGGTGACACAACTAGTTAAGTGTCAAGTGTCTGATGTTGGATTTGAATTCAGGTCTTCCTGACTTCAGGGACTTCTTCTCTATTCACTCTCCCTTTTCCCATCTTGACACCTTGGTAGATCAGTTACTGTCTAAGCCTTTTTATTCCTTCTCAAACGTCCCGTGGTTTCTTTTTCCTTCACCTTCTCAACTGAGAACCTTGCCTCCTATGTTACTGAAAAAATTGAGGTCATTCACTGTGAGCTTCCTCTACCTTCCTCTTCTTCCTACTCATCTCATATCTCTAAGGCCACTAAATTGTATTCTCCTACTTTCTACTCTTTCACCCCTATCTCATATGAGAGGTGACGCTTCTCCATGCCAAGGCAAATTCTTCTACATGTACAAATGATCCTATTCTATCCCATCCTGTCCAGCTGATTGTCCCCTCTGTATCCCAACTTTCTCACTTATCTTCCATCTCTTCCTCTCTACTGGTTCATATACCTCCCTTTCTCATGATGTGAAGGTTCATTTGAGTTGTGATCTGCCCCACTAGAAGAATTAACAACAGCTATGAAATACAGATCCATCAAGGCATTAATCAATCATTGCCTTCAAATCATCCCCTCTGGATACATTTGTCCCCCTTTCATTATAGCAAGTCTTCCACTCCGCAGTATTTTTTTTGCCTTTCTTGTGGGATTGTTTTGATATGGGGCTACTTGACTACCTGGTATGTATGGAAACTGTGGCTTAGTCTATTCTCAGTTGCCTGGAAAGACTGGAAGTTATGAAACATACATTCTAGTCCCTGCTCTGCTACTAACTTATATTCCCTTAGACACATTACTTCACCTTCCTTGGGTCCAAGTTTCCTCAATAGTAAAATCTAGAGAATAGACTAATTATATCAAAGGTCCCTTCTGATTCTAAAAATTTCATGGTCTGTGTTAACAAAACAGATCAATAACATAAACAAAATCTTAAAACAATACATGAACCAAAAATCATTTATATTTAAATGTGGATTAGGATCATGTATACTTTATTCCTGTGCATAATGCACATGACACACTGTTGTGAGGACAACTTGGTTTTACTTTAGGCCAGGGGTCAAACCCTGTCTACTACCTGTTTTTGTACAGATTTCAAACTAAGAATGGTTTTTACATTTTTACATATATAAAACTTTTTTTCTCAATGTGAAAACCATTCTTAGCTCTAGGGCCATACAAAAACAGGCTGCAGGCTGGATTTGGTCTGAAGGCCTTAGTCTGCAGGTCTCTGCCCAAGGCTCATAGGAACAAAAAGGAACTGGCAAATGTTGAGAAGAAAAGTTGAAACTGGCAACCTGAAAGAATTCTGGAGAGGAAATAAGGAGCAGTTCAGGATTTAAATGTTTCCAAATCAGCATATGCCTCATAGAGGCCGAGTATGACAGCTCGGGTCATAGTAAGGGAAAAACTAGCAAAGAGGAAATGTCTGGCTTCATAACATAAAGCACCTATATTCTATTAGTCTGAGAGCTGTGTAAATATAAAGTAGAAAAAAAATCTTTCCATGAGTCATTCTTCAGATTTTCACCAGCTCCCTTATCCTGCTCAGTTTCCTATGGTGTTTACAAAAGGAGAAATGAACAGCCCATTAAAAGGGGAAAAGGTGAAGGAAATCTTGGGTCTGGAAAGAAGAAAGAGGAGAATGAGGAAGAAAGAGCCTAAAATATCCTATAGGAGAGTAGACAGGAAGTGAGCTATCCAAATAGTCAAGTAGAGGAAAAGCTAAATGACCAGAGCTTTCCTAACCTCTTTCTCTAAGCCCGGGGTTCTTAGGCTGGAGTCTGTTAGCTTTTTTTTTGTTAATTGTATTTCTTTTTTTTAATTTGCAGTTTATTTTTAGTTTTCAACATTCATTTCAACATTCATAAGTTTTAGATTTTCTCTCCCTCTCTCCCCTCCTCTTCCCCAAGACAGCATGGTACCTGTATTTCAATATAATTGGTTTCCTCTATAATCTTGTGTATTTTATTTCGTACATTTAAAAACATTATTCAATATAGGGGTCTATGGGCTTCACCAGATTGATAAAGGAATCCATGACCACAAAAGGGTGAAGAACGCCCTCCCTTAAGAGAGCTGAGTAGAGCCCACAGATTGCTTGGCTCATGGTTACTGGCACTAAAGTTTACAATAGTCTAATTTTCCCTCCTTTATAAAAAGAATTGAGACAGCCTCTGTGCCTGCTGGGATCTTTTCAAAAGACAAACAGTTCTACCGCTGCTCCAAAGAGTCCACCACCTACCCACCAAAACAGAACTGCTTCTCCCTGTTCTGGCTCTAAGAAGTCGACACATCTTGCTAACTCAAGAAAGTCATGTGACCACAGGGACAGAAAATAAGACAATCTGTGGGTTTAAATTTTTTTTTTTTGTTAAATCTTTCAACTTCACTTCCTAATTTAAGGAATGGGGAACTTTAGGAATCTTAGGAATACAAAACAAGTGAGGAATGGTCTTTAGTGAGCTGTGGCTGAGCCAGCGGAAACCATGAACGTTTCTCTCTCCTGGCAGGCTGGCAGAGACCAAGATGAAATGAAAAACAACTTAACAATCCTAGCCAAACACTCAAAAGGCTTTGAACGCTGCTGCTATTTTTTTCCTTCCAAAGTGGTTTGTCTTTCCTCCAAATTGGCAATTATTACAGGATATGAGATTCTTTTTGGGGGTGGGAGGGAATTTAGTGTTTTGAAAAGAGAATGATATAGTCTGCTATGTTCTTTAAGATTTTTAGCTTGAATGACTGTTCTACAGATCATTTTCTCTATTCCCTGGATGAGTATGTTGGCTTTGACCTCTAAATAAGACATTTACACATTGGCTCCTCTTAGTATTTACATTCTTGGTGGCCAGGCTTAAGAGCTTTATCTGGGTAGTCTGTCTATGCCCTCTCTCAAGAAATAGACAACTGACCCAAGGGTAAAGTGTTTTGTGTTATTTATTTATTTATTTTGGCCAAAACAGGAATTATAAAAAGGCCCTGGTATCCTTGTAAGGTGAGGAGGGAACAATTTTCTCTCCCCTAAAACTTCCCATCCCATGTCTCACCAGCTTGTCCAGCTATGTACAAAGTAGGCAACAGTCTTCTTTCTCCTTCCTACTGCCAAGAGGCAGTACAAAATAATGGAGAGAGTGGTAGAGTCAGTCAGGAAAATCTGGCTTCAAATTCTGCCATAGCCACTTCTAAGTTGTATGTTCCTGGGAAAATCATTTAACCACCTGTTCCTCAGTTTCCCATCTATAAAATAACAGGGTCAAACCTGATGATTTTTAAGGTCTCTTATAGTTCTTAATCTATGATCCCATCACTAGAAAGCACCTTATTTTGTCTTGGCTCTTTCTTGCGAGCCTAACAGGGAAAGGCCAGTGAGTCAACTGCATAGTTAAAGATGATGAAACAGATGGATTTAATAGATGAACCAGGATTACACTACAGAATGGTTGCTTCAATACCTAACCCTTAGATACACTGCTGAGTCACTGATTCACCACTCAAAAATGCTCATAGCACATGGCCCCTATTTTCTTTCTTCTTTTCTCTTTTTAAATTTTTTCCCCTAATTACATCAAAGACAATTTCAACACTCTTTTTTCAAATTTTGAGTTCCAAATTTTCTCCCACTCTCTCTCCCCCCATTAAGAAGGCAAACAATTTGCCATAGGTTAACATGTGCAGTCATGCAAAACACATTTATAAGTCACACTATGACAGAAAATATAAGCAAAAAAACTCCTCAACAACAAGAAAAACAAAGAAAAAGTATTTTTCAACTTGCATTTGGGCTTCACCAGTTCTTTCTCTGGACATGGATAGCACCTTTTACACTATGTCCTTCAGAATTGTCTTGGTTCTTTGCATTGCGGAGAATAACCAAGTCATTCAGTGTAGATCATTATGTGATCATTATGCAACATTGTTGTTACTGTGTAAACTATTCTGGTTCTGCTCATTTCTCTTTGCATCAGCTCATGGAAGTCTTTCCAGCTTTTTCTGAGAGCATCCTGCCCTTCATTTCTTATAGCACAATAGTATTTCTTCACAGTCATATACATTAACTTGTTCAGCCATCCCCCAATTCATGGACATCCCCTCAACTTCCAATTATTTGCCACTGCTAAAAGAGCTTCTATAAGTATTTTTGTACATACGGGTCTTTTTTCTTTTTCTTTTTTATCTCTTTGAGATACAGACCCAGTAGTGGTATTGCTTGGCCAAGGGATATACATGATTTTGTAGTACTTTGGGCATAATTCCAGATTGCTCTTGTTGGTTAACTTCACCAACAGTACATTAGCGTTTTAATTTTCCCACATCCCCTCCAACATTTGTCATTTTCCTTTCCTGTCATATTAGTCAATCTGATAGGTGTGTGGTGGTAGCTCAGAGCTGTTTCAATTTGCATTTCTTTAATCAATAGTGATTTTGAGTGTTTTTATACAAAATCAAAAATTTTGATTACTGTATTTGAAAACTGCCTGTTCATATCCTTTTTTTCTATTCTATAAATTCTTTTTTAAAAAATTAATTTATTTATTTTCTTGTTTACATCACTAATTTCCATGAGATTTTGAGTTACAAATTTTCTCCCCATCTTTCCCCTACCTACCACCTCAAAACAGCCATCCCACTGTATAGCTCTTCCCCCAATCTGCTCTCTCCTATGTCCTTCCCTATCACCCCTCTGACTTTCTGGTAGGGCAGGATGTTCATATCCTTTGACCATCTATCAGTGTAAAGATTGGGAAGGGAGAAAAGTGAAGGCAGATTAAGGGAGAGGTGTGAGTGGGGGTCAGGGTGATAGAGGGACTGGAGGTCAAGGTAAGCATGAAAAATAAGTCTTGGAGGAGTCAATCATGGGGAGGGATGGAATGCTAGGAGGTTACAGGTCAGATAAGTGAATTTCAGAATTCTTTATCATGAAAGTACTGGAGTAGGGAGTAATGATGGTATGAAGAGTGTGACTCTCTCTCTCTCTGATTAAGATGGAGTGAAGTGTGAAGGAATAGATCATGAGATCTGAGAAAATTGAAGAACTGGGAAGCCAGGGTTTTTGAGGTAATATCAATGTGAATGTTGAAGTTTTTTAGTATAAGGAAAGAAAGTGAAGGTGGAGCCTCCATTGTGAGCCAAGTATTAAACTCTTTGAGAAAGAAGGGAGAGTAACCTGGGGAATGGAGAAAGGGGGGAGGGGCAGACATAAAGCCTGGTAAATATCTGCCTTTAAGATCATTTGGAAGATATATCTAGATAGAATAAACCATAGAAGAGAGGTTGCTGGGTGATGGAAGCAGAGGAAGGAGCTGAGAATAGCAATAAGGAGTTAAAAGTATGCTACCTTTCCCTCTGAGACTGGTGTGTTGGGGTCATGAAATAAGGCACACTCGGGGGCAGCTAGGTGGCACAGTGAATAGAGCACCAACCCTGGAGTCAGGAGGACCTGAGTTCAAATCCAGCCTCAGACACTTAACACAAAAACTAGCCGTGTGACCTTGGGCAAGTCACTTAACCACAACTGCCCTCCAAAAAGCAAAAACATTTTAAAAAATTTAAAAAAAGAAATAAGGCACACTCAATACTAGGAAAGATGGCAAGTCTAGCCATTGTTCAAATGCACCTGAATGGAAGGAGAGACATACTGTCAATGTAATTTGCTGCATATTGCTGGAAATGAATCGAATGTGAGAATGCAGCAGGTGTAGAATAAATGCTTGGTGATTAATTGATAAAAGGTGTTGTCAAAGGCAGGTTTGACTGAGAAAAAATGCTGGTTGGTCTTGTAGGAAGAATAGAGGCTACCAGATGGGCAGCCTGAGTGCTATATTAGTATGTACCCATAAAAAAATAAAAGAATTAGTGTAATGTTTTATGAACAATGGCTAGAGCATCTCTGAACAGTTTATAGACATTAAAAGACAAGAATTATCTAGGATAAGAAGGCATAAAAAGGTTTCATAGTATACTAGTGGAGGAAGTACCCATATAAATAAAATCAGTCATAAAATTATCAAAATAAATATTTTTTGTCTCATAAAAAAAGATGGCATGGGATATTTGAGATGAAGCCAGGTCTCTATTAGGAGAGGAGCATGAGAGGAAGAGGTCTAAGAAGAAAAGAAGTGTGCTAATAAAAGAATTGGAATTCCAGAGCCTATGAGTAGAAAAGGTTTTGTTGAGACACTTTGCTGTCATAAAAATTGCCAAACTGTCATTCCACTTCTCTTTTGAAGTCCACACCATCAATTCTTGATGTTATCTACTGTTCCTTCCACAGCATAATTCTACCTTTCTTAATAATAATCTGAGCGTCTAACCAATGTTTTTGTCTTCTCTCTGTTTTTCTGTCCTGATCCTTGGTGACTTCAACTTTTACACTGATGTCATATCTGATATTTTGTCTTCCTAGCTCTCCAACAGACCAATTTTAAATGGCTTTCATCTTAACTCCATTTCAGCCTCGATTTTTACCTAGCCTTTAATTAGAAAATGGGCTTTGCCTCAGACAAACTGAGACCTGGGAAAGACCTTATTTTAAAAGGCCAATGTCCCCCCCCCGCCCCATTGCATTCAGAGCCTTTACTAGTTGTCTTGACCTGTGTCTTGCCACTGGACTCTGATGACTCTAGGGGATATAGCAAAGCCGATGACTTTGCACAGCTCTGCTTCACTTAAATCCAATTCACTTGCAAGTCAAGATATCATCCTTCCTATGCTATTGGTCCTCATCAGGAAAGGATGAGCAACAACTTCAGCCATTGATCTCCATGGCCACCCCTTATACTCACCATGTGAAAGAGTTCTCTTTCCAAAATCTCAAAATCATTGACTCATAGAGCCTGGATCTGGAAAGGATCTTGGAAGTCAACCTGTACCTGAACCCAAAGAAATGGTCATTCAACTTACACTGAAAACTTATAGTGAAAAAGCCCATGTTTACCTGAGGCAATATGCTCTACTTCAGGTCTGCTTTAATTGTTAGGACATTTTTCCTTTCCATTGATCCAAAATCTGCCTCTTTGCAACTTCTACCCACTGGTTCTAGTTCTGTTCTCTTGGGCTAAGCAGAACAAAATTAATTGTTCTTTTTTATGGTATGCTGTCATGTATGTTTGTTGTTGTTCAGTCATTTTGTTGTGTTCAACTCTTCATGACTCCATTTAGGGTTTGCTTGGCAAAGACAGTGGAGTGATTTGCCATTTCCTTCTCCAGCTCATTTTATAGATGAGGAAATTGAGGTCAACAGGGTTAGATGACTTGTTCACAGTCACACAGTTAGTAAGTGTCTGAGGCCAGATTTGAACTCACAGAGATGAATCTTTATGACTCCAGGCCTGGCACTCTATCCTTTGCACTAATTACCTGCCTAGTTTTTTCTTCTCTAGGCAACATGTATGTTTCCTTCAACCACTTCTATGGTACTCTTATTAGAATTTGTAACTAAGGCAAGGTGAATGGGGCTTTGCCCCATAGTACTGAATTTACAGGGTGCCAAATTCAGAAGACGCAGAGTTTGGAGGGCTTTAACACAACAGAGCTTATCACCTAATAACAATAATAATGAATTAAAATAGGAAGCTCCTAGAGGACAGGCTGGATTTCCCTGGGTGCAGTTTATGGTACTTGTCTAGGGTACAAATTTTCCTAGTTACAGCTCTGCTCTTTAATGTCTACCTCATCCTCTGCTGGTTATGCTCTGTTTTGTCAATACCCTTCCTTACCTCCAGAACTAAACACAATATTGAGAGATGTTGTCTGACCGTACTAGAACTATCTGCACACTGTGCCTCTCTTAATGCAACTGAAGTGAACTTTTATCTATTTTTTTGGGCTGCTATATAACATTTCTAGCTCATATTGAGTTTTTAGTTCACTAAAATCCACAGGGTTATTGTTTTGTTTTGTTTTATTCCAGGCAAACCAATGTCTTGTCATACTCCCTTATTCTTGTGACATTTATTCTTTGAATTTAAGTATAGAATTTTATACTTATCCCAATCAAATTTCATATTGTAAGATTTGGTCCATCATTTTGTCACCTGAGATCTTTTTAGATCCAAAGTTTCAGCTATCTTTTGTAGCTCTTTATCATTTACACATCTGATAAGTATGACATCAACCTATCAACAATCATTAACTATGCGCTAAGCACTGAAATGTGAAACAGTTTCTGCCATCAAGCTTACATTCTGTTAGTGGAAGCGACATCATCTATTTATGCCTGGAAGGGAACCCAGAGACTATAGAGTCCAGCCTTGTCGTTTTACAGATGAGGAAACTGGGGTCCAGAGAAATTAAATGACTTTCCCAGGGTCATATGGCTAGTAACTGTCTGGGCTAGGCTTTGAACTCAGGTCTTCTTGACTCTCCTAGAGTGCTCTATACTGTTTTCCCTGCTGCTGAAAATGTTAAATAGTACAGGGCCAGTTACAGATACCAGAAAGTACCTTTTATGTTGGCATCAACGATCTTAGTGTTTGGGTCCGTTCACTAAACAATGTTGGAATCCGTCTTAGCGTACTGCCTCCTCCTCTCTATCTATCCCAGAAGAAACACTTTCCTACCCACTTTGCTGAAATCCAGTTATACTATGTCTATTGACCAGTCTGGTTTGATCGACCAGTCTGGCAACACTTTCAAAAATGGAATGAAGTTAGTCTGGTTTGACCTGTTCTGGTTGGAGTCACACTGGATCTTTGTGATCACCACTTAATTTTCTAAATGCTCATAAACCATTCCTTTAATAATATGTTGTAGAAATTTGCTAGGAATCAAAGTCAAGCTCCCTAGCCTATAGTTTGAAGACTTTGCTCTCCTTTCTTTTCTGACAGAATTTGCCTGCCTCCAATCTTCTTTAATTCTCTGTGGTTTTTCTATGCCAAGAAAGCAATGTAGCAATACCATTTATCAGCTTTTTTTATTATCCCAGGAAGAAATTGATCTGAGTCTAGACATTTGAACTCATCAAGAACAAATAGAAATTTTCTTACAGTTTTTCATGTTTTGGAGCTTAAACTGCAGTACCTATTCTTTTTCTGTCCTTTACCATCCAAAGATGATTCTTGGAGGAGAAAACAGAAGCAACACAAGAATTGAGTAGTTCTACTTTCTTGTCATCTTTCATCACCACTGTCTTATCCATCCTGAACAACAGTTTGATATTCTCTTTGCCCTCCATTTTTCTTCAACAAAGTTTTTTAAAAAAGTTGTTTTGGTATCCTTTTTGACATTACAGTCAGGGAGATACTAGGTATTGGCCAAACATCATGTGGAATTTAAGTTCCTAGAAAATATCAAGGAGAAGGGGGCACTAGGCAGAAATAGGGGGTATACTTAATTTTAAGGAGTAGAGGCAGACTACTGAAGGTGAGCCTACCTAAGAGAGGCCCATTGGCTTCAGGTCTTTTGGGGTTATCACACCATTATTAGATGATCTCTCTTGGTGCACTTGTGGGTCCATAGAATGACTTTTGGAGAGGACCATTATATTTTTGCCTCCTAAGAAGATCCAGTTCCAGCATTTATGGGAAGAGACTAATCTTAAATAGCTCCAAATGTTTACAGATCCTTCTTTCCTTCCATCTCTGTGTCATATCCTGCTGTGCTCCATTCTCTTGACTCAAGCTTCCCCCTTTCCTTTTCAGATTCTTTTTCATTTTCTCTTTGAAGCATGTCCCCCTTTATTTCAAGGAATATGTCATTCTCCCTGATAACTTGAGGAATAGCAATTCACTCTTCTAACGCTTTTATTTTCTTCTCTGCTAGGGAGACCAACCTACACTTTGGCTATACATAGTTATTACTTGTGGCTAACTGAAATACAAATGCGGCACACTCATATTTTTCTGCAAAATTCCCTGCAGCTTTCATGCCTACTCCTGGAAGCAAGCCACCCAGCCCCATTGTTCTTATTCCAAGTTCTAGAGCTTACCACAATGCCTGGCACGTAGTAGGCATTTAATAGATACTTGTTGACTTGACTTGAGGCTAACTCCTATGGTGAACTGTTATAGCAAATTACCACTCTACTATGCCTATTCAACAAACTGTAGGAGGTGGAGGAGAAGGACAATCAGTTGCTAGGGTTCTTTAGTAAGGCTTTATTTATTTGTAAAGGTCTTCCCAGCTTTTTTTCTTGTTAGCTTACCCAGCTGCTTTTGACTGGCAATTAGCAGATTTCTGCCAGAGCCTTAAGACAAACAGAAGCTGTTGTTTTCAAGAGATTTTCAAGCAAAATTCAATCCAATTACCCTCCACTTCACACCTGTTCCTACCTCTTTTGTCCTGTCCTGCTGTTTTAGACTTTAGACTTCTGTTTTACTCCTTTTATGTTCCTTCTTCTGTCAATCTTTGATCCAGATTCTGTAAGTTAGATGCTTCACAGAAGCACCAGTGGGATAAATATGTAGCAGTGGTGATGAAGGGAGAAGTGCTCAGATCTTAATTTCCCATGATACTTATATCCAAAGAGCATCATTTATTGGCAGAAATTTCCAGAACTCCTTTTCCTATGAGACTAAGTGTCTGGATGCAGGGCAAATAGAGAATAAAGTGAGGATTCATTTATTGGAGATTCATCTGAGAGGTAGGAGTCCGAATGGGAAAGGGAGAGGAGGCAGTGTGATTCAGTAAGACTCATAGTACTAAGGAATCAGGAATCTCAGGAGCATTCTGAGGATACCATAGACTCTAGAGCAAACCAAGATGAATCCCTGAATAAGGAAGCATTCAGGAGACCCCAAGGATGGCTTCCTATATAGAAAAGAAAGGTATAGGTGTGAGTATTTAGACAGTACAAGTTTTCCAGTAGTAATACAAAGTAGACGGACCTTGTGAGTCTGTAAAGGCTTGACTCCTTGTGAGTCTGTAAAAGGTTGTACTCATTTATTTGTATTTGGATCTAGTGAATATTTCTGTTGTTTGACTTTCCCCTTTTGCTCATTTTATAATTCTATCTGGATTAAGAATTTTATTGTTTAACATATGGCGCCTATATGGAGGCTCCTGTATGGTTCCTGTTAATAGAGTAGAAAGTAGAAAGAAAGTTAATAGAGTAGAAATAAAGTCTCAGTTTGACTTTAGAGGTTCCCAGCCTGGTCTGGCATAGGGGCTGGAACCATATGGGGATAAGCTCAACTTAAATACCATCTCATACATGAAATTGTTCCTTATCCCATCTCCCTTTCCACCAGCTACTAGTTCCTTCCTTACAAAATTATCATGCATTTATTTTGCATATTTACCGTACATACTTATATTTGGACATGTGTCTCTTGATACAACTTTTTCATGGGATTGTTTTCATCTTTTTAGATGAAATCTTGGTTCCTTTGACCTGGAAGATTATCTTAGAGAATTTTCAACAACTTCCACAGGAATTAGTTAATGTGTTTAAATTTTTTTTTTCAGTTGCTAGGTATTTATTTTTTCTCTCTATTTGCTCTTCCTCTCCCCTCACTAAAGAAGAAAAAAACTCAAAACATAATCCTTGTAACAAATTAGCATAGTCAAACAAACCAACTACCTTCACTGGCAAAGTATGAAAATTCATGTTTCATTCTGCAAATTAGTCCATCCCTTCTTTCTCAGGAGTTAAGTAGAATTAAATCTTTCCAAATTGTTCATTTTTGTAATGTAGATTTCATAGTATAAATTGTTCTAGGAGTTCTGCTCATTTCACTACTCATCAGTTTGTATAAGAATTCCTAGGTATCTCTGAAATTATTTCTTACAGCATAAAAGTATTCAATTTTGATATTTACATACCATAATTTGTTCAATTGTTTGATGGACTCCTTAGTTCCTAGTTCTTTGCTACCACAAAAAGGCTTCTATAAATATTTGTATACTTATAAGAAGAAGGAAAGAAAGAAAATGAGGAGGAATGAAAGGAGAGAAGAAAGAGCAGAAGGGAGGAAGGAAAGGAAAGCAAGGAAAAAAAGTGAGGACAGAAGGGAGAAAGGAAGAGAGAAACAGAAGGAGGAAGGGAGGGGAGAAATGAAAAAGGGAGGAAAGGAGGAAGAAAAAAGGGGACTTAGGGGAAAAGAAAGACAAGATTTATGAATTAGAATAACATAATGGAGAGTAGATAGGATTTTCAGCCTGGAAATAAGAAACAAAGGTACAAAATCAAGTGCCTCTTCTTTTTTTTTTCTTTTTTGCAACTTCTACCCTTATGACATAATTCTCTCTCTGTTCTATAATATCTGAATAACTGCTACAAAAGAAGACAATAAGGGTATTTTAGTGGACTGCAAGCCTAAAATAAGTCAGCAGTATGACAATGTCAGAAACAAGGGAGGTGAGAGGTCTCATGGTAAAATGGCAATCTAGTTTTGGAATCAGAGGACTTTGCTTCAATTCCTGCTGCTGATACTTACTATTTGTGTCAGATGGTACTAGGCCTCAATGTCCCCATCTGTAAAATGAGGGTGTTGAACCAGATGGCCTTTGAGCTCCTATCCAGGTCTACGATCTGGTATTCTAGCTAAATCATACTTAGAGAATTTTGTTTATTTCTGGATACCACACTTTACAAAAGATATTGGCACATTGGAGAATGACCAGAGGAGATAAAGTATAATGATAGGGTGACTGAAGATCACTGTACCATAGGAAATTTGATTGAAGGATCTGGGGATGTTTAATTTGGAGAAGGAAAGACTTAGTGGAACATGATAGTTGATTTTGAATACTTGAAAGATTATTATTTGGAGAAGTGATAACACATGTTCTACTTGGACCCAGAAGACAGAAATAGGAGCAAATCGGCTGAACTTGCAAAGAGGCTGGTTCAGAATTGATGATGACCAATTAATGATGATTGGCTGCTTTGAGTGTCAATGGGTTTCCTTGTACTTGAGGTTTTCAGGCAGAGATTAGATGGCCACTTGATGGGTGCATTGAGATTCCTGTTCAGGTGCAGTTTGGATGGATTCTGAGGTTCTGTGATAATGACATTAGTATTTCTCAGTCCCTACACCCCTTACAGTTTTCATACTCAAACACATCTGCTCTTTTCTACTTCCTCCAAGCGTCAATTGGCCTGATTTATGTGGAATGGAATAGGCAATCATCTACGTAGTATGCTTGGAAAGTTTGAGAGGCTTTCTTACTCAAAAACATTTTCCTCATCCAAGTGGCAATGCCTGAAATTCCATTAGTGAAGATTCATTGCTTTTTTTTTTTTCCAAAGGACAGATGTCCGTAAGAAGGGTCACATATGGTCACTAACATTTTGCAATGACTTGATTTAGCAGGTACTTTCTTTGGGAGTGATGATGCATCCGTCGTTAGGACCCCAGGCACTGAGAGGGGGGAACCGTTCATATCTGGGGAGATAGGTTGCAGAGATGAGAGGTGAAAGCTGCCGTAAAACAAGCTTCACCTGTGTCTGGACTTTGCCTTGAGTTAGTCCAGCTTTTCCCTGTCAACTGATTTTAAGGGGACATAATTACAATAATAATAACTAACATTTATATAGTGCTTACTATGAGCCAGGCACTGTGCTGAGCACTTTATAATCATTATCTCATTTGATCCCTACAAAAATTCTGGGAGGTGGGTACTATTATTATGCCCATTTTTATAGATGGGGAAACTGAGGCAAACAGAAATTAAGTAACTTGCTTAGGGTCACACATCTATTAAGTGTCTGAGGCTGAATTTGAACTCAGATCTTCTTGACTCTGGGCCTGATGTTGGATATATCTGAAAGAAATCCTGCAAAATTTACTGACCATGAACCAGTAAAGTCAGATAATCTAGACATTTCAATACTGATCCTAATTCCAAAATTAGATCGAATGACCCATGAACATATATTTTATGTTCAACATTTTAATTTTTTGATATCTTTTTTACGTGATAATCATTCTCTCATATAGACTCCCCATGAACACATGAAACCTTTCCTGTAACCAAAAAGAAAGCAAAACCAACCAACTTTGTGACTGTATTTGACAGAATATTGTGATATTTTATACCCTCAGTCCCCCACTTCTTGATTAAGGGGAAGGTGGTGTGTTTCATTCTCTTTCCAATGGGTTTCTTGGTCATTACCATTAATCAGAGTGTAGGTTCCCTTGAGCGTCCTTTTTTATTTATGTTATTGTAATCATGAATATATTGTTCTCCTTGCTCTTGCTTATTTCACTCTTAGTGCCTTTATTTAAAGATGAAAACAAGGCCCAATCTTATAACATAGTATAGTGCTCTTCATTTGGGGCCATAAAAATATCTCTCATACTTCTTAGGGGTGGGCCTGGAAAGAGAAGCTTTGAATTGTATATTAAAGGAATTATGTCAGAATTATACTTGGAATTTCAAAAGCTGGATTATTTGAGGACAAAATGCCAATTTTTTTTACTTTTACAAAGGAGTCTTCTTTGGAGGGAAGTCTGAATCATGCCGTGAAACGCCTGGCATTTCTTTTGGAATCCAGTGCCTTCTATAATAGTAATGTGCTCATGTCATACACTAGACATGTGTTTTATCAAATTATTTGACTTCTCAGTTGGAAAAATTTATGCGAAATTCTTCTTAGACATGGCATGCCACTTGTATAAAAGCACATATATATGTTAAGTTATAGAATTAGTCTTGTGTTCTGATTTGAAAAACTGGCTTAATTTATGTTACCTGCAAAGTCCTATTCTTCATGAATGGCAGCTCTCTGGAATCTGACATCATTCTCGGTTGGTAGCCTTGCCTTCCAATTTCATTCTCACTGATTACACTCTGTTGCCTTTTTCTCTAAAGAATGAAGTCTTTTTATTAATTTTATATCAAGAAGATAAATTCAATCATCTTTATCTTGTCTGAAAAATCAAGACATAAGCTTTGTCTAGCTGGTATACAGATTCCAAAAATAGTAAAGCTGGGAAGGACCATTGAGATGATCTGGCCTAATCCCATCTTTTTACAGATGAAAAAGCAGAGTACTAGAGAGGGGAGGTGATTTATACTGGAACTCCTTGAGATCAGGAGCTGTTTTTTCTTTTCTTTTCTTTGTATCACTAGTTCTTTAGCACAGTAAGACACAAAATAAGTGCCATAATAATAATAAATGCTTGCTGATTTGAGTTGCTGACTCAATTTGCCCAACATTGCACAGGAAGTTAGTGGTAGAGCCAGGATTAGAACCTAAGTTTCCCAATCAGTTGAGTATTTATATGACTATATGGTAGGTACCAATCTCCAATCTGAGACCCATGTAATAGTTATGATAATACTCATCCTTCAGCAATTTCAATGAATGTTTCATACCCCAAGGCTCTGTCCTAGGTTATACTCTCACATTTTAATGACCTTTTCAGCTCCCATGGCTTTACCTATCTTCTCCATGCGAATGATTGTCATCTCCATAAATCCAGCCCTAGTCTCTCTTGTGAGCTCCAGTCCTAAATCACCGACTGCCTATTGGATATTTTTTAAGTGCATGTCTCAGTGGCATTTCATATTCAGTGCAATCAAAATAGAACTATTTCTCTTTCCCTACAAATTTTCCCTTCTTCCAAATTTACCTCTTTCTTTCAAGGGCATTGCCACCATTCCAGTCACCTAGGTTGGCAAACTTGGTGTCATCTTTGACTCTCACAGGAAATCAGGAAAAGAACTCCTTGCCACATAACCTAGAGAGAGAAACAAAGATTCTAAGACAGAAGCAATTTCTCTTTTTAAAACAGATGAAGCCCTTTCCCCGCTGCTATCACAGGGAACTAAGAGATCAATGTAAGAGGATTGCTTCATCATCCCAGAGCACCTGAATCTTTCAGTGCTGAGCCAGCAAATGGGGTTGGTTAGAAACAGACATGGCAGCTTATAGGGTTCTGAATATTGTGAGTGCAGGAGAGAAACTCGAACTGCAATGAGATCAGAGCATAGATTATAAGTTGAAAGGGACCTTGGGGGTCATTGAATCTAGCCTCTTATTAACAAATGAGGGAAGTGAAGTGACTCATCTGGAGTCAAACAGCTGTCTGAGGCAGGATTTGAACCCATTTGAATGGATTCTTAGTACATTGTTCTATTCTTAATACCATGTATCTCAATGTTTATATGGACAATAGTGATCTTACTTCCAGCTGAGGGAATTGGGGAAAGGCTTCTTGGAAGAACTTGGTATTTGGACTTGACCTTAAAAGTAGATTAGGAAGCAGAGATATAGCAAGGCACTCCAGAAACAGGAATAGCACAAACAATGACATGGTGATGACCAACCCTAAGACATGTTTGGGAGATGCCACGTGGTCTGATTTCTTTTGAATTAAGATTTTTTTGTGCATGTAAAAGGTTGTAAAAATCGGTTATAGCCAGAATGGGAAGGGCTATTACTAAAATTTATGTAAGGCTCTGAATTTTATGAAGTGCTTTACTTTTATCATTTCATAATCCTTGTATCATCTCACAACCTTTATATCATCTCATATCACTCACTAGCTTTATAACCCTGGGCAAGTTATGTAACCTCTATTTGCCTCAGCTTTCTTATCTGTAAAATGGGGATAATAATAGCAACCAGAGCAGGTAGGTGGTACAGCGGATAGAGTCTGGAGTCAGGAAGCACTAACTTCAAATCCAGTGTCAGATATTTAATGACTGTTTGACCCAGAGAGAGTCAGTTAACTCTGTTAGCCTTAATTTCCTCATCTGTAAAATGAACTGGAGAAGGAAATGGCAAACCTCTCCAGTATCTTTGCCAAGAAAAAACCCCAAATGAAATCATGAAGAGTCAGACATTACTGAAACAATTGAACAACAATAACACCTACCTATGAGGGTTATTATGAGGACCAAATGAATAATTGTCAAGCACTTAGCACAATGCCTGGCACACACTATGTGTGATATTTTTAGTTATTATTATTATTGTCGCATCATATTTTCAGAATAAATTTGTAAAGAAGGCACTATGGGGTGGAGGACTGAAGTATTTTTGTTGTTGTTGTTGGCCAAAAGTATTGCACCAAAATCAAGAGGCTTTACAAAGGACAGATAAAGACAGGAATGTGGGCAGGGAGGTGGAGACCTGGACTTTTGTTCAAGTTTTACTGCATCTCTAGAGAAAGAATTTTAAGAGTATCTAAGCACTTCTACCCTCAGTCAGTTATCTGTAGATAATATCTTTTATTTTACTGATGAAGAAGTTGAAGCTGAGAAACATTGAATGAGTCATTGAAGGTCACACAATGTCAGGGGTAGACTTTGAAACTGGGTTTTCCTGACTCTAAATCCAGCAGCAGACTAATGAATTGATATTTCTTTTAATTAGGAAATGAGTCAACTGTCTTTGAGTCTTGATGTGTTCAGGTTTATATATGAATAAAATCCATCTGGTAGGTTGGATGAGAGAGAGGGGATGCTAGGAAGAGATATGGTAAGAGGCTGTTGTCCAGGTGAGAGATTATCAAGGCTTAAACTGGAATAGTAACATTAAAATTCAAGGAAGAGTTGGACCCAAGAAACAGCACTCCTTTCCCCCTTTTTTTTATTTCAATATGGCTATGAGAGTCCCTAACCTTTCAGGTATGATGAAGTTTATGACCCTCATGAAATGCTTAAGGATCACCCTCTTCCATTTGCTATTTTCTTACGTGATGTAAGAATTTAGTCATGCAGGCTTTAATTAACTAGATTTCTACAAGATTGTGGTTTTATATTTGTTAAGGCTTGTTTGCAGAGAGTGGCCAGCCAGTTTGAAGATGGATCAGTTTATCAAAAAAAAAATGGATACATGGGACCTGGCCAAATTCAAAGAAAACTTTAGATCTTAAAAGACCAAAGGAGAAGGGAAAGCACTTTAAGTAATTAACAAAGCTGAGCTTAAATCAAGGAAATATTGCATACAATATGCTCAAAACAGAATTCATTTTCTTTCCTCCCTTTCCTCAAACCCATCCCTTTTCCAAACCTGCCTTTTTCTTTCGAAGGCACTGCCATTCTTCCAAGCTCCAAGGTTTGCTTGCTTATTTGATCCCTTTCTTTATCCCTCACCCCACATATCCAGTCAAGTCACCAAATCTTTTCTGTTTCTACCTCCAAAAGTCTCTTACATCTAAGTCTTTCTTCATACACCTGCCCCCTTATTTAAGGGCCTCTTGCTTCACTCCTAAACTATTAGAATGGTCTCTTAGTTGCTCTCCTTGTCTCCCTCCCCTCCAATCTAGCCTCCATAGTGATATTGCTTAGTTATTGTTCAGTAATGTCCAACTCTTTCTGTCCATGGGGTTTTCTTGGTAAAGATACTGGAGTGGTTTTTCCATTTCTTTCCCCCCTGGATTAAGGTAAATGGAGGTTAGGTGACTTGCTCAGGGTCACACAGCTAGTAAGTGTCTGAGTCTGAATTTGAACTCAGATCTTTCTTGACTCTAGACCCAACACTTTATCCACTGAACTATGCCTTACTTGCAGATCTAGTCAAGTCACTCATATACTCAATAAACCTTATTGGCTCCCTGTTGCCTCTAGGATTCCTTTGGAAACCTTTTACCACCCTAATTTTGCAATCTCATTAAAGATTACTCCTCTCATTCTATTTTACACCCAAAATGGCCTTCTTTCTGTTCTTCACACATGGTCTTTTTTTTTTTTTTTTTGACAGGGCATCTTGTGGACAGTTTATTTGGCAAAGTTTAACCTGTGGGTACTTCAAGTTCATTTTCCCCCGAGAAGACAGAACAGATTCCTCACCCATTCATTCTGGACACCGCACCAGACCAGTCCCTGACGAGGCCTCACAGGGGAACAGAGTCACCTCTGTATGGGCCACTAGTCACTATTTCCCTGAAAAGGCGGCTCTCTGAGAAGCCATGAGCGGCCGGGAAGCTGATGGCCTATCTCAGCCACACTCTCTCCCAGGCTCACCCTTTGGGACAT